>VWZY01000822.1:179956-234934 GCA_013399075.1 Chloroceryle aenea
TTTTTATTTCCCATTGCTGTTTCTTCCATAGTCTTTGATATGCTTTACAGTCTAGGGCATAAAAGCTGTCATTCTTAGTGAACTTGATGCATGTTCAGTATATCTTCACCTCAGCATCTCTGTATTATGGGATGGTTGGCTTCATGTGTGAAGTGTTTGGGTTAATGCATATTTCAAACACATATTTTAACACTGTTCTTTAAAGTTTTTTGCATACAATATGCAGTTTCCTGGTATGAGGACTCCCTTACATGTTATAGCCAGAGATGGACAAATTATCATCCTGAGCCAAATAACAAACAATCTGGGCTTTCAAATCTCCTTTATGCATTTTCATATGTAATTATCTCCTACTATTCAGATTAGTCAGACTGAGAGAGTTGGGGTTNAAGGAGGCATTTACAGCACTGGTGAGGCAACACTTGTGAGGCAGCACACCAAATAATGTGTTGAGTTTTGGGCCCTTCACTACAAGAAGGTCACTGAAGTGCCAAACCACATCCAAAGAAGGTCAGTGAAGCTGGTGAAGGGTCTAGAGAGCAACTCTTATGAGGAGCAGCTGAGGGAACATGGGTTGTTCAGTCTGGAGAAAAGGAGGCTGAGGAGAGACCTTCTCACTCTCTACAACTACCCAAAAGGTGGTAGTAGTGAGGTTAGGGTTGGTCTCTCAAGTAGCAGCTGATAGAACAAGAGAAAATGGCTTCAAGTTGCACCAGGAGAGGTTTACATTGGATATTAAGAAAAATTTCTTCATTGAAAGGGCTGTGAAGCACTGGAACAGGCTGCCCAGGAAAGTGGTGGAGTCACCATCCCTGGAAACATTTAAAAGATGTGTATATGTGGTGTTTGTGGTCTTGGTTTAGTGGTGGACTTGGCAATGCTAGGTTAATGGTTGGACTTGATGATCTTGGAAGTCTCTTGAAACCTAAATTATTCTATTTTACAATTTTAATTGAGCAACCTCTATGGGGTGGTATCCTTGCCCATGGTGGGAGGGCTTGAACTATATTTAAGAACTATATTTAAGAACTATATTTAAGATCCCTTCCAACATATCTCTCTCTCCTTCCTCCCTTCCTCNAACGGGTTGCCCAGAGAGGTGGTGGAAGCCCCATCCTTGGAGGTTTTTAAGACCAGGCTGGATGGGGTTCTAAGCAACCTGCTCTAGTGGGAGGTGTCCCTGCCATTGGCAGGGGGGGTGGAACTGGATAATCTTTAAGGTCCCTTCCAACCCGGACAACTCTATGATTCTACTCTTTGAGCAATACAAAGTAGTTGATGATAGCCTTTTGATTCCTAGTTAGCATGTTACTCCACAGCCTCATATTGCCTCATATTGCCATGTAATACTTTTAAAGCTCCTCCAAGGGCCTGAAAAGACTAAGAAAGTCCCAGGAAATCCTATTTTGCTGACAAGCTATACTGCTGTGCTCTTTTGGTCTTACCAACAGGTCTTAAAAATTACTTGATCACTTAAGAGATACAAGTAAGACCATTGGAAGTAGCTTAGAAAGCCCCATGATAAAGTGTAAGCATTTGGATTATTTTTCTCTTTTAGAGATCTGGTAAATGAGATTTAAATGAAGCCATTACATCAAAGTACGGTATTTGTTTCCCAAGACCCTTAGGCACTTTACAGATTTCACTGTGGGGTGAATAAAGTTGCCTGTTTACCTGCAGTGATACCAAGATGGCTACCCCATTTCTGATGGGCTCAAGGCTGTGGGATGCTGCTTGGGTCCCTGCTCACCATTGCTGCCTCTCAGTTGCTCTTGACAGTGNACTGAATAAAGTTGCCTGTTTAACCATCTGCAGTGATACCAAGATGGCTACCCCATTTCTGATGGGCTCAAGGCTGTGGGATGCTGCTTGGGTCCCTGCTCACCATTGCTGCCTCTCAGTTGCTCTTGACAGTGAATGTGGGTCCCCAGCCAGCCCCTAAAAACATAGTTTCAGGGATACTGGTTTTAAATTCCATCATCTTGCTGTGACTGGCGGAGTTTTTCACCCTCTGCTCCAGCCAAACCCCTTGGCTAACACTGACGGAGAAGTATGAGATGGTTTGTGTCTTCACAGCACCTTGTGGCACCCGCACCCCCCATACCCCGCAGAGGCATGAGGTGCCCTCTCCCGCTCCACCCCTTGGTTCACAAGACCTGGACGTGAAGATGTTGACCAGTCTGACACGCCCCGCACAGTTCAAAGGGAGGCAGTTTGCAGGGGAGCTGATTTTCTTTCTCTTTGCACCGCAGCCATTGTGCAAGTGTCAAAGGAGCATCCCTCTCATCTCTCAGATTGATGGCATCGTCTAGGACTTCCAGCATAGACAAGATAAACTAAAGGCTTCTGCAGACAGGTATGTAACTGTGGAGACAGCAGTGCTGCAGAAGAGGCCTCCGATCAGGGGAATGTTTGTCCCACAGTCGACTCTCTGGCATAGCGGTCACCTTTGACATGACTTGCTGAATAGGAGTTTGTTTTCTAATTTCCATGGTTCAGCCGTAGGCCACACAAAGTAAATACAAGTAAACGGTCAACAGTGGGTTCAAAGGAACATAAGACAAGTATTTGCCCCCTTGGAAGACAGTTTGGGTAGTGTTCACATGTGAATCAATCTGATTTGGGTCTTTGAAGTGATTTTGATTAGGAAGAGTGGGGCAGAGTACTGAAAATTGATGAGGTCAACAGCAGATTGTCCATCTTTTGGGGCATACTCCAGAGGCAAACAGCTGGCATACAGCTGCAGAGCTGCCAGTGGTGCTGTCATGCAGATGTGAACTCCTGAATCATTGGTCAGTGATCGTTCTTGTCCTGGTTTCAGTGAGACAGAATCCTAGTCCAGCCATGCAAGTCTGGAGTCAGCCAGGGCAGCTGACCCGAGCTGGCTACCGGTGTATCCCAGACCATAAACCTCATTCTCAGTATCAAGGGTGGAAATTTCCTGAGGAGAGGAGGTCCTCCTTTTCCATCTCCTGCTTCTCCCCATCCTTGGAGGGTCTCACTTCCCATTCTGCTTCTGAGGACTACTTTCCTGTTTATTGTGACTACTTTACACACACTGGGCTGAGTATTACAGTGTACACTTTCTATTGGCTTTGGCATTAGTTTGGCTGTCTCATTAAATCTGTTTTCATTTCAGCCTGTGGGTTTCCTCCCCTTTTCCTGATCCCCCTTCTTTGCTGGAGAGGTGTCATCAAGTGATAGAGCAATTGCTTTAGTTTAGCCCTGAATAAGGGCTACACATAGACAGCTTCACAAAAGGTTTTACAATGCAACACGTAAAGTGACTTCAGCAAAGATGACAGGTAAACTCATTTCTAACTTGTTTGTCTATACTAATTCTTTATTTCCTGTGTTTATTAGCAGTAAGAGCTAAGTAAAGTTTGTGTATATCATTAGAGACTTTTAAAGGATTTTTTGTGTCTTTTAGGATAAAAACAATTTCCTGAGCAAAATAAATCCTTACTTTTGAAAAGCTGCAGGTAAGAAAAGTTTCCATAGCTGTTCGTCATTGTGCCTCATAGACCTATAAGGAAAAGTAGAAGCTGCTCAAGGCGAGGATGTGCTGGATTTGCAATACAGGGAAGGTCAGTGTGCAAATGAAGCTATCACAGCAGGCAGGTGCAGGCAACTGAACAGTGGAGCTGAAATACTGCTGAAAAAGCCTCAGTGTAGCCATTCACTTATTCATCGTTAGCCTAACTCCCCCCACATCAGCTCTGCTAACATGGAAGGGCTGAAAAGCTCCTTCTTAGATGAGGGAATGGCACCTGGTTAATATCTTTGACATTTTAAAGATTAATGTAAAGCTAATGATGCTAGTCCTGAAACACAGTTGTCATCTGAAATCCTGGTAGTGCCTGACTGAGCCTGAAGAAATAGTGTGTGAGGTGGCATTGGCACATCCCTGTAGCTACTGCTGCCAGAGTCTTCATCTCCCCATGTATGAGCCTGGTCTTCACTGTGAGTGGAAAACTAGGTAGGGATAAGCTGGGGGATAGAAGAACTTCTGTGTGGCTTATCCCAGTGAAAATGCAGAGCCTTCACCAAAACTCTGCAAACCTCCCAGGAAGGCTGTCTCTCAAGTCTGAGTTTAGCAAACGTGCACACACCTGCATACACATACACTACCTCCTGAGGCTCTCCTTGCTGCTTGCTAAGTGGGAGTGTAGGATAATGTATGGAGAAAGGCAGCAGTAAACCACATTTCCTTGTGCTGCCTCCTCAGTGGCCAGGGCACAGATGTGCTCCGTCTGCTGTCTCGTCCTTTGTTAACTTCATCTCCCAGCCCTTTGAACCTCATTAAGTGGTTACGGAAAAGAGGGTGCTGATTATTACCCCAACTGATAATCCAATTACTTGGGATAATAAAGTGCCTGTGTCTTTATACAACAGAGTTCAGAGCAACTGCAGTTGCTTGGAAAAGGAGTGGAAAAAAAAATGCAAAAACACCCCTAAGACTTTTTTACTCCCCTGTCCCTGGGTTCAGTTTTCAGCCAGCCCTCACCACAGCTCACAGCCTCCTCATCTCAGGCAGCCTCCTCTGCAGGCCATTCTCTTTCCCAGCACAGCCCCTGACATCCCTGACTGACACTAGAAAGAGCACGGGAAATGGAAATGATGATGAGTGTTACAGCACACAGACCTGGGGAAGAAGGCAGCTGAAGCAACGCTGGTGTTACCACCAAAGTGAGCCTCTTGTATATGATCACTCCTGCAGCGTTTTACTTCCAGCAATTGCAGATGCCCTCAACATGCCTGAAGCTGAGATTTAAATGAATTAATGCCATAAATGTAATTTCTTCCCCAACATGTAGAAAAATAATTTTAATTCAGAATGGTGAAGGAACATTTGACATGGCTAATGTCACTGTTCTTATGCCCAGGCTTTGAAGGTGCCCCTGGGTGAAGCCTTGTCTCTTTTTGTAAAAACAAGCAGTGGTGCACTGCTAAATAAGATGCCATTTCAGCTACTGATGTTCTGGCACCAAACCAGGACATCAAACCAGTCTGTGTTTAAAGCAACAATTATTTCACCTGTCTCTGAAAGGAAGTTGCATGAGGATAAGAAGAAAAAGCAAAGCAAGTTGATTTATCCATTCTGAAACTCCTTTGCAGAGACATCGGTGTTATGTAGCAGTACAAGAAGTCTCTATAAAGTTCCATGCTTTTCCAGTTGAAGGAGTCCAATTCCTAAGAAAGACGAGCAGTGCTTATTTATTTTGCTTTCTCCTTAGGAAGGAAAACTGTGAGGATGGTGGAGTTTTGGTGGAAGCTGAGGTTGCAGGAGTAATGTTAGGACACAAAGAGTTCATTGTTGGGCCAGCAATCTGTCATGGGGAGGGCTGTCACAGGAGTCTCCAAGGGGGCAGCAATGAAACGCTGCCACTATGTTGCAGAAGAAGACTTTATCTCACCTTGGGCTGCCCAGCTCTGCTCCCTGTTCTGGACCACCTGCCAGCAGTGGTGGGATGGTCTGATCTGCTGCCCTAAACCTCTGGCAGAGGTAGAGCAGCATGCAGGGTGAGAGGGCCTGCAGGTAGGGCAGCAAGAGAGATGAGATTTATAACTGTACAGTATTTCTCTCCTTTGAAAATTAAATGGCATGTGAGAGAAAATAAAAGAAAGTTGACAGGAGGGGGTGGAGCTATGCACAGCCAGTTCAGTCTTCAGGGCTGAGTGGATGAATAGTTTACGTACAGCAGTTGAGTTACTGTGGTGGAGAGGAAGAGCTCCACTACGAAGGGCACGCTCAGGTTTTGCAGGTCTCTGGTGGAGCTCCTGTTCTGAAGCCCAAGTCACCTATGTGGCAGTGTGCTGGGGCTACCAGAGAGCCTGTCCCCCAGGTGTTCACAATGTGTTGTGGGCAGGGATGGCAGCCTGCACCCACCAATGCTCTGGCCCTAGGAGTAGCTTTGCTGAGCTCAGCTGTCTGGCTACCGGTGAGAACACCAGCCCTTGGACTTTGCTAGTGAAAGAGGCTGGATTGCCTTTTGTGTTTGCAATGGAAGCTTTGAGTTTTTCACCAAAACCCATGCAACTAGCATTTTGGGGGCTTGTGAGGAAGTATTTGGTAGTGATTTATTTTGATAAAACATATTTGTGCCCTGAGATAGGAAACAAAGTTCCAGGCAAGAAGACCGTGATGCACCTTGGAACCTTGCCTGCATGTCCCGGGCACCAGTAACTGGTATAAAGCAGCACAGCTTCATAGGCAATCCTGCAATGGCCAATTTACATCAGCTGAGGATCCAAGCTTTTGTGTCATTAAAGACATAGTGGAAAAAAACCTGTTGTGAATGAAGGAAGCTCTGGCTAAAAAAGTCCCAACAAGTTAGCTCTTTATTCTCTATCAGTGAAGTCTGCACACAATGAAAACATGGACAAGGGAAATTTGCACAGCATTTAACTTAGGTCAAAAAAACAAGTAATTTGTTAAGTGGCAAGGGCACCAACGCGTGCCATGTCACGCTGGATTTTCTTTAAAAATAAAAAAAGTAACAAAGTTAAACTTTCAGTCAACCTGAAAATATTTGCTTTTTATGGGGGCAGTGCGGAACGAATGGGACAGCAAATCTTTCTTGACTCGCTCGTTTACAGAGGCTGAAAAGCTCTACAGAGACAGTGGGAAAAGATGGAAAAAGGAGGGGTGGCAGAGAGGGAGGGAGGAAGAAAGAAATAAATAAAAAGAAAGAAAGGCAGGGAGGAAGGAAGAAAAAGAAGGGAAGGAAGGGAGGAAAAGGGGGAGTGGAAAGGTGGGAGGGAGAGTAGAAGGGAAAAAATGCATGTGAGAGCTAAGGTTCTTTACTAATACAATATTATCAAAGTTAGTTAATATACCAGGCTGAGAAAAAAAACTCCTTGGACTACTTGATTTTCTCTCTGATGACTAGAGAAGGATCTCCTGAAGAAACAAAGTCTGCAGGAAATTACTCTGATCAGGAACTCATGTGGAAGAGGAAATGTGAAATTTCCCCAGGAAGGAAAGCAGGAGCTCTCCAGAGGGAAGAGGGAAAACCTGATGTCCATGTAGCATGGAAAATTAGAGATATAAATTCAAGTTCTGAAATGCCAGGCATTCACTCTCTCTATTTTTTTTTTTTTCAGTTTACCTGATTTGCTCATGTTTGTGAAATATTACAAGTGAATAACTTGTGAATTCTCAGAGGGATTGATGACTGACCATTGGAAGTGTGTTATTTTACTGTACACAGTTGAAGTTATATAATAAAATAGGGAACCATCAAAATAGATGTCCTCGTGTTTCGCTATTATTTGTTACCTCTTCTAGTACTATTCCACAGAACTAAAGTTTTTCCTTCCCCTTTCAAATATGCATGCCCTGATTCTTGTAATTAAAAATCTTGTTTCTGTGCTTACTTTGTATTTCTTTTCTGATTTCTCAGAAATTTTTAATCCTGTTCCCCTTACTGACAATAGACCCGTGTTCACCCAGCAGACATTTCTATTTATTTACATTTTTAATTTCATTCTTCTCCTTTCTTTCTGAATACAAGTTCAGAAAGCCAAACAACTCTTACTACCGACCTATCAGAACATGAAACTCCATTTAATTTGCACTTGTTGTCCAGAATCACTGTATTTTGAGATAGCAAGGATGTAACTCTATTGCTGTCTCTATTTCCATCTCTATCTCCATCCCCATCTATCTCTATCTGTAGTATACATATGCACATTCCCAGTGCTTTTGAAATGTCTTTCATCCTATGAATTTCTGCTCAAAATCATGAAGTGAAATAACACTGGGGTGTAGCCTTGCACTCTCTTTTGCTCACGCTCTGACACACAGAGAGGCGCACGCACACGCACAGAGACACGACCGTGTGGGGAAAGCAGGAATGCGGGCAAGTTTTGACCTCCGGTGTCCGCACAATGAGCCGTGGACGATGCAAAAGGTTGGCTGCTTCTATACAGACCTGCTTTTGTGCTCTTGTCCAGGGCTTGATCCTTGGAGCCCTGTGTGCTCAGTAGACGCCAGAGAGATAGATGTGATCTGTTAGCCTCATCCAGCGCCGGCAGCTGAGCCATTTTCACACAGGCAGGCAGGTATGGCAAAGCCTGGGTAACAGATGAGAACCCATGGGGAGCTCTTGACTATGGAGAATGAAAAATCAAAAGAAACCATATTGGACACAGATACAAAAGGAGTCCCCTGTTCCTTTTTCTATCCCCCCTTGTTTCTTTTCTCCTCTTCCTTACCAGGCTGTAATGAATGTGGAAAATGGCTTCCCCCCTCGAAGTATTTAGAGGACATATAGATTCCAGATGCTATTCAATGCAAATACTTCCACTCTTCCCTGCCCGGCCACATCCCAAGTTAACCCTTTTGCCTAGCTCTTTGCTGCTTGTCGCTTTCCACACTGCAGTAGGGAATTAAAAATACCTTTAAAAACCCCTTTAATCATTATTCTCAAAGGACAGATTTACACCCTGCATAGTGCACAGTGCTCAGCACAGCTGGAGACAGAAAGCAGCTGTTAATACATATCTGGTATTGAAGTTAGTTTGATGTTTTAATCACGTAACATCATGAAAAAAGAGACATTAATTCTTAATAGTGTTAACACTCTGAGCTCTCTCTTGAAATCATTATTTGTAGCATGTCCAGGGTCAGAGATATTTGTCTCAGTGAAAACAGTCTGTAGAAGACTTTTAGCATAAATGCATGTGATTTAAAAGGAACTGAACTTGCATACTTAAAGCAGAGTAACTTTAAGTACGTGTTCCTCAGACAGCTGTGAGTCTTTTGTTTCCCACTGGCAGTTTTGTGAGCCTTGCTTCACACCAGCCATAACCCAAAATGGTTTTACTTGTTATTTAATACAGCAATGGTTGCTTACGCCTCATGACTACCACTTGCAAATGAGCCTTCCAAAAGTCATTTCCATATCCAAAAAGAAAAGAGAGCTGTGGAGAGCAACAGGAATAGTTAATCTATCTGAAAGTACTTTTCTTTCCAAAGAAAAATAAATGCTTCTGCTGAGATTTTATCTCCTGAGACTATTCTACCACCTAAAACTGCTTTTACAGTCTTCCTATTCATAATCCCTTACCTCATGAGCAGATCTATCTGGACACACATACCCCAGGATCACCCTAATGACAGCAGCAGTGCTGCTTTAGGTTTTTGATCAGTATCAGTATTTGATTTAATCCCTCCCTGAACTAAAAAGTAGATCACTTTTGTTGTGACAGATTGATGGTAAGATTTGAGAGACTATGGTAAAAGAGAGAGAGGTCTCAGGTGTGAGCATAAAAGGCTCAAAAATTCAGACATTTATTGACAGAGAGACAGATACATTCTCCTCAGCCAAATAAATATGGGTTTTGTCTTGCTCTCACACACTCATGTTTTGCTCTTACACACTGTGATTCCCATCAACAGCCCTCTCTGCATTGGTCATGTGGGAATGATACTTATAAGGCTGTTTTGTTAGCATTTCATTAGGCCTTTCAGGGTTTCCTTAAGCTGTAGGGTATATTCTGCTCTATGAAATACGTTTTACCCTGCATTGAGATGCTGTGGGCTCTGTACCTCAATTTTCACTAGACATCAAAAGCACACAATACTTCTTTATGAACCTTTCTTTGATCATATAGTGCAAAAGCATCTTAAAATTTGGTGGTTTTACTACTTTGGTTGTAACATTTTTTTACAATCTTTCTAAAAGCAACCAATGAATCAGAAAATGTGTTAAGCAATGGGAAGAGTCTTGTAGTGAAATTGTTTCCCCTGTTTCCTAAGTGATGTATAAGAGAACTCAGAAAGCTCACCAAAGTTTCCAAACAAGTTTGGTCCTTCCTGTTTCAAGCAATCAGCTGAATGGCAGTGAAGACCATATCTCTATTTATTTACATATTTATTTTAGCTTGCATGAACAAAGATGAACTTTTAATCCATTGTGACTCTCATGTTCCTTAAAGCGGATCTCTGGTATTTACTTACCTCACGTAGATCGTGTGACACTAGATTAGGAACTTTATGTGACTGTGAGAGGTGGTAACCATTTCATTTGTTCTCAGTTATGCTGGTTTTGTTTAAGAAGCAACTGGTAGGTATCCCCTGAAGGATGGGAAACTTGACAATGAACTTGAAGCAGTGAACACTAACTGAGAGGATGAAAATAGTCCCAGTTTGGCTAAATGTCTGTATGTAACAACTTTCAGTCTGTGCTGGACTTACTCCAAACCCAGAATTTAACTGATTTTGTTGATTTACACTTCTGCCAACCTGATTTGTGCTTTGGAGCCCATGGGAGTCCTGTCTTTTGGTTGACACCAACAAAAAGTTCTGAGAAAAAGTTATCTTTCCTGTTCTCTCTGATCTTTATTTCTGTGGTGCCATACCAGAGTCCAGTCTTCCTAGTCTTCTTGATGCAAACCAACAGAAGAATGAAAGCAGCAGACGTGTCACAATGCTATGTTTTCTCGGCTGTCCACCTGAACGCCTCTACTCAGCCACAGAGCCCAGGCAGTCTGACTTATGTTTTTATTATGCTGGCCATTAAAAGGGCAATAGAAACAGACTGCAAAGACTTGCAGAAGTATCCTTTGTGACTTGAATTTGGTTGAGAGCTATGAAAAAGGTGAAAGTTCTCCCATAATTCAACCAGTGTTCTAGATGTTGCTGCTACAGTGATTCTTCACAGAAGATGGCTGGGTCAATAAGTAAAGTAGAATTATGTAGGATGTATGAAAACCTTGAAAACAGTCACTGATCCAAAAGCCAGAGAGCAGCAGATGCTGGACCTAGTAAATGGCTGAAGTAATATGCCTTACATCTGGTAAACTTGTGGAAATGTTGTGAAGGATTTTGACATTTGTAAAGGTGGTTTCATGCATCTAAGAATTTTTCTGTTGTCTTTGGAAACAGACATGGAACTTCATGGGTGAAAATAGAGCTTCACAGCTTTCCCATAGTGCAAGAACTACAGGTCCCCAGCCTGGGAGTGGCCCAATTCACAGACATCCAGCATGCCTAAAAGACAGTGTGTTCCACTGAAATGAAATCCACTGGCCATAATAGAAAACAGTGTGTATGAGAAGCTTTATTTGAAACCTAACTGCTTATGGAAGAAGCTTCTTGAAACCTTCTACTTCTCCAAGAGATTACTTTTTTTATGACATGGCAATACACAGATACAAAAATGATCCAGCACATATCATTCAAATGTGTCAACGTCATAAAAGATAATGGAGATATCCTTGATCCAATATAGTCAGACTTTCCATATGGCCTAGCATAAAATGTTATGAAAGAAACCGAGAATTAAGGATGACAAATATTGCTGAGAGTCAGGAAATGAATAAATGGCATTTTGTCATTCTGACACAAGCTGATGATGGTCTCTTCCAAGGTCCACACATTATGTAACATGTTGCAAAGCTACTTGGAGAAACCCTTGTGCTGGGACTAAATAGTTCCCCACAAACTAAAATACCTCACAAAATCCAATCAATTCAATTTGGAAAAAATCTGGAGGAAAAAAAGTTCTACCAATGTCCCCTTTGAACGACAGGGAAATATCCATCTTGCATTTGAATACATTTTCTTTTTCAAAAAAATAAAAGTTTTGTCTTCAAATGCTACATTGTGCCATATTGTACCTTATAATTAGAAAAAAAACAAATCTGAAATTGAAACTTCATTTGCGTAGATGAAGTACTTTAGGTAAACCAAATGATTCTTCTTCTATACTTTCCAGTATAGAAGTAGATAGTAGTTGGTAGATAATTAGCAACTAAAGACCCATGCAAGACAATACAAAAAAAAAAAGAACTGTAGTGCCAAGAACTGAGGAGTTTATTGAAGGAAAAAATGTTCTATGTGTTAGAGGAAACATATCAATGTGCAATTGTGGTCAAAGAACCAGTATTAAGGCACCATGAAAAATTGACACAAATAGTATCAGGACCAGTGCTGGGACCTATTTTTTGTAACAAAACAAATGACAAGAAGATTAAAAAGTGTGGGATTGACTATTGTAGAAAGATATTGATAAAGTTAAAGTAGGTAATCTCATTTATTACTAATAATGGGGTAGATATAACTGGTGTGTGATCTGGCATGGTATTTCTAGAGCAGCAAAGCCCAAGCGAGTAGTTCTGGTAAGACCTGCCTAAGAGAGACAACGTGACTTTGAACCATGACTGGGATTTGAGGATTTGTGTATTAGAAAACCCCAGTATTATTTTTGCAGCTTGCTGGGAGACAGTGAGTCTTCTGCAGGGAGGAACTGGTTTATGAAGTGGTGATGCCAGTTCCCAAGAAAAAGTATATCAGATGACAAAGGAGGACATTGCTGACATTTTTGGAAACCAAGTTGTTTGCCAACACATCTGCCTGCCAGGGCTGCAATCCTGATGCCTTTGATGAATACTAAGCATACTCCAAAACAAAATGCAACACTGCTAGATTAAAAATAGGAGATTGATTACTGACATATTTTATTCTTGACAGTTCACTTCTTTCTCTCCCTTTCCTGTCTACAATTTCTCAGCAGAATGGTTGTTTGAAATGTTTAGGAAGGTTTCTGATTTAACACCCCAACAGTGAAGGGTTCATTTGTCAGTGTTGCACTGTTATATACAGGGTTGCTTCTTCCATTAGTCCAGTGATAGCCCAAGCTGTTTAGGCAACCAAAGTGTATTCAGAGCTTAATATAAGCTCTGTTTAAGAGTGATAAGATTTTCCTGATTTTCCATATTTTATGTCTAGTTCAGAGCAAGTTGGGGTACCATGTATGTGGCTTGGCTTGTCCCACCAGTTAGGGAAGGGAAAAAGCAGTAATGGAAGATCATTGTTCCCAGCTCTGCAGAGCACACATTGAAAATCATGTCCTCAGTGGTGCAACTCATGTCCTGCATGGTCTCATCTATGGGCCGGGCAAGGTAATTTAATTTCACTCAGACCCCAGACATTGCTGTTATTATTTATGACATTTTGATCTGTGCTTCCCCACCAGTCTTTCAGCATTAAAGAAATGTTTTCTCATCATTATGGTGCCTCATGACAAGAAGGATGGTGCTGAAGTGACTGACATCACCTTTCCTTGCTCTGTTACATATGAGGTCATTTGCCCATCATATTTATTCTCCTGGAAAAAAACAAACAAACAAACAAAACGACCCCACAAAAAAGCCCCAACCAAACCAAACAAAAAAAAAAAAGAAAAAAAGAGAAAAATACCGAACAACAACAACAACCAAAAAACAACCCACAGCAGTTCCCAGTCCAGCCCATTTTCCTTACCCAGTCTTTCCTTACCCAGGTTGTATTCTGGGCATGAACTGGATAAACTCAATCAATGCAAAAAAGGCTCATTGATGTCAAATAGATGGTTCCTAGTCCCAGATGTGTCATGCTCAGTTAGTGAATAACAGAGTGTCAAATAAAGCAATAAATCTTCTT
The DNA here is from genome assembly GCA_013399075.1 of Chloroceryle aenea. Taxonomy (NCBI): domain Eukaryota; kingdom Metazoa; phylum Chordata; class Aves; order Coraciiformes; family Cerylidae; genus Chloroceryle; species Chloroceryle aenea. The sequence goes on from VWZY01000822.1 coordinate 193,389, forward strand.
ACTTGCTGACTGCTGTGCAGGGCTGCCATGTGAAGACACTCACACGCTCGCTAATCCTGTGTGATGAGTGAGGCTGGCTACAACCCCATCATTTCCAGAGGCCAGCAGAGAGGTGCAAACATATTGAGTTGGGATGAGTGCTGGATTAGCCTCCCTTTCTCAACACCTTGGGGCCATTATTGGAAATCTGACAGCAATATGCCATGAAGACACTGTCAATTTTAGGCTTGATTTCAGTGAGGCTGTTTGTGGTGCAAGGTGGTGCCTAGAGCAAGAAGGAATAGTACAGATGGGCTTTGTGTTCTCATTCTTAGCAAATATTCATGCTGAAGGACACTGGCATGTTCTGGGAAGTGGGTACTGATATATAGGGCTCCAGCATGGACCACACTGAGTCCTTCACCCATATTCTGGATGAACCCTACTGAAAGAAAGATAAATCTCGTTTTTGGGGCCAACCAATCTTTAAGGTCTGTGTTTAACCTCTGGATAAAAAGGGTGAGGGAGACTTTAGGGATAATATGCTGGAGCCACTCATGAATACTAGACAAAAAGCTGACAGTTCTCTTAGTAAAAGAGTGAGAGAGCAAGGAGTCTCAATTACCTTGATTTCAGTTAGTACGTTTGACTGGGAAGGCAAAAACAACCGATCAAACATCAACAGTTTGTTGTGCAGCCCCTGAGTCTTAAAAATACTTGGTGTCACTGCCATGTGGTTATGACCCTCCACTGACAGTAGCCTGCCTGCATTCAGTCTGCTGTAAGCTGTTATCCAGACTCCAAGACCTGCTGTGTTAGGGCTGTCTATGGAATTACTTCAAAAAAAACCTTCTTATATCATGCAAGGACACTGAGTTTCATAGCTGGAACCCATTAATAAGTTAGCCCTTAACCCTTTCTGTTGTAATATGCAAGCAGGTGTTCATGTAGATAAGCCAATAGGAGTCATCATCAAGAATCAAAATCTAAGTTTTAACAATTACTGTTTATGTTTCAGCCCCTTGTTGTGGTGAATTTTGTCTGTGTCCATGCCTGTGTGTGGTAGTTGAGCTGTACTCTGTCTTTCAGTTAAGGTTATCTGATTTGACCATTGTACTTTACTCTTTTCAGTTCAGTTAAATTATGCTGCACACTCGCTATCTCCCTTTTTTTTTGTGTTCTTGCCCCAGGTCAATTTGACCTTTGGGTGTACTTAAGAAAAGAAGCAATGCTGGAGGCAGAGACGAAACACAGTTTTTCAGTTTACTTGAATTGGTCAAGTGCATCTGAGGATGCAGAACTACCACTGGCAGGAAGTATCAGTGCTTGAAATGCTGTCATTTAACAGGGAATAACCAGGCTACCCAGGACCACTGTTTGAGTGCGTGAGGATTTTGCTTTGAAATAGTTAATGTAGCCTCCATTCAGAAGACTTGAGTCCATGCTCCATTAGATTTTAAAAATTAGTCAAACAGGACTTTGGTACATGTACCTAAAATGGAGCAGAAGAGGGAATGTCACTGCCAGGGAGAACTGGGGACAACAGTATCCTTTGGCCATCACCAGCAGCAATGGAGAACTTCTGCAGCTTGCTGGTCACTTGTGATGTGTCTGGTAGATTGTATGTGGGTTTCTACTGTTAATGATGGCACAGAAGGAGAAGAAAGCAACAAGACAGCACTTCAAGATTTAGGTTTGTCGTCCCTTGGAAGTGTTTGCAGCTTGGCTATCTGTCTGGGAAGTGAGTTTGAGGTTCATTTCTTTCTGTTCCTAGACAGCTGTGGCTGGCAAATATCTGCAACATGTTCTGGACAAAGCAAAATTACTTTCTTTAACTGTCTTACCTGTTCCTAAACTTTTCTCTAATATTATTTTCACTGTGTAAATAGTTCTTCAAGTCCCCAGAATGCTGTACAGGTAGAAGTCCCACTATATTGCCCATGAGATGACCAAGTGCTTTGTTCTGTTGCAGCACCGATTCAAACACAAGATACACAAGCACAACTTTAAGTGTGTCACTTAATCCCTTCTCTCCAGAAAGTTAGGTGTGTGCAGAATCAGGACCAGGGAAAAAGGGATCTTCAAGGGGACTGGGAGCACAGTCAGGGGACAAAGTAGAACAGAAATCTCGGTTTCTCTTTCATGAATCACAGACTAAAACACTCTGCCTCCTTTCTGAGATACTTTGTTTACTCTCTGTCACTTAACATGTAAAGTCTGATTTCACCTCATGAAAATAAAGGATGAATTTTGTAAATTTTGTAGCAGATTCTTTTCTTTCCTCCCCTAACTCAAGTATTCAGTCACGTTAAAGAAGGTAAAGGGGAGGAAAGAGAGGGAGAAATGAGGAAGTGCAGCAAAGGCTTTGATATGTCTGTGGCATAAAACTGTATTATAATGTCATTTGCTAACTGACAGATCATTTAGTGTCCTGGAAGAGTCTGTTTTCACACCACTGAAGCTCTCACAGGGGAATTCTGTGTGGGCTTCTTATTGTCAGAGCTATTTTTCACCCAATTTGTTTCCAAATGATGTCTAACCTGAGGTCTTCCCACTGAGAGGGCTTTAAGCAATGATTAATGAGAAGTGTTTTGCCAGACCCACCTGGGGAATGGCCCATCTGCGAACTCAGGTAAGATGGAGCTGCCTACAAAGCATTGGCTTGTGAATGGCAGGCAGCTTCCCATGGCTTGAGGCATAGCTCACAGCAAAGGCAAGGTGTTCACTGTTTGCATCTCAGTGATTCATAAAAGGACTGGAGATAAATGTCACTCACTCTATCATTAATGTCTAGTTTGAAGAAACAATCTCCCTCCCTGGGGACTGATCCCCTTCCTGCTCCATATTCAATTATATTATACATTCAGCATATGTACTGCACCTACGTGGGATACATTTGAAGTGGCCTAAGATCATCAGCCATGCTAAGTCTGTTTAGAGGTGGCAAGTTAAAACAGTCATGTTTTCACACGTCCACCTGAGTCTCAGATATTTTCTTGATTGGGCTATAAACTCTCATCCATTCTTTCCAGAGCTGGCTCTATGTGCAGCTACGCATTCACCTCTGCCTATATCAGCTGCACGGTAAAGCAAGTGGGAAAATTGTGATTTTCACTCTACATTCATTTCAGCAATTGGACAGTTTTGTTCTGTCAGAAAACCCAATTATCCCTGACCTCCAAAATGGAGATCTGTTCAGACTTGAGCCTCTTAGATATGTGTAGGTGGGACAACCATATCTTTTACTTTCCTGACAGGCTTCTCATGTCCATAATATTGCTAATAGTAAACACAAATTTCTTGGTAGCTGCCTAAAATGATCATTAAAATGCTCACATAAAAGTAAAGAAGCCCTGAAAATTTGGTTTCTCTCTGTATTTATGAGGCTGAAATCTGAGCATATTTCTTACAGAATAATTTCCCTCCCCTGATTTATGTGGAAGCTCCAGGCTCAGTCATCATCTGGAAATACATTCCTATACAGTTTGTGTCATTTAAATGCAGCATCCTACTGTCCCGTCTGTCAAGACCAAAACATAATGGGTCCAACTGTCTATGAATAAAACAGATTGTTTGTAGGGAATATTTATTGCCGATAAAGAGCAAGAGTTTATATTGGCAAAAGCCGTCCTTCTTGTAAATAGCTAGAGGCTCCCGACACCCTCTGACTTTCAGCAGTGTTTATTCTGTTGAATGTGGATCCAAAACATTTCTCACTCACGGCTTGGCAGCACGAGTTTGACAACGGTTTTCTAACCAACTGTTGTGACACCGGCAGTGCATTTAGCCTGAAATTTCACCTGCAAAGCAATCTCCCACTTTCTTTAACTACTTCTCTTGCCAGCAACATGTTTACCATGATTTAGATGTCTATTATACGCATGAACGACTTGTCTACTTAATTTCATCAAAAAAATGAACCCTCATAAGTGGCACAGATGCTGGTATGATGGTAATCAAATTAGTTTTTGGACAGGTTTATGGCCACTTGCTGTCAGTTAAGCTCTCTTTGGCTATCTTCACTCCTAATACAGTTTTGATGGTGATTAATGGCTCCATTAATACACTGTTTGTGCTGTGATAGACACCACATTATGCTCTTGTTTGCTGACCACAGCTGATCATGTATTTTTGTAATCTCAGTTCTGGAGAAAATATTAGTCACATATAGTATGTCAACATTACATATTGCCATGCACAGGTCACAAGGAGAGACCTTGCTCTTATACCCTCCTCACCATGGATAAGCTTCTGTGCTGCTAAGAGGCAGAAGTCACATGAAGAATGTGCTTGGATTAAACGTTCATCAAGTTTCCTCAAGCTGGGAACATGCCAAGGGTCTTGCTACAATGATTTTTTTCCTGGCTAGGCTGCCATGTTATTTGTCCTCCTTTTCTCTCTCTCCCTCTCTCTTCCAACTTAATTTCTTCATCCAGAGATCCAGGAAAGATGGCTGGGTGTTGGGAGGTTTTGGTTGCTTGGGCTTTTTTTCCCCTTTCCTAGACCTCTCTCTCCTATAATATTCTCCCCTCAGTTGTCTTACTTCACAGGCTCTACTGAGCTGTCCACAATCAACAAGTGAGTCTAGTCAAACCACTGTTAACTAATTTTCATCCTTTGCCACTACAGCTAACTCTATGGAAACAGGGTAGAAGCTGATCTGTCCTTTGGAACTTAAAATGTACCAAGCTCTTGGTTGCATTAGTGGTGGACAAACTGCAGCTGGAAGGAGACCATGGGAGGCAAAAAATGCCATAGTGCATGCTGGGACTCAGTGCAAGAATGATGCCTGGGTGGGTAAACTTCTGATATTAAAAAAAGCTGTAGCTATTTTTTAACCTAAATATCCCTGGGAAGCAGACTTCATTTGAGAACAGTGCTGTAGACCCTGGTATTTTGCCATCCTCCCTGCATACCCACAGAAGGACACATGTATATTCTCAAACTATTTGCTTGCAAATGAAATAATGCAGGGCACCGAAACAAGCCTGCAAGTTCCTTTTCATTTGCCAGTGTGGAATGGGAAGAAAATTATGACCCTGCAAAGAGGCAAATGGACATATTAGAGATATTTGGACTGACTTTTTAAAGTAGTTGAAGATATGGGGGCTTTGTTGTTTTTTTGTTTGTTTGTTTTCCTGCAGTAATTAAGCCTGGTTTCTTTCTAGCCATATTTGATTTTTATGTTCATCTGTGCACTTGCCTAAACCCCACCCACTTGCTCCTCTGCAAATATTTATTATGCAAATGGTTTGTTTTGAATTGGGTGATCTGAGCAGATGCCATTTCTGCATAACTGTTCTTTAGGAAAATTGCAGACTAGCTGGGTAACATATTATTGAACTAGTTAAACAGTTATGATTGGTGTTGAATTGCTATAAGTGCTCCTTGTAGAGTTCTGTTTTCCAGCAGTGATATTTAGATTTTTTCTGCCTACAGTTACCTCTAACTATATCGCCCGTCAGGCCAGTACCTGTGGTTCTCCAGGTCTTTTTGAGGAAGCAATTGTTTAAATCCAACACATTTTCTGTAATATCCATTCACATAGGCAAACCAGGGTCGCAGTGACTATTAAAATTGTTTTGAACTGTTATTGACTTTATCTTCTGATAATTAAAATATTTATTAAAAGCAGTTACTAAATTTTCCTTCCTCTACCAATTCTGAATCCTGTATAGCCCACCTTAAAATAAGCACTTTGTTTCTTTATCTCTTCCTCAAGACTCATGTTCTGATGATTCCAGAAGAAAAAAAAAAAAAAGGAACAATTTGAGAACTAGATGTTTGGAAGAGGCAGAACTGAGGGGACAAGCTTCCACAGTGCAGACCTCTGGATGGAGCATAGCAAAGGGTCCAGATAAGACAGTCAATAAGGGAGTAGTATTGAAGCAATGTAGAGATAACTCATTTCATCCGTTCATCTTAAAGGTAACCTGAGACATTATTGAATGAGGGCTGATCATTAGTATACACTCACGAAGATGAGCATATATTGACATAATGCATATGCATGCATAGACACACACATGCTTGTGCACATACATATGTATGTATAAATATATACATTTTCTACTAGACAACTACCTCATGGCCTTCCTTGGACACTCTGTCATCTGATTCCCTCTTTATTCAGGATGGCCTTGCTAGGGTAGTCACATATTTACTCATTTTTTCCTAAACACTACCAAAAATCACACCTCCAGAAAAAATCCTCCAGTTTGTCTGATACAGCACTGTTATAAAATCAGGCAAAATAACCAGAAGCCAAAGTTTTTTCACAGACTGTCCTTCATTATCCTGCTCCATCAGTATCTCTCTCCATTTATTACCGGCCATGCATACAGGTTACAGACCTGCAGTGAGACTTTGGCATTACTTCTTGTTTGTCAGAAAATGAAAGAGATCTTGTCCTTCCTCACTGTAATGAGAATCCCTTGTCACTTCCTTTGGCCCTATTATAAATATTATAAACATGTTATAAAATCACTTGATTTGCATAGGAAGAAAATTTTTCAGTCCATTCAAATCTCAGCTATGAAAATCAGTGTTGTTTCAGTGAAGTCATACATTTTGTTATATTACTTGAGAGCTGAATTTGAACAGACCATGTGTGAATGAATACAACAGGAAAAAAAGCTTTTTTGACATTTTTAGTAAGTGATTGAATACAACCAACAGTTAAACATTTCTGGATAATTCCCTCAGGTCTATATCCAGAATATAACAAATAACAAAAGCCCAATAGTTCAGAATTCAGAGTTTCTTTGTGAATATATGTTAGCTTACCTTACTTTACCTGAATAGGGTATTTCTTTGTCACTATATTTACCTCTCGCAGCTTTTCAGTGGAGAAATTTAATGTCTTAGATACACAGACATGCAGTTCAGACATGGATGTACACAGATGTTTACATGTATATTTGCATGCTTCTACACATAAAGTCCTTCATTAAAAAGTCAATAAACTCATATTTGCTGATGACTTTCATGGCTCATATAATAAGACTAGTTAATGGGATGGAGTATTCCAGTTATAATCTGGTATTTAAGAGTTTTTTGATACTTTAAATATATGTAAAACTACACGTAGATGTACCCATGTTTATGAGTAAATATACATATATCTGGAGAAAAGAAAAACACTGACTGCTTCTTGACACACACTCATACAATATGAAAATGGCAGAGTCTGTGACTCCCCATCTACCTTGGATGTCCAAGGTGGCAATATACAGAATCCCTGGCAATGGTCTCTTTGCCAAAAGCAGGTGAGATGGTTTACATAAAGTAGTTGAGAATCAGCATTATCCCTCTATAGCTTTCTGGTTTACATGTACACGTGCTCATGCACGCACAAGATAACTTTGTGGAAAGGTTTTTTAAGAGTTATTTTAGGGAAATGGGATGAGTTACAAAATCACTCAACAAATCACATCAGATCAGATCCACATTCTGTGTGTTTTAAGTCCACACAGAAAATAACTACTACTCCCTGAAAACTCTAAAACCAGTGGGCAAATTCCATATGGCTGTTCTGGAACCTGACATTGCTGGTGGTGAACAACAACCACCCGCTTGCTGGCTTTATTGGCAAGATCAGCAATTCCACTGCAGACACTGGAGATGTTCCATCTGAACCCAGCCTGGCATCTCCACTGGATTCAGTACCCACATCTGTGGTCTCACTGTGAGAGGCTCCCAGATTTGTGCAATGGAAGGTGAAAAAGAAATGTCAGATGGTTTAGTTTGACCCCTGCTCCCAGTACCTTGTATTTCACCCAGTTATCCTTGTACTCAACCAAATGATTGCGTCTGAGCTGACCACAGCTCATGTTTGGCTATAGCCTGGTCATTATCCAGTGTCATGGAGGACCACTTAAAATTTAAGAGACTACAGTGTTTTTGTTTAGGATCTGTATCCAACAGTACATGAAGAAACAGGCAACACTAAGCAGCCAAAATACCACTGGTAAAAATTGGGCATCTCTGAGCACACACAGGGGACAATTACATATAGGAAAAAACTCACAAGCTGTTTCAAAATATTGAAGGAAAGGGGTATAATAAGTGAGCATGTTATGAACAAGTCAACTAACATAATTTGAAGACTGGTCATTTTTTTTCCCAGATTTTCAATGGAAAATCATTGGCTTTGCCAAAACATATTTTTTTATGAAAGGTGTTTTCTTTCCATAAAATATATCTTTTCTATCAAAACTTTTGACATAAACAGATTTTTTTTTTTGGACCATATACTTGGTTTCCCAAAGGAAAATAAACAGAAATTAATTCTACGAGATTCACTGAATAAATTTATTTATACTAAGTCATTTTACTAACAGCAATCTCCCCTCCACTTTAAAATACGGGAACCACATACGGTCCATTTAAAAACAGAATAATTCAATAATCCTTTTGGCACCCCTGTGCATTTGCCATTATCCTGCTACACCATTTGGTTACTGTTTTGTAGAATGGAAGAGATAGAAAATATGGTGACATAACCACCTTTTCTCTCCCTTCTGACATCCCAACTCCAGTGTTTGCCGTAGGCTGTCCCAATATATTGGTACCATTTTAGCCCCTGAGATGCATTACTGTGTTGATTTCCTAGTTGTGCTCATCTTCATTGTTCAGGAAATCCTTCATCCCACTGAAGTTTACAACCCACCAGGTCAGTGTGAGATCAGCAGGCTTCACAAAATGGTGATGCTCACAAGATTTCACAAGATGTGTCAGAGACACATTCAGTCTGTTTGCCATGCACCCTGCTACCACCTGATCCAGAAGAGGGAAGCAGATTTATTTCTGGGGCAGCTTTACTTCTGGCTTCAGTGCAAGCTAGAAACAGGACCCCTAGGATGGGGCATTGACTTCAGCTTCTCAAGAACAAGACATGACTAGTTCATTACTATGAATATTATAGGAAAATAGGTCTACACCAATCTTGGATTCATTTCTGCACCTTTGTGGACAGCGGCAGGTTGTGATTCTTCTCTGAAGCACTAAGCAGGTTTTCTTGTTCTGGTAAGGGGAAAAAAACATAAGTCTTCGGAAGTCAAGGATAACCTTGGAAGAGTTAATGTGCTGTCATATCCATTAAGGGGCGGTGGTGATACTGTGTATGTGGCCATGTCAAAACATTTGTTCAGTTTGCGTCAAAGTAAAATCATTTTCTATGATGAACCACGTTGTAAATGGATGTTGAGGCTAAGGGGGAGTGGGAGAGAGGGGAATCAAATTACATTTGGAAACAAAAGCTTTAACTTCTGGCACCTAGACAATTAGTTTTTGCTTCTTCTGTTGTTGGTCCTCGTGGTTTCATCTGTAATATGTATGGTGATTGTTTGCAGCCTGGCAACAGTGTGAAGTTGTGTGGGGGAGGGAAAACTCTAGCTCTTGTTAGCTGGGATCCAAACTTCAAAGGCTTTGAGGACATTGAGCAGACAGGTTTCAGCCGCCGTTAAGGCAGACATGTGAACAAAAGAGCTCCTTCCATTGCTGTGGAGCAGGGGTGACTTTTTGGCCCATTTTTGTTGTTGTTTTAATTTTTGTCGGGGGTGGGGGGAGGAAAGCTCCTGGCACCGGCAACGATGTTTTCTGCCCATGACTGCGTGCCCTTCTCCTTTCTGCATCAGAAGCAGATATGGGCATTTATGGCCCCATAAATCACAGGCTAAGCCATACATGAGCAGCTGGTACATGTGCTAATAACTATAATTATTAATCATGTCAATTTCACACCCTTCAAATTTCTGCGCGGGGCTTTCTGCCAGAGAGGCAGCCCCGGCGCCTTGAGCTGCTTATGGTATGAAAATATGATGAGCTGATAGTCTTTGATGATTGTCCTATGACAGTATTGATCTCCCTACAATTGGGTTTGTGGGGTATCGCTACCCAACAAAAGTGGCTCTCCTCGCCTCCTGGTATATATCATTGTCACACATGCCCCATTGTTATGGAGGGGAGTGAATTACTTTCAGTATTCGTCCCAGTCTTTCGCTACTAGGTCACCATTATTCTAGCCTTATGTCAGTGTGGGGACATTTACTTTGATGTTTTCTTTTGTATCTTTCTTAGGGTGAAAGCATTTGGCTATATAGAGCTGCTCCAAAAAAAAAAAAAAAAAAAAAAGAGGGAAGAAAAAAAGTCAGCAGTTCAGGTTGGAGTGCCTGGTGGGAGCCAGGGAAATATTCCTCCTCACGGGTACATGTGTCTGACCTCCCTGGTCCTTGGTGCTGGCTGCCTTCACCACTGAAGACTTCACTCAGCAGAAGCCAGAGCACCATGTCCAGCCCCAGCCTGGGCCCCAGCTGATGACTCTTCAACCACCAAGGAGAAAAGAAAGTGAAGCAATTTCCTCACAGCTTCACTGTGAAGGTGTATGCTTTTCACTGTGGGCCTTTTTTCTTGCTAGCACTTTGCTGTTTAGCAGAAGAATATCTAGCGAGATGTGACGATGCAGCAGAAACAGCTTTACAGGGGACACTGCCGGAGGACTCAATCTAGTAACAAGAAAAAAACCTCCCTTACAGCAAAATCACCCTTTGGAGGCTGATGGGAGCACCTCTTGGGCTAATCTGCATGTTAACATGACACTGTGGTGGCCAATCATCTCCCACTGGCCTGAACAAGGCCATGGGACTCTCCCCACTTGTTCCAAAATCTGCACGGCCCCCATCGGGAAGCTTCTAAATTGCTCCTGCTGTCTTTACAGCTGCTCTGTTCCAGTGACCCCTGGAAGGGCCCGGGGATTGTCAGGAGAAATTTCTATTAATCAGCCCCAAACAGACTGTTACAATTTCACAGTTTTTTTCCCATCATTTCACACATTTAATGAATTTCGGGCTCTGCTACTTTCAAAACAGTTACACTCAAGGCCACAAAAAATTAATTAATAATAATGTACAAAAATAAAATGCTACAGAAAACAAACAACCCCCCCAGCTGACAGCAGCAGTACAGGGAGTGCTCCTTCCAAAGTATTACAGAAACAATCCTGGAGAGGGGCTGAAAGGGAATGTGGTACAATCCAGGCAGCAGATTCCTGCCTCCTCTGGGCCTGATCCTGACCTGTTTTGTTCAAGAGGAATTTTGCATTTCACAACACTGTGAACTAAATAGGTCAGTATTCAGTTAGGGGCTAAATCCACAAACCTTGTTTGCTTCAGGGCTGACACCCACTTACAGTTACCCAGGACTAAAAGACAGCCCATGTCAAAGGGCCGCATGATCCCACAGCTGGTTGCTGTAAGGTCATTTGCTCTTTTCCCTGGAGGCATAGACACATCATAGCTGCTGGTGATTGGGAGTGCCAAAGACTGGATTGCAAGTCCCACCTCCCAGTCCATCACTTTCACTGCATTCAGTGGTGCTGGAGTCCACCACCAACTCCAGAAACCTTTGAATGTTATTGAAAGCCTGTTCTCATTCCTGAGCTGACTAAGTCAATCCAGGTTTCAGCTGAGCAAGAGTCCAGCTTGCTTTCTGACGCTTTTTATTCACACACAGCAGGGCCCAGCTGCCAGAAACCGAGCATGGGGTGGGGCTTTGTGCAAAGAGCACCCACTAGGCTCACTCACAAATTGGACACCAGGCAATGAGTTGCTTCTGTTCTCATGTGCCTTTACTAAGGAGGGAGGTGGTGGATGAGGAGGGAGGAAAGCAATGTGAGAGCATGGCAGGCTTTCACAGGCCTGTCTGATTTGCACTTGTTGACCATGAAGTTAGAGATCTCTTTTTACCTTGAGGATGAATTTTGCAATCATTATGTTCTGCCTTGGGTGTACTACCTGTGCCAGAGACCTCCATCTCCAGGTCTCTAAATCTACATAAAGTTTACCTTTGTGCTGGTTGTTGGGGATGCCAAAGAAGTGAGCTGAGTACTCATCCCTCTCGACTGAGAACAGAAAAAGCACCTCCCCTGACTTTGACATTTTCTCTAGCCTAATGAGACATAATGCTCTTGAGGTCTGCCCATGACAATTTATGCCTTTTGTTTTTCCCCTTTCCCCATGCAGTGCAGGAAAGAAGCAGCAGAAAAGAATACTAGCAGTTATCTAAACAGAGTCATCTAGGATAAAGAACGGGATAAAACAGTCAAACCTTTGGCAAGTAAGACTGTAATGCCTCTTATTAGGCATCCATTAGCAACTGCAGCTCCCTGACATCATTATCTACGTGCTCATGTGATCCCGCTCCATGATCTTTGCTTGCTGCTTTCCCCATGCTGTGCAGGCACCACCAGGCAAGCATACACTACTCAGTGAATCCTAGACACTACCAGAGAAGCAATCACATAGGGGTGGGTGGACATGCTGTGTGGCCATGATATCCCTGAGCCATTATTGATTGCTGTAGATTATCAAATTTACCATGTTATTTACCATGTTATTTAGGATGCAAATGGACTTGACAGATAACCAGTGCAACCTGTGCAGTAAAGTCTCAGCCTGGTGTACTTGGCAGGTATGAATAGATCAAGGTGCTCTGAGCCCATCTGGAACCGCTGGATCCACCTTGTGCAAGATGGCATGCAAGGATACAGCTCAGGTTGAGGGATGCAGACCAGCAATGAGTGGAAACTCATTTTATTTTGTGTTGTGTTGGGGAATTTTATGCTTATCTGTGTAGGAGCTCTTGATCCCAGCTAGTGTTAGGTGCCTTAGACTCTACTCAATACTACTGAACTTCTGCAGGGATGCTATGAACTAGAAATTATCAGGGGATGCTTTTCCATTCTGGAAATAAATGCTTTTTGAGATTTCTTATATTTCTAGCAGGGTGCTGCTACTGACTCTTGCTTGGAAAAAGTGGGCATACCTCTCAAGCATTCAGCCCTTCACTGAGAAATGTCTTGTCAGGGGCTGGAGTCAACAAAGGCTTAAATACCCACTCTGAATCAGTATTCCATTGCAGCCAAGTGGTCTCACACACAGATTATTGCCTGGTTCATGTTCCAGCTCCTCTGCGCTTCTGACAATCTGACAAAGAAACTTTCATGGTCACTGTATTTTCTTCATGACAATTTTGTCATGAGCTAAAACTGGTTTTCCCAATAGCAATCCTGAGTTCACTTTTATTCTAGTTTAACTGAACAATTTCCTATCTCCTAATTCTTGATGTACTGGCCTGATAGTCTTTGTAAGGAGTCTTCTCAAGTGCAGAAAATTCATCTATAGATCCAACACATTGCTTTGTAAGGAGAAAGACTGCTCTTGGTCAACCATTTATAATTATCCTTTCATGCCTCTATACGAGTACCCTTTATTTTTCTCCTCTGTGTGATAGCTGTCTCTATCAGAGACTGGATGGCCATTTCTAATCTAGTAACTGTGGTCAGAGTGTGCCCTCAGGCACCTTTCCATAGTCACCTCCACAGGGCAGTAGTTATCACCTGCCTCAACAAAGCTCTGTTTGAGTCAGGCAGTGACTTTCTAGGCAGTGCCTCCATTTAGAATATAACATGAAGCATAGATTGTCCCTGGAAGACTGTGGACTAAGTTAGACAGGTTTAGAGAGAGAGAGTTTAGTCATATGGTCATGACCCTCATAGTGCCACTTAGCCTTGGAGACAGACAATGCAGTGATGGTCTGTTTTATTTAGTAGAGATGTCACCTGCAGCCCTCATACAAGCATGTTCTTTGCCTGCTGCACGTAAACAACCTAGAGTTCAGTTTCAGCCTAGGGAGTCATAGACATTGCCCAGATGTTCAATGTCTCAGATAGATTATTCCACTTAAAATTTACCAGATTAGTCTTGCTTCTTGTCATCTAACCCATCTTCTTATTGCAGATGGATGGCAAATGGATATAGCCCCAGGCAGCAATTCCTAACTCCCCACCTCAAGATACATCTCAACTAAACAGAACAAGGGATCCCCTGGAAATCCCCCGGCAGACAAAGAGCAAATGGAGCTGTGGTGATGAGCTGAGAGCACAACACAAATTTTTGCACAGCTCAAGTTAGCTAAGATCACAATTTCCCCTTCAGTTCACATCCTGCTCAGCCTGATAGACACCCTCTTTTACACCACCCTCACATTTAAATTCCTGTTCCAGACCAAGGTGTTGGAGGCCTTCATTTTGTGCTACTTGTTGAGTTTCATCATCACATTCAGCCTACTACCTCCATCCCTGCCTTGCCCAGGCTTTCACTTTCAGAACATCCCAAATATCTTTGTGCTTGCCGATTACTAGTTGTATCATAAATGACACTATTTAGAAGGATGTTCATCATTCTTGACTAAATTACTTCTGAAATGTGATGTTGAGGGATGGGAAGAGGCTAACTAAGTTCATGAGAGCCTGAAGTTAAGGTAGTTGTACTAGTACCTATCCATTTAGGCAGTAGAGAAAGCCAGAACCTTCTGGAGGGATAGATAATCGTTCTCAGGGTGTCTAAGATTAGACTTAGTACTTTTGGGCACTTCTGAACATTTATCAAAGGTACAGTGAATCTCCATTTGCTGAACATAACTTTATTGCCACTGTCCATAGTAAAAATGCCCCATAGCTTAATCTGAAAGTTGGTTTCTTGAATAGAAAAGGCATTTATACATTATACTTGCATGGATGACAGTATTCCTGGAATATGCTAAAGGTTTGCCCAGTGGTCTTTGTCTCACAGTCTGCAGTCTCATTCATGCTCCCACCACCTGGGATTTCTGATTCTAATGTCTCTGGGCTACCTCATACAGCAAAGTGGGGATTCAGATTTCTCTGGCAGAAACCTGTGAGTACTGTGTTTGCACCAGTGGTTTGCCTGGTGCTCTTCCCTGGCAGCTTGTCTTACAGGCTGAGTGATTAAAATGGGGTCATCTGCTGTATTTCTGCCAAGGCTTCATGATGCCACGTTACGGGGGAGTGGTGTGACTGTGAGATGCCAATGTTTAATATGTGACATAGACCAACATAAATTTTCATATCAGGAATCTTTTTTTGTCTTTTCTTCTTCTTCTTTTTTTTTTTTTTTAAGAAAACAAATCCCCTACCAGAATATGGAAATTATTATATACAGTTTTGGTCTGTGAATGAGAGGGAAGTTTCTGAGTGGTAACACTTAGATTGGGGACTTTCAGTTCTTGGTTCTCATGCCTTTCCTATTCCCACACTACCTTCTGCCTCTCTCTCCCCTCCATCCTCCTCATTTTTTCTATTACATGTGATGTGAGGAAATAAACAAGCAAACAAACAAGAAAAAACACACAAAAACCCCCAAAAAAACAACCAAACAAAATAAGCAAGATGAAAAAAGGGGGTAGAAAAGTAAAGCCAAGATTTTGCAACACAGTCTTCTGCTCTACATCTTTAAGAAGATTAAATCTTTTGACCTTTGGGAATCCACCTGTCTCTTCCAACACCTTTGGGGTGGTGGATCAAGGTGCTTGTGCAAAGGGTAACCCTCCATCTCCGCAGTGGCTGACAGTTTAGGCTCCCTTCTAGCACTCATCTGGGCATTAGCCCATCAGTGACAGTCTCAGCAGTCTGCTCTTCTCTGACTTCTGCCTTCCCAAATCTACTTCCTTTTCAGCATACACATAAACAGAGAGGGGAATTAGACAGAGAACATTCCCTGCTTTCTAAGGCTTTTCACCCTCCCCAAAACAAACCAAGTCAGCTCTACTTGCCTGGGAACACGGTTTCAGAAATGCTTGCAGGGGAGCTGAAGCTCACAAGCCAGGGGTGTCATTTTTATTTGCTCTCTGCTTCCGCAGGGTAGGAAACAACAGAATGCCGGGAGAAGGAGCAGAGATGAGTGAATGGGTTTCCTGGAGGCTGGCTGGCCCCAGGGTGCAGTAGGTGTATAAAATGCCATTCAAGCGATTCAGGCCAAGAGGGTGCGGCGGACGGGCAAGGCTGCTCCCTTTGAAGATGCTTCTGTCGGGCTGGAAATACAGGAGAAAAGCACAGCTTCTTTCAGCTGTCCCCTTTTGTGTGCTTTCCCATACGAAACTATGTTGCCACCGCTGCTCTGCACTTTGTTATTATGACAGGAAAAAATGAATTTCTAATGAGGTATCTGTGCCAGCTGCAAGCACCTTGTGGATCTCTGTGGCCCAGGAGCTTTGTCAGCCGCTCCTTGCTAAATGCTAACCAGCCTGGGGGAGGACGAGACTGTCAAAGCTCGGCCCCTGTGAAAAACCCTTTTCTGTACAAATTTCAAACAAACGGAAAAAACCCAGTTCCCCTAATAAGCTATGCTACGACATGTCCTCATTTCACAGTGACCGACTCCAAGGACAGAAAGGGCTCGGGGAGGCTTTGACAATGTGCTAGGAGCTCTGATTTTTAAAGGCAAGGAATGATACATTTAGAATTGATTAATACCCGCTGATTCTCAGAAGGCTTTTCATATGCAATGCAGGAAATATTTTGCTCAGCCCTTAAAATGCAGCTGCATCTCCCTAGGCCCGTGTCAGCTCTTGCGAAAGCTGCAGTAACACAACTGCTTTGGAAAAGTTGTGGAAAGAGGAACCACAACCACTATTTGCTTCAAGCAGGCTGAGGAAGCTGAGGGCTGTTCCCAAAGACGATTTCAGTGACTGGTTCAGAGGCTGAAGTTTTAAAAGATGGTCAGAAATTAGCACTGGCTTAGCTTGTCAGCACAGAAATGTATTTGCTCTTTTGCAGCTTGCACCACTGCTGCTCTTCAGCGTACTTTGGCCGGGGCAAGGTCGCTGAGATCAGCACTGCCCTCTCCAGCAGGGCTGCCTGCTGAGGGGCTGGGTGGAACAGAACTGCACACGGGTTTTGCTGGCGATCCTGCTCCCCCTGCACCCACTGATCAGGCACTTTCTGTTAGTGAGGCAGTGAATAATTCATTCCAGGGAGGGGAAACTGAGGGGTTTTGAAGGAGACCTCAGGATGAGTTTCAGCCAGAGCTTTAAAAGAAACCCATGTGTTTCCCTTCTCGAAACAAGATAAAGAAACACAAAAGTAAGTGGTGAGACTCTGCTGAAACACAGCTTTGCTGAAACAACAGCTTTTCTGTCTTTCCCCAGCCAAAGGCACTGTATCTTTGCATGGTTTAATCAGCAATAGCCTTAGGCATTTGCACACTGAGTATCCACACTGCACCTGACCTCTTGAGGACTTCTTTATGCTGAGAAACAAAGCTCAACTTCCCTAAATCATTGAATACTCTTCAGTATCTCCAGTGTCTTAAACCTTAAGAATGTTACTAGCTTTGATACTGACTACTCACATTCTCTCCTTCTGCTCATGTTGATGGACAGAAATAAATGCTCAAGTGACTGACTGACTAGGGGTAATGCCTCTGCAGGTGGTAGTGACATTGATGGAGAATGATGGATGAGGGTGACAGGGCTCCACCCCACCCACTTGCCCATGTGCATGACAGAAGGTACTGCAAGCCAGCCCCCACTCTCTGAACAATGCCTCCAAGTAGGTTTTTGGAAGTGTAAAAACAATGGGTTTGGCTCCAGCAGTGATTGTGCTACAAGTTTGGGGCCATTTAATGAGTTGCTAATGTGAAAATAATTTTCTTTTCTGACTTCAGAATGGAAGGAATAAAGACAGATGGCCCCAAATGCAGGGAAATGCAGCCATAGAATTGGTAATGGCTCTGCCAAGGCTTGAAAGGCAGATCGTCAGAAAAAGGCGACATTCCTGACTCTGTCAGGAGTTGACAGGAACCCTCTGACTTTTCCCTTCTTACCTCACTGGTTGGGAGATTCCTGCCAACATCCGCCAGACATCATCAGGCTGGTGACTGCTATTGCAAAGGCTAAGCTGCTTTTTCAAGTTGAAATGCATCCTGTAGAGGGGATGGGAAGATGTCCCTGGCATATGCCAGAGAAAGGCAACTGATTGCTAATCCAGATATAGGGGGAAGTATCTGGTGATTGATCATTAGATCACAAGTGCCAAAAGAAAAAACTACAACTCCTGGGGATCACAGTACTAGCACTAATGACTGTAAGGAATGTCTGTGTCTTGCAGGAGTTTTTTATTTTGGATGCATATTGACGTTAAGAGACATTTGGCATTTGAATGGGAACTGTCAGTCCTGTCTATACCAATTCAGCTCTTCCAAGCTCTCTCATACACACGAAAATTGCTAAAAAGATTCCCAAGAAAAATCTCATATTTTTATAAACAAATACCACCGGAATCTTAAAGCAGTGAATAAAAGTGAAGTTAAACGGGTTTAGTATTATCTGTGACTGTAAAAAGTAAATGTATTCTTGAGAAACAGTGGGCTGCATCCAAATTAATTTGGTTCTAATGATTGTGATAACAAATCTGGTAATACTGATTTCCATGAGATGCCAGGTCCTTGCCAGCTGTAAATAAGCAGAGCCACATGACCAACATTTTTTCCTGTCAATGCCCCTTTCAGAAGGGTAGCTCTTTTTGGATTAGAATTCCCTTTAAAAAAACAGGGGCTGGATTTCAAAAGTAACAGTGGTTTCCAGTGACCAGTCTGACCTGGCCTCCTTAGTAAGCAAAACGCAAAGCTTTCTGAAAGGTAGTGCTCAATGTTTTCAGAAACCCAGGTGTGAAGGTGAAAAGGGTGGTGTCCAGAACAGCTGAAAGTCTTGCAAAGCCTGCCAATAACAAGGACCACTGAATATGCAAAGAAAGAAGCTCTGAAATCTCACCTGGAAGTCCAGGAGTTTTAAGAGTCACCATTTACTCTTGAAATTTCTGAGTCTTACCCTCTCACTTTTGCTTACAGAAACTCCCAGAGAAGAGGAGTCAGGTACTTTTCTGTGGGGATGGAACAGTGGTACCTCCAGTCCCTCCAGCCACACACAAGCCCACTCCAACCCAAAAGCACTATAGCCATATTCACTCCAGCACACAAATGTATTTATGTCTGATGCCTATTGAACTGCATAGTATATATTTCTATTAAAAATTCCTAAGACTTTTCCTATGATTCTGTAATTATTATGTAATGTATGAGTAGATAACTTATTAATATTGGTCTTCCTCATCAGGGCAGCTTTATTGTCAGCCAAGGAAGAGATGGCTAAGCAGAGACAAGACTACCTACGCCTCCACTTCTGGACATAGTGTTCAGGACCTGTAAGATGCTTTGGCTGGAAAAAAAGCTGTTGTTTGCTCAATATCCTAAAAAGACATCTACATTATACCCTCTCTGCAGAGATGGGGTTTTGCCCACAAAAAAAGCCTGGAAAGTCGTGTGATGAGAGACAGACAGATCACTTAGGAGAGACAACTCCTGCCTGTCCAGTTGAAACCAGTCAGCATCAGCCCACCTCATGGGATGGTGAAAAGAAAGGGAAAAAGAGCAGAGCTGGTTTGTCTGGAGTGCTCAAGACAGAGGGGAAGGAACTCCATGCTCTGTACCCAGCACTGGCAATGATGGAGCCTATGATGCAGAAGTGGCTTCCTTAGAACAAACCGTGGTCAACATGACTTACGGGTATATTGATTCTATATAAACTACCGATTATTTTTGACTCTGTCACTGTCTTCTCTGCCACCTCCACTTAAGGCAAAGCCCCTGACTCTCTCTTCCCACCCACAAGGTTGACTACCTAGCCAGGTTTGATCACCTGACAAAACCACGCTTGCTGCACCCTTTCAAGCCATGGCATGGCATGGCACAGCATGCTGCAGCTGACAGCAGCACTGGTGGCAGTGCTCCTAACAGAGGCTTAGCTGCAAATCCCTGTCTTGTCAAGCAAGCTTAGTAGAAATAATTAGAGAGGCATAAACTAATCCTATAAGGCTAGATCATGGCCAGACTTGGACTGGGAGACACAGCACTTAAAAGCAAGAGGGGAGTGTACTTTGCTCTCCGTCTATATTTGCAGCTCCTGGGGAGCAGCTTGGGGCTTTCTCTGCAGAGCTCCTGGGGAAATGTTCCTACTTCACTCCCTCCTACCTACTGTACCAGTAAAATCTTAGCAGATATAGAAGACTGTGGGGGCATATTCAGCACTCGGCAAAGAAGCGCCCCTATTAAAGACCTCTAATGGAGACAAGAACTAATGATTCAATCTATTGTATTGTACTTTTCACTCACTTGTTCATGAGAATCTCTCTTAACAAAACAAAGTGTCATGAATCTAAGGCATACAGTCTATGGAAATGCTCCAAATGAATGCAAATATTCTTTAAGTTGGGGAAAGGGGCTGTAGCATCACCAATTAGATATGTGGAATAGGCACTGACCAGCAGCCCCCTGTCCTATTAATAGATGAGAGAGCCATGCTCCTGCTCCTGGGGAGCTTGCTTGGTGGAGCTGGTCTCCAGAGAGACAACGTCTACAAAGCGCTAACATCTGGTGCCCATTATTTCACCAGCTCTGTTGTGATTAGTCCATATGATAAGTCTGGCCAATTGTTACTGGTAAGGGATTGCTCCACTCCCTCCACCAGCCTCTTTGAGCTGTCACTTCTGGTTTGTGGCCCTTGCTAATTTGCCACTGCAATTTCCAATATTTGCTCAAATCCCTTAAGGAAATCTCCCATCCTTTCAGACAGAAGGGTAACACTGATAATAAAAAGGGAAGGTTTATCAATTAACTCAAAATGCTCTATTGAAGCAAGCTCAAGCCCCCTCCTATTTCAATTATGTGAGAGTCACGAAATGCTCTGGAAAAACTTTTGCTTGTACCATTGTTTCATGAAGCTGGTGGGATTTACACAGGTTTTAACAAATTGAAGAGGTTAAAAGAGAATTATCTTGCTTCCCAAAGGTTTTTTAAGCCATTGCAATATCTAGATTGTATCCATCTAACAGAAAGGCTTCTCCTCAGAGGTGTAGGAAAGGGATTTGGGTCTTCAGACAGAAGGTTCCCCACAATTTTTTTATTTCTTTCTCATTTGCTCTTTTACATGTTCATTCCTTCATTCTCTTTCATCCTTTACTCCTTTCCTTCTTTCCTTTGTTCTCTGAATGCCAACTGCCGTGGTGAAACACTTGTATTTCTGTAGGAAATTTCCATTACCCCTATTTCACATTAGCAGAAGTAGGCTAAGATGAGTAAGTCACAAGGGATCAGAATGGGAATCCCTTGTTTACACAGACTTCTGCCCAAATACCAAATACATGAAACTATTCAAAAAGCAAAAGGGATGGCTTTAAACATTATAAAAGTTCCTTGAAAAGTTATGAAAGAAAAAACCTATCACAAACAGGCCAAAATAATGCACAGCTGCACAAGGATGAAATTTTAAGTTCTGTAACAGGCATGTAATATTGGTTTGATTAAATAATTTCCATTCTTTCCTACCTTCCTACCTTTTCATTAGTTTTTCTATAATTTCTGTACTAAGGAATTTATTTGCAAGGACAGAGGTCCACAAGGAGTGTGCCAGAAGTGAGTTCAGCCAAAGCATTAGCTTCAGGCAATGCCTCATCTTTGCAACTTTATTACACATATAATACACTTCACTCCTGAAATCTCCAGTTCAGGGAGTGTGTTTACCATCTTTATGTTCCATCATAAACCTTTCAATAGCCAGTGATATTTAAGTCAGTTGTCAAATGTGACAGCACTCCATGCTATTGTGGAGATGACAGCACTCAATTTTTCTTCTGCTGATGTCCTTGCAGTGCTGAGGTGATAAGCGCCACTCAACTGGAAAGGAAGGAAGCTAACAGGTTTCCCAAAGGAGTTGCAAAAGCAGAAGCTACAAATTCCCTGATCTTTGCACTTTCTTCCTGGGCATTTCAATGCAAGTTTTTGGCTGCGCTATCCAGTTTTCATCAGCTAAGAAGTTCACCTGCTCTTCACCACCAAGGATCGTGGCAAAAATGGCATTTCTTTCTAACAGTGGTAGCAAGGTTCATCCATTTCGTAGGTGTAGAAACTGAGGTAAGGAAGAGTTAAGTGAAACAGCCAAACATGAATGTAAAGTCACTGTTCTTTCTACAGCTTCAGACTTTTCACTCTAAGCATTACCGTATGGTGATTTTATGATCAAAATGTATAGCTTTTCTGATTGAATATAGAATGTAGGTGCATGCAGACATGCACATGCCTTTCTGCACACCTATGGATGTACTCATCCACATTCACCAAATTCTTGTGATGTTTAGAGGACAGTGAAACTAAAAGAGAGGTTTAACCACAGAGGATGCCATGTCCCAGACAATGCCTCCCAGTAAAACTTTTATTATCCTTAGCTGGTCTTGCAGGGATAGCAGTTCTCCTCCCCTTGCTCCTGAAGACACAGCATGAGGCAGAGCAGTCTTTTGAGCAGAACCAACACAAAGAAATTTGCTCAAACCTTGTTAAACCTCTCACGAGTGTCTCTCATTTATGATGCTAGAAATTATGACCCCTAAACAGATGCAGGTGCAAAACTAGAGAAGCCTGTACACAGTTTCACAAATGTAAGACATATTTAGCTGTGCTCTGATTACCAGCAAAGGACTCGGCTTTCCTACATGCTTTCAACAGCAATGGCTCATGAAAGATCTGTTGAAGTCCACTGAGAACTAACAAGGTTTGGCCACTTTTCTTGCTTTCCTTAAGGGCTCGGTCTCCAACTCATGTTTATAAAGTCTCTTGTCAGACTTTATGACATACCCAAACATCTCTGTGTTCCTCTGGAAAAGGGCTAGGCCTGTGGGCCTCGGGGACACATAAGGAGAGAAAATGAAGGGATATGGTTATTTTGGAGAAGGATAGGAGACAGATGCAGAGGAAAGGGTTATCAGAAAATGTAGATAAGCTTGACATCTCTGTTACTTGGGATTTAAGAAACTGGTGACCTGTATTTCTTAAGAGAGTCATTGCACAGTGCAGCAGAGACCCTCCTGCACCAAAAGATGGGCTGTGGCCCCAGGTTTGGCTGACTGCTCAGTCCTCAGCCTGGCCCTGGAGCTGGCCCATATTACAGGACTCAGCTGATCACTTTGCACTGTCATTTTCTTCATGTGTAAAACATTGACAGTGATTCATATTTACATACCTCCCCAGAAGCTGTGAAAGTGATTCTGTTTTCACAAAGGATCCAACCAGAAAATTACAATAAGCTAAGCTGATGTAGTCTGAATTTTTTATCTGCCTTCTTGGCTACAAATGTGTTAATTTCTGGTATTGTAACAATCCTTTCTGTTTCTTCAGAAATGTTCCTTGACAACTGGAAGAAAAGTGGCTAGGTCCCTTTAAGAAGCCAGGAGCAGAGGCCTACAAAAGGTCCATTTTACCATTTTACTAGAGTTTGGGCAGCTCTCACCTACTCGGAGCTCAGCTGCACCAGGCTAATTTCCATAAGCATCATGTGGTGTTACAGAAACCACATTTTGCCAAGCTGTCAACTGTACAGCCTTCTCTTTGCTAAACAGACTCCCATTAAAACTGTCTGCACAATTTGTCAGTTAAATGAGGTACAAGAGGGACGCTCTATTTGCCCCTAATTAGCTGTGCAGACTACCTTTGTCTGTTTGATTAAGTATTCACATTATCAATTTTGTTTAATCTGATTCATTTCACACACCTCCCCAGGGACTCAGCCCATACGGTTAACTAATCTCCGATATCATCTCTCATATCAGCCCGTGGTAGTCTCCCACGGCATGCTCTACCCACACACACGCTGCCCACCAAAACCTTTCCTGAGGAAGGTGCTTCCTGACCAACAAAACCAACGCTGCCTCCCCGGAGCTGAGGGCTGCTACCTTTAATGGAAAACAGAAAAAGCCAGGATTATGTTCACTATGCTTCCCGAGTGCCTCTGCAATTATTTTTTTTTTATCTCAGGAGCTTTTCATCTGCAACCAACCAACTCCAGTGAGATGGGATATGGGTCCTGCACTAGAACACTGATTCCCGCTCCGCACGGATGCCTGAGCGTGACATGGTCATGCTCTTCAACAGGTCTCTGTTTGAAACAGGAGGCAACACCAGTGTCCCAATCACACGGATGTATAATAAGATGTAATGTTAATAATATGTAATGTGTAATAATGGGGGATGGACTTTAAGGAGGAGGACCTGCCCAGTCCAATGTCTTGTAGAGAAAAGGAGACACAGATATCCAAAGATGATCCCTTTGCTAGTCTGTGAGGGCCTGACTAACCCCACCTTTCAGAGAACACAAGCCATTTTAAGAGGCAGAAAGATTTTCCTGAGAGGACATGGACCAAAGAGTTCCCTTTTAAATCCCCTTTTGTGGTTTTGCTCAAGGCACCCACTGGCAAATCCCTGAGGAGAAGCAGACAGTCCTGGGCTGAGATGAGGCAAAGGCTATGGATGGAGAAGTATTGCCTCATCTTCAATGAATGGGTTATTTCACCACGAAACTTGATGTCTATCAGCATGGGAACTGAGTGCATTCCCATGCACCCACCTGACTACACACATATAAACGCTTGCATGCATATTGGCATGAGTCATGTAGAAAATATTTCCAGTGACATTTTAAAACCTTGTGAATATGAGATTTTGTTATAGCTGGCTTCTGTTAGAACTTTTTGTGGAAGATGTTAGTCAAATTCTTATTGCTGGCCACATTTTTGATGAGAGTAAAGTTTTCATTATTTCTCAATGACAGATTTTAACTGAACAAAACCCATTTTTTGCACCTAGTCAGCATAGAAACCCTGCCCTTCCTTCCCCATGCTTTTTGTGTGTTCCAGTATGGAAGAGTTTGATTTCTAAAATTTTCCATCAGAACAGCAATTTCCCATTTCTCTTTTTTAAATGGAGTGTGATGCAACTTGGATTTATTTCAGCAGGCCTATTATCCCCAGATTCCTTTTCCTATGCTACTAATACTGCATACATGGCAAGAGAAAAAAAAAGTCAGGTCATTGACTCAACAGTCGGTGACACCTTTCTTTGGATCTATTTTTCTCATAGGAGTACATGGAAAAGGCCTTTGCAACCTCCAGTATGACTTTCTTCCCAGAGGTAAACACTGTCAGAGAGAATAAAGATAGATAAATATTGTGGTCATTGTTACACTGCCCAGAACTCCCAAGGCTCTGTGTAATGGCATTGGCTTTTGGAAAATAATTTTAAATGCTAGATTGCAATATGAAAATCTGTAAAATAAAGATGTGTCACTATACTTAATTGAGCTTCATTTAGCAGTTTAATTCAAAAGAAGTTTATTCTAGGAATCTCCAACTGCCTCTTTGAGAGTGGTTTATAGCTGAAAAACTCCTTAAAATGGTTTGCAAAAAATCTTTCCTTTTATTGATGCTATTCACTGTACAAATTGGTATTTTCAAGAGAGCAAACTGTTTTATGGTTAATGCAAAAAATTAGCACCAGTATCAGACATTGTGAATTACTTGACTGCTCTTTCCAACATTAAACTTCAGCAAACAGATACAGCTCAGGGTACTTAAAACCAGAAAAGAACAGCTGGATTTTGGTGCTAATAAAGTGAGACTTCACCTGTTTTTTTGTTGTGGGTTTGGGGGTTTTTGGGGGTTTTGTTTTGTTGTTGTTGGGGTTTTTTTGTTTGTTTGTTTTGTTTTTTTTAATTTGGAAAGAAAAAAGATCACAAAATTTTTTGGTTTTAATATTCCTATTTCTACAGATCTTTAAAAAAAGTTTTGAAAAAAACGGAAGAAAAATTGTCATGAAAATATAAATTAAAGTCCAAATTGAGAAAAAAATCCATATTTGGAAGACTACTTCAGTATATGCTTGAAGTTAAATACAGGCATAAATACTGTCCTCAACTGCAATGACATTGAGCAAGTATTTAGCTGAGTACATAAATAGGCCCAAAGGCAGAAAGCTGAAGATATGATATGGTGAAGGAGTCATAGTTAATCTTTTAATTAATATTTAAACTAATTACTCCCCAGCATCTACACCAATAAATTGAGGAAGTAACTATTTCTGCTGTATGATAGGATTTCCCTGTACTCATTAACTTTTGTTCTGTGATGCTATTAAGTATCAATATTTATGTTCATTGGTGTTGCAATAAATTTTATACCAATCTAATTAGTCATTCTGCACAGACAGAGCATTAATTAAATGTGGCAGTGAGTATGAGAGAGTGTAGTTTCACTCCCAGTCGCACCAGTCATCTCAAGAATTACAACCAGTTAGGGAAGAGTGGTTGGACAGAGGTGTTCAAGTAGTCTGGGCACCAAGGAGGAAGCATCAGAAGTATCTTTACAGAGGGAAAGAAGATACATGTTTGAAAAGTAGAAGTTTTAGAGAAAAAAAATGGGTGATTCATTCCCTGAGCCTGTCCTGTGGATACATCTAATGCAAGGCTTTGTTTCCCAAAGAATTCATAGTAGCACAACTATCATCTTCACCATCATCAATCAACAGCAGTAGCAATTTCAGAGTAGTACCGTGGAGACTGAATCATGGTCCACCTTTGGCATCCATGTCATACAAATGAAATGCTGCAGGTGGACCCATGCAGCAGGGACGGCACACCTCCTGCTGACAGCCTTCTAACCTTTCATCCTATCAAGTGAGCCCTTGGCACAGTGAGACCAAGTATCAAAATCTGGCTTTACTGTGGGTTTATTTTAAGCTCTGTGCTTAAGTACTTGACTAAAACATATGTTTGCTCTTTTGCTGATTGGAGCAAGAACATCCTGAGCCAACAAAGTTTTAGACACTTGTGGAATAATGACTGAAGGTGACTTAAAAATTAAAATCATATTAAAGGTGCAGCACTGTTCACATATTAAGGAAAGGTATAACAATGGAGAAACTTTCAGGGTAGAGCACAACTGGTATGCAAGGAATCCATTTCACAACAGTTCCCTAGGCAACCCTGTTTGCATACAGCAAGGGGGATGGAGTGGAGTGAAGATTCCATGTCCAGGCCCTGTGAGATTACAGCAGAGATGGGAACTTGATGGTACTACAGAACTGATAGCTGTCTGTTTGACATAGTTTTTGACAAAGTACTGTCCTTTGTGTGAACTTTGCTCATCATAATGTAGCAAAACACACCTTCATCCCAAAGTGCAGCCACCTCTTCACTGAGTTTGTGAAAGCAAAGTGAGAGAAATTTACACCAATCATACTAAAGGTATTTATGACTAGAGTCACTCAAGCTCCACCCCGAAGATAAAAATTATTATAAAAATGGTTTAAGTAAGGGGGGATGTCAGGGAAGACAGCATTGTGAACAAGCCAGGGTAGATACTATCACTGATCTGACTCCTGGGATCAGCTGATGGGCTGAACCTCACTTCTCCCTGTCAAGGATACCTTTGGGTAANCTGAACCTCACTTCCCCCTGTCAAGGATACCTTTGGGTAAGATCTGGACTTTCTGAGTATATCCCTGGGAAACTTAGAAGTTTTACTGAGCTGCTCTTTAATGCAATGCATTTGTATACCTACACATGCTTTGCTAATCACAGAAGTTCTCTCATCGGGCACCATCAGCTCCTTACTGTCTGTGTGAGACGATGGAGTGCAACTAGAAGTGGGGAGTGCAGTGCACTGTTAGTGAATCCGGAGACAGTAGAGTTCAGATAGACTGAATGCGACCAGAATAATAGTGCCAAACTGGACATCACTCAGAATCTAAACCTAGCTGCCCCTAGACCCTCTGATATCCAAGGAGCAGCTGGAATGCAAGGGAGTTTATTTTCTGCCAAATTACTTTACCCTTTTCAATACTGAAATGTGTAGGCATCTATGGCATGCTCAGGCAATAGGCGAGCACAGTGACAGAAGACATCCAGAGCTCTATAATACTAAAAGCCCCAAACTGTCTTCATCCTCCTGCTGTCATCAAATAAGGAAAAGACTGGGGGGGCATCATGCTGAGATCACATTTGAAGTTTCACATTTGCAGGTATGTGCTTAGATGTACAAAACCCCCCACATGTACTGTCTTCAGATTAGTCAGTGAAATGTGGGACATGAAACAGAATATTTCCAATATTTCCACAAAACCAGCCAAGAAATCCCTGAAATACACTTTGAAATAATTGAAAGCACTACAGCATGTTTTATGATGGAAAAATATTTTGATAATAATACTGCTTATATTCAGAAAATTACTTCAAAACAAAAGTTCTGGAAAGCACTTCTATCACTTATATCCTAATCCATGTCATATTGTCCAGGTGGACACTGCAAAGGAGAGTGTTACTTTTCTTTCCCAGTGCCCTTAAACTCTGTTGTTGGACATTGTGCTTGTTGAGGGTGATTTGCCTGCAGGAGTCTCCTCAATAGAAATGCTTGCAAAATGAGTATCTGATGATTTCCTAAGCTTCTTTCAAATTCCTACTCTGCTGCTGCTCTCAACAGGACAGATGAAAGCAGGACAAGGTGCAATGAGGATATGAATGGGAGGGTATCTGTTCAGTTACATTATGAGGCTGGGCATACACATCAGATTGTAGTGAAGGAAGAGGCATCAAATTAAAAGCTCAGAGCATCATTAGTCAGCATCCTGCAACTGAGCTGATGAAAGCAGAGGGTAACGCATCTTCACATAATGGGACATGTTCCTTAGATCTAATGTTATCAACAATATTGTCCACTTTTATTTGCTGTACACAAGGCCAAAGCCAGATGAACATGTGGAAGCTGGTTAAAATTTATCTGCAATAAAAGCATTAACATTCTCATCTTTGTAAATAGTGTTATGACTAAAGATGACAAGCTGTTGGCATTTCTAGTTCATGTCTCCTCTGCAAAGTGCCATTCCTTAGAAGATCTAGTGTTGCTGTCAACAACATCATTTGGGGTATTCTAAGTTTATTTTGTCTTGCTGATAACAATATCTATACTTTTTGATGTAAACATGACACTCTGCAGGAAAAGTGAACATCTGCTATTCTGGCAATATCTATCTATAGACCTAGTTGGTAAATGATCGATAATGTGTTATATCAAGACTAACAGATTTTCAAGAGGTAAATTGTCACTATTCTGTCTTGTAAATAACAATTTTCACTCTAATGATTTTAAGAATTCAAACACCATTATTGCTTTATAAAGCTCTCCAAATGAGGTTGGAAAAACGAGGTATTTTGACAACTTGATGACTTCTGTGTGGTTTTGGGTCAGACTTTATGAAGGGCAGGAGACATCAAATCTGGTTTACTGCAAAGCTCATTAATTGCTATATTGCTTTTGCTATTTACAAGAAATGGTAGTAACTCTGGGGGAATGTGCTTGTGGTTACTTAGCACAGCCAGAGCCTTTCACTGGCATGTTGCTGTCTCCAAAGCTTTGCCAAAAGCCTGAAGGATCCAGTGATGATCACCAAGTGTTTGACAGGCCTTGGCAAGTTCCCCTAATTAACTTGAGGACTCTTGCAGAGCTTCTGTACCTCATAATGAGTCCAGACAACATTTAAAGACGTGTTGCAAAGTAGATCTACTTAGTCCCCAAAGGTGTTCCTGCTATTCTCCTC
The DNA here is from genome assembly GCA_013399075.1 of Chloroceryle aenea. NCBI lineage: Eukaryota > Metazoa > Chordata > Aves > Coraciiformes > Cerylidae > Chloroceryle > Chloroceryle aenea. The sequence continues at coordinate 222,692 of VWZY01000822.1, forward strand.
AGCCTTGCTGACATTTTCAGACAGAGAATTCCACCAGAGGGAAAATGCTGTAAGGAATCTTTAATCCCCACTCTAGTGAGGATCTGAAGCATATCTGGACAGGTTAACAGGTTTTGTGAAGGCTCCAAAAATAGCTTGGGAAAAATTTGAAAAAAAAAAAAAAGAAGACAAACTTTGGATTCAGTTCTAGAAAGCAGGACAAACAGAAGACCAAGATATGGTAATTAACACAGCTGCCATCAAGGATGTAATCTAATTTACATACTTGGTATTGAATAAATGCTTCCATATGGCAGAATACCAGTATTTTTCCTTGACAACTTTATCAAAAAGCTACTGAAATTCCCATGCAAAAATCTTTTTCTAGCTTGACTAAAGATAACAAGCCCAGTAAAGTAAGTGAAAGAAATGCAAGGAAAAACAGTCATGTTAAAGAAAAGTACATATCAACAAGCTAGAAAACTAAATTTGAACTATTCAGCTTATAGAGCAGTAAAAAAACTCATAAATGCACTACAGTCCTCCCCAGATAACTTCAGCTGTTTCCTCAGCTTCTTGTCCCAACCAAATCCATGAGACAGCCTCACAGTTGTTCATTCTGTACATCTGCCACTGCCAATTTGAGGCAGATGCTCAAATGCTCTGGTGCCCAAAATGAGCCAGATGCTCAGACATGGTACTGCTGGACTTCCTGATGCATGTAAGTCCACAGATCCATTCCTGCCTTCAGAGTCCTGGAGTAGCTCACAATTCACTGTGCTTGGCAGGGCCGTGCTCTTGTTCAAATTGGTGACATTCAAAACTCTTTGTATGCCTTCTGTTCAGCTAGAGGAACCAACACGGTTGACCATGGCAGTTGCTGTTGAAGATGTCCTCAGTGATGGGCCACACACTGCTCTGAAGTGGCTCAATTTTTGGACTGAACAAGAGCTCTGTGTTGAAGATGTGTGTCTGACTGATCACAGGCTGGACCATGAAGTGGCCTCTAGGTTATCTCTGGACATCAGTGGTCTTAGCCAAACCAACAAGGTAACATAAGAATGAAGACAATGACTCAGGGGAGCACTTTCCCATCAGCATGACTGCTTTGCACACTGGAGCAGAAAGTGATGGTTTGGGAAGATGTAAACTCACCTGGCCATGTGCATTCTCCAGTTGTTCAGATACTTGTTTCATTTATCCTTTCTTCTTGATCTTCCAGAGGGCAGAGTAGAAAATGTTAGTAGTATGTCCAGAAAACATCCACAAAGCAAGATCTGACCCCATAGTCTTTCCCAGGAGGGGAAGATGCTGGTATCTGGGGGATTTCCAACAGCCTTTTCTTTTTGGATCTTTACCTGAAGCAGGGCTGTCTGAGAAATTACTGCTCTGTATGTTGTGTAATGCCCTCCACTTGGGTCATAAGAAAAGAAGCTGCAGATATTGGGCAAGTCTGTCATTGTTATTGATAGTCTATCCTCTATTGATAGTCTGATCATCTAGACGATGAGAGGTCTGCAAGACTTGCCACATGAAGAAAGGCTGAGAAAACTGTGTTTGTTCAACCTTGAGAAGAGAAGGCTTAGGGAAGAGAAGGTTTATAACCATGTACTAGTACATAAAAGGTGGCTACCAAGAAGATGGAAACTCTTTTTACAAGGAGTTACATAAAAAAAGGCAGGGGGTAATGGGTACACGTTACTCCTGGGGAGATTTTAATTGGACTTCAGAAGAAAATTTTTCACCATGAGAACAATTAGACATTGAAATAATCTCCCAAGGGAAGTGGTGGATTCACCTACACTGGGCAGATTTAAAACTCAGCTTGACAGGGAAAGGGGCCATCTCATTTAAACTTGATATAGTTTATATATATATATGTAGTTTGCCTTAAAAGGTTGGACTAGATAATATTTCAGGTCCAACCTGGTATGCTACAATTCTATAATTCTACCTCTAAGTGGTCAAGGATGCGAACATCACATTCATGTGACCAATACACATACAAATGCAATAATGTATCTGGACAAACCAAATATAGGACTAATGTCCTAGCAGGAGCTAGTAGAGTAAGCTGAGCTGGGTTTAGGTGTACCCATGTAAGGAGGTCTAAGAACAGGCAAGTGTTCTTAAACAGATTCTACAGTTTCCCAACTGAAATGTGAGAATATTTATACATGTGATTAACTTTAGATGTTTGCATTGTCCTACTCAGACTGCAGCTCAAATGCATTTCTGGATGCAAGCCAGGGCACAAGACACCTGCTGAGGACCAAGCTTAGTCTAGTCATCATTGTCCTTTTGAGCTCATTCTGATCCATAGTGATACAGGCATTTCCACAATTCTCACTGGGCACCTGAGTTAAAGTCTCATTGCTTTGTCAGACAGCCAACCATACCTCAGCTAAGTTCTGTCTCCGTTTTTCTCAAAATAATCTCTGTAGACAAAGGAGAACAGAAAGAGGTTTACTCATATATAAAAAATCAAAATAAAAATCCAGTGCTGAAACTCAGAGAATATGGAAATTTTTTAATGTAGTTATAAATTTTATGCAACAGGACCATGATTGGAGACTCGATTTTCAGGTTTGCATTTATATACCACTTTTAATTGTCTTTTAAAAAAATCTCTTTTGTTAAAGAAGTTGAAATTTCTTTACAAGCCTGATTCCAGACAAGCAAAATTTTTGTATCCATTTGTTCTGGGTGCTTGTTGTCATTGGTGTTGTAGAGTTGTTGTGTAAATTTGTTTTTGTCTATGGATATTCCAGAAAGCAGTTCAAAGTGTTCATTGGAAAACAAAATTTGCACTGGAAGAAGCAGATTCATGGAGCAGTACTAATCTTCATGCAATCCAGTTACCAGTATTTCATTTTTAGAAGACTGGAATGTTTAATTTCAGCTGGGTCCAAGCTCTCTGTTTTAACTATTGCCTTATTTAGTACTTTTTATTTTAAAAATTACTTCACTGACAAAAATAAGGAAGTTGGAGCTAAGCAATCCTTTTTAATGATATTTCATTTCAGATGGATCATCCTAATGTTTTCCAAAGCAGTTATAATTTCCCTTTGTAGAACATAAATTTTAGTTTAATCTACCTCTTCCTCACAGAGGGTACATTTAGGATGAAAAGGAATTATAGAATGTTAGGAACTCCTCGTGAAAGTGAAATTCTGAAACTGGATTTTTCTCTAAATCTTTTCTAGCAGGTTAGAACTGGAGCAGTAAAATTATTATCTTTCCCCTGACCAATGCAGGATTTTTGCTACATAGGATTTATGCATACATCAGCTTCCCAAAGAAATACATGAAAGATGGGAAGCTGGGAATGCACCCTGCCACCAGATCCCTTTGACAGTGGTGCCACCCAGTCAGAACATGCATCCTCTCTGCCAGGCAGGTGATGTAGGAGGAGGGGACGCCTGTCCTGGCTAAGCCAAATGGAAAGTGAGGCCAGCTGAGCTTACTTGGGGTTTTAAACAGAAGTTGTTCTACAGGTAGAAGACCATGAGATAGCTGCTACGAAGAGCTTTTGGATCTGCTCCATGGACTCATCTTTAAGATTTTTGTTGAAATAAATAATTGTGGGCTGTATCTGTGTGTGCTTGAAATGTGGATATGCACCAGATGCCATTGCAAGCTGCTTCAGAGCTTCCAAAACCGTTTTCTGTCTCAGACGATGGGGATAGAAATATTTGGTCTCTGTTACTGTTGTCTCTTGTTTCTCTCATGCCTCCTGTTCCCTGCTGATGAGGCAAGGGTGAACTCATGGTGGACTCTGGCTGGCTGACTGCTTTCTCCTCATGGACATGAAGCCAGCAGCAAACCTGGCTGGTGCGTTACCTTGAGCCAACAGAAGGGTTTTTCCAGCTACAAGGCAATGTCAGTAAAGGTCATCTCCTCCTCTTTGCTAACGCTAGCCAAGAGAAATCTGAGCTAAACTTGGGAAAAGTATTGGTGGGAATGCCATGTAAAATCCTGACACCAGGTGGGGGTCACACTCACATCTCTGTTTTTCACCAGAAGTCAATATTCACTGCAGTAAAGGCAGCTTCTCCTCTGTAGTCAATGCTAGCTGCCTTGAACTGGAGCTGAAGAAGCATCATCTGGGCCAGTACAGCCCTTATTTTTTCATATCCCCCTTGTCAACAGTTTGAAAGTGAGATGGCTAATTTTGTGCCTGACAAGAAAGGATGGATCATTTTCTCAGATGCTGCAATCAGCAGAGTCAGTGCTGGTACACTCTCCGAGGGAGTCCCCAAACTACAGGTTACTGGCAGGCAGACAAACGCTCGCTGACAGCCATTTGTGACCAACTATGAAACACCATCTGCTGTAGTTGGAGAGAAGGAATATATCCAGCAAGTGATACCACTGTGAGAAATGATTTTGTGTGTTGACACACAGCAGTCTTTAGATAGCCCCAAAGAATAAGCCTACTTTGTTTTTCCAGCTTTGCGTAAGGGGGAAAGAAGCATTTTCTCTTGTTGGGGATCTATGGGTGAGACTTCCTAGGTCTTTTTGTACTGGAGCCAGAAAAATAAGGGGTTTGATATGTTTGTATTAACAGGTGTACTAAGTACAACTGTTAATTGAGCCAGATGTGTCTTTAGCAATGTCATGTTAGGGGGGGTGAAGCACTATCTGATGGCTAAAACACCTGCTGGAGTGTGAATCTGTCACTGACTTGCTCGTGACATTGGACAAGTCTCATCCCTTCTTTTTTGAACTGGTTCTCAGTTTTGAGGTATGGAAATAACCATTTTCTTCAGGAGAGTGCTGCAAGGATTAGCTAGTGTTTGTTCAGACCTTTGATATCCTTGGAGAAAGAGGATAAGTATTTTTTGTTAAAGTTTGGATGATGGTGGCTGGTTCAGAGGCTATTAAACACACAACCACAAAACATTTGCCCTCACTATATGGAAACAAAAAGACATTTTCAGGCTTACAAAGACATTCTTGAAGCATTAAGGTCATCTAAGTGACTGAAATCCAAAAAAAGTACCTAAGGGTGACCAAAATGATGTCTAAAATTTAGACATCATTTTACAAAGGCTCACCTTTGTAACCAGCACATGAAGCAGATCCCAAAAGTTATCAGAGACGGAATGTTCAGCTCCCTCACAGGGGGGAGGAATCTTACTTGCTCATTAACGTAAATAAGGCATACAGCCAAAGGCATATGCCAGCTCTTCCCTCCCTGGTCAGAGAACAGGGCTTTCATTTTTAAGAGTCTTAATAGTTCTGTGTCTCATGATTAAGTAATGAGAACTGGCATCCAAACTATCTGAAGTTCAGCTGATCTTGCACTATCCTTGTAGGCCCTGGCAGACTATAAACCAAAATGTTTTCTAGCAAAATATGCAAATGAAAAATAAATAAAAGATACACCTTAAACTACAGTTCAATATTAAGGAGGAAGAATATCAAATTATTATGTCAGATTACCACCTTAATTCTTTTAATTTTAGTGAAATTTTTAAACATTGGTACATACATAGATGCGTTTGTATTTCTATATGTGGTTTTGCATGTACATATGCACACACAGATAAATGTATGTTTCACACCACTTCTTGTCCAGCCTGCAGTTCTGTGAAATTGCAGTGATGTTTGGCATCAATCACTTACAAGGATTAAATACTGTAGAAGGCCTTTCTGAAAGCTAACACAGGATGGATTCTGTCTCTTTACACCTATATATATCACATAATATTGGCTACAGGAGGGTTCGATCCAGACCCTCTTGAAGTCAGATACACATGGCTGCAGGTGGTGTCACCCAAATAGGGGCAGAAGGGCTCGAGCTCCCCTCTGTCTCAGGGCTGGACCCCAGAGGTGGTCTGTGGAAGTCCGAATTCTGCATGCTCCCATGACAGACAGGAAGAGGGACCAGAAAGGAGCTGCAGCAGGTGCTGGGGAGGGAAACCCACCTCCAGTGTGCAGCGGGCAACACGGCAGGAGCCTGGCCAGGCAGTGACGGGTGACAGAGAGGGAGCGGGATAGAGAAGGGCTCGCAGGAAGCCTTATTTATGATTTAAATACGCTGTCGGTTGTGCCCATGCGATATGAAAACCAAATCTAAACATTTGTCTGTAGAATCAGGTGATGGCTGGCCCTCTGCTGTCTCAAGGGGGGCAGGAAAATGGACCATGCACCTGCCACCTAATTCAGTTTAAAACCTGACACATTTACCAAGAGTGGGCTGGCATAATGAACTTCATTCATGCTGTCAGTGGAGTCAATAACTTATCCCCAACTGCTTTTGTCTCCCTGGCGGCAGTGCCTCTGATCGGGCTGAGGTACTTATTCAAGTAAAATTTATTTTCAATTGCAGGCCATAATACTACTGGCACAAGCCTTGCTTTGACAGAAGCTTTTGCTCAAGGCTAAACTATTGTTAAAGTTTGTGCCCATTGTCCAGGGTCTTTGATCTGTCAAAGCTGCTTAACAAGCTGGTTAAAAACTGTTTCAGATAACAGGTGTGTCCTTTGAGGATGCAGGGCCATTTTTCAACTTCTTTAAAAGACTAGTCCAGTAGCTGACTAAAATTTACATGCTGGTTGGTGGTGATATATGTAAAGCACTTTTAAAGCAAGAAATTCAATTTAAGGGTTTATTTCCCTGAACTTCCTTGTGGTTTGTTGTTGGTTTTGTTTTGTTTTGTGGTTTGCTGGGGATGGTTTGGGTTTTTTTTCCTAAGGGAGTAAAAAGATTTATGATGTGTTTCTCTGGGGCCTTGGAAGTATGTAGTAGAAAGATGATTGAGATGCTAAATCTACCTGCAACATTGCAATGACACACAGTTACAATGAAGCAGTGTCTGGAGCAGTAAGCAGCAGTGAATATAGCCAGGAGAAAGCTTGTGATAGAGAGGAGCAAAAGTGGAGCTGTGTGGGGTAGGCTTTACTGAGGCATGCTTGGGATGGAGGGATGTCAACTACGTCCCCCTCAACTCCTGGGGGTGTGGGGGGATGCATGCCCTGGGATGACAATGAGACCCCAACACACTTCTGTCCCTCCAGCTGGGTCCTGGATCTGGTACCAGCTCTGAGAGCCTGTAGCATGCTTAGCATCTACAGGACCTGCTCTTGCTAGCCAATTCCTGGGAGAAGGTCCCCGTCATAGTTTTCATCCCCACGGTATAAGCCAGGCCATTCATGCATGGCCAATGGCCTGAACAAAATTTCCTTTGAATGGTCCATATGTCAGCTATATTCTTTAGGTTATGTGAAAAATGGTTCCACCCCTTCACATATGTTTTAAAACACTGCTGAGGACCTGAGGGATTTAACTAGTTTCAACCAACCTAATTTTTTTTTTTTTTTCCTGAAAATCCCCATCTAAACAAGACAAGTGTTGACCACTGTCATGCCAAAACAAATGGATCTGGCCTAGTAGCTTAGGGAAAAAGGGGAGGAAAATTCACTGTACATGCACTGTGTGTCTTGAGTAGTGTGTGGAAGGAAGGGAGGATGAACATTTTCAGGGGTGTTTTTCCTCCCTTTCTAAATCAATACCACCTATTTGTGGAGCAGCAAGTACTTGGATTTTGGTCCACACCAACAATTTCTGTGCCTTTCCAAGTTCCAGATGACCAGATAAAGTGGGTAGCCAGTTGTTCATAACTTCCAAACTTGTGCATATCTGCAAAACCCTGCCAAAGGTCAAGGAGTGAGTTGGCATCAGCGATACAATTAGAGGTGTCTTGCTTACATACACCCCCAGACTGCTGACTGCAGCTGCTGCACAGGTACCCCAGCTTCCAACACAGATGTGCAGAGGGTGCAGAGCCCCTGGGAGGCTCACTTACAGCTGTGTGCAGGCACCTGTGGTTGCACAGTATATCAAGCATCTCTTTATGGCCAGTCATGGCGGTACCCAGTGCTGGTGGGCTGCCAGGTCTCCACTGGAGTGAGCTGAGAAGAGGAAGGGCAGACTGCATCCTCACAGCTAGCTCTGCAGCTGGGGGTAGGGGACCACGAATAAAATGTGGTGTTTAGGAAACACCTTCCCGTCTTCAACCTGCAGATATAAGCACCTCAGCCAGTGAGTGCAAGGCCATCTTCCATAGGAAAAAAAGAGCTGGAGGTTTCCCTTAGGCAGCAGAAAAGTTCTGATGCTTGTTTTCTTCCTTCCCCTGAGCTGAGCCCAGCAGCTCCCCTTGCTGGAGAAGCTCGTAAGCCTTGAGAGCTGAGCATGATAAAATGAAATAACTTTGCTTAAAAAGTGAGCCTGCTTGGTAGGCATATTTTCCTCAGACATTCCCATCTGTACCAAAAATCTGTTATCAGCTTGTTAGTTCAAGGCAACTGGGGAATAAAACAAGCACTTTGTCAAACGTAGTAGTTTTGTGAGCATTCCTGAACTGAATCAGAAATGTAAGTGAAAAACAAAGCTTTTCTAATTCCACTCAGCTACGCTCACCATTAGGATCATTACAACTGTCCAAAGATTACTTTGGCATGCATCTGTGCCATCAATTAGCTCCAGAGCTATGTTTAGAGCAATTCATTTTCAACATTCAGATGTAGCCAGAAAGATGCAAAATTGAGAACAACTCCTGTTGGAAGGCTGCAGCTCTGCTTCTGGCCTCTGAGCAAAGCTGTTGGTGACTTTATGGGTTGAAGCATCAGCCCACTATATCACCTATGACATGTTTTCAGTACCCCAGACACTGAGTTCATATCTAACAGCAGGGTAAAGGTCTCAATGAAGGTAAATACCCATTACTGACCAGGCACATTAAGACAAGCTTTCACCTTCTCTGTAATACTGATTAAAAGCCATTTGCTTCTCTATTGCCAGAGGTCAAACTACTTTTTGCTTAGCTAAAGGAGATGTAGAGAAATCTACTACTTTAATTTCTCATAATTTTTCTGGGGTAAATTATTAAATGTGGTTGGGTTTAAAGCTGATTTTCCCTCATCTATTGCAATTACTGTGATAACTTTAATACCATGTTGAAGCATAGAATAAGTTCCTAAATTATGCTCTCTCCAGTCACAGAAGAGTATCACAGTTGGGAACAAGGGAAATTGAATTATAGCAAACACTTTGGGGGAAAATATAAAAATTCTGTATAAAGTAGCCCAAGGACTCTAAACTGCTTTAATTCATTTAATATTCAATATGAATTCCTTTAATATTAGCATATTATTATGACCTGCAAAGTAAAATAAAAAAAAATGCTATGAAGTGGCGGATGTCCAGTGAAGCCACCTCTATTACAGGACGGTATCTGTAGCTATTATTTGTCACTAACTGTTATTTATATTGCACATGATTCAACAGATGGTCAGGCAGATGCAATGGCAAGGTGAGACAACCACAGCAGTGAAGGCTGGAATAGAGGATGCTGCAGCTGGAGGAAGAGGGCTGTGCATGGAGAGAGATGGATGGAGCCAACAGCCAGGTGAGGGAATGAGCAGGAGATGTTCAAGCAACTGAACCTGACAAGCCCAGTGAAAGGGTCAGTTGCTGACTGTGGAGCCCTGCAAGATGTGGGACAGATGCAAGACATTCTGGGATCTTCATGGAGGCAGGCCAGGTAAAGGACCCTATCGCACTTGCGTGGTAATATGAATAAGGTAGAAGGAGATGAAATGTTGACATTGGATTTACAGGATGACTGTCCTTCTGCTGTATTACTGGGGACAAAATTAACCCCAGAGATCTCAGCTAAAATCCAGAAGGGAGAAGTGAAGAAGCAATGAGTGCTGATCTGGCTCAGGGTATCTAGTTAGTGCTGACTTTGCCTATAGACAGGATTTGGGGCAGAAAGCTTGAACACAAAAACACCGCAGAGAAGTTCTGTGATTCAAAAGCATGGATGGAGTGCTGCCAAACTCATGAAATGTACCATTGTGAGGAGAAAAACCACTTTTTGAGGAAACACAAGTAAAAAAAAGGAAAAATAAAGTTTTCTTTTTGGACCATAGATTTTCATTGATCCCTTTTGATACGCTTAAACTAGTGAAGGATGGGGCACTAAGTGCAGTTTGCCTGGTCTCAGTAGGTGGAAAGAAGGAACTGGTCTTGAGGGAAAGCCCAAAGATTCATATTCAACCTGTGGCTGGAATCCCTTCTTGCATTATCTATATGACCCTTACAAAGGAGAAGACAAAATCCCTGTACTTACAACAACTTACAAATTTGGGAGTGAAAAAGCAAGAGAGATAGTATCATGGGTTCATTTTTCTTGGTGAAGATGTGACAATTGGCAAGGCAGGTCTGTTTCTGGACATATGATGAATTCTGATATTGAAGACTACTTTGTATCTATGTGTCATATTTATGAATTCAAGAAGTCCCTGTGGAATGTAGGACCTCACTGCCTTGGGCATCTTTTGCCCCATGCTGACATAAAACCTCTGGAAAATGGAAGAAGGGTTTCTTGCAGAAAAGTGGAAATAGATGTTCTTTACAGTTTCATAGTTCAATAGATCAATCTTGCACAACTAGGTGAAGATAACTGAAGACTTAAATTAGTTAATTACTCTGACAGTTGTCTCCCTTCACAAAGTAAATGTTTTCTGGTAATCTGGAGAGAAAGACAGACAGAAAGAGTTGGCAACAAGGGCGAAATCTTGGTGTAAGACAGAAAAACTCTGAGACTATCTCTGTACAAAACATGCCTGTGACCGTTATCTAGCTCTGAGGCCAACTGGCACAGACCGACGTGTGTCCACATTGTTAAATTCTTGCTTTCCAGACAGTGTGGACGAATAAAAATTGCCTGATGGGATTGGCCTTTGGTCTATGCTATCCCCAAACCATGCCTGGGAAATTCAGGACAGAGATAGCTGGCTGGAGCCAAACCATGCCAGGAACCATTGTAACAATATGACTCTATAAATAATTGAGCTCTGGTGCCTGGGAACATTATGTGGTACTGTTTAATTTACTAGGAGAGATGAAGTCCGTGATTCTAGCCTGGAATGGAAATCCTGGGCATCTTAGAGCACCCTGAGAAAAGGAAAACCCTAGAGCATCCAAAAGACTCAAAAGAGTGCTGATGAAACGGAGTCAAGCATGATTTTGCCAACAGCTTCACTGATGTGTTCCACCAGTCACAGTAAAGAATATCTGGTTTTTGAAACACAAAATTAATGTCCTTGCTTTAGCTAACATATCTACTTGAAATGTTGCACCTGGAAAGCCCACAAGGTTGGAGGTGAGGGAAGGGTGTAACTGAACTACTGAGGAATCCCACTGAACCTCAGTCTATTAAAGATGGCCAAAGGTCTCATGGTCCTATTTTAGTGAAGGGGTAAGAGATGAAGATTATGTACAGGAGTATTATGCAGGGAACCAGGTCTGAGCCTACTCAAACTAAGGGCATGATAAGAGAAAAGGAATTGGAACAGGGATACAGATGCAGCCAGATGTATATTGCTGAGGAGGATTTGCATTATCACTCATACAGAACAGTGTGCGAGGACTTGTAACAGCAACAAATGACACTTGATAAATAAAACCTAGTTAAAGTGTGGTGACAGATTCTAAATAAAGTTATGCAAAATGATGCTTGACCTTATAATACCAGCCAAGTGACATAAAGTCCAGACGCAGATTCATCTTCTGGTTTACACTACAGTTTGTCTCAGAGAAGATGTTGATCCATTGAAGGTGATTAGCAAGTCATTTCCATGACACTTCAAGAACAAATAAGAATGTGCACAATGTCATGATACAATAGGCACGTGCTGTGGGTTCTGAAAAAGTAGGTGCCACAAGTCACATGTATACTAAACTCTGGGCATCTGCTGAAAAGTGAAGGCCCTGAATACATAGTATGACAGCTGACTGAGCATACTATGGACAAAATCTTCCTGTTCATCTGACAATCTGTCTCTGTAGATCACATAAGGAAAAGCTCGTATCCTGGCAGATATAATAGAAGATATGAAGTAGTGAGGTTGTACATTTCCATCTCTAGAAAGGGCAAAGCGACTGTGCTAGAGAGTCTATGGAATGGCAAAACCTTGGAAAGGATGAGCCTCAAGCTTTGGAAAGTCTGGGCTCAAGTGTTTTATGTTAGGGGTTGTAAGAGACCTCCAAAGATCATCGAGTCGAACCCCTCTGCCAGCACAGGAACACCTAGGTCAGGCCACACAGGAACAGATCCAGGAGGGTCTTGAAAGTCTCTAAGAGAAAGAGACTCCACAACCTCTCTGGGCAGCCTGTTCCAATGCTCTGTGACTCTCACAGTGAAGCTTTTCCTCATGTTGAGGTGGAACTTCCTGTGTTTCATCTTGCTAC
>VWZY01000823.1:0-29686 GCA_013399075.1 Chloroceryle aenea
TTGTTTAGAAAAATTGGGGTGAGATCCCTAGGTGTGTGCCCAGAAGTCACACACACACTTTTCACTTTTGCCAGACAGCTCAGCTGCCACTGACTTCAGCAGTGACCAGTGTCTCCATGTCCCCATAAAGGTCCATGGGTGAGGTCTGGGGCATCACGTAAGGACAGCCAGCACAGGAGCTCAGGAGGAGAAGGAGAAATCCTGCAGGCAGCATTGGGGCGACCCAGCCTGGGACCATGGCAAACTGAGAGGTGTCACCTTCCCTGTCCTCAGCAGAGCCAGTAGATGTCAGGTGTAATTCAGGCCTGAAGACAGCAACTGTCCGTGCTAAGGGCAATTATTTATATTAGAGAAAATATTCAATTGCAGACCATTTAATCTTAGCTCTTATACCTGTAGCTGTGCATTCTATCTCTCAGTGAGACAGTATTGAAGAATCCTTCAACTTTTCAAGAGCAACCAGTTATTCTCTGCAATGGCACAAGACTGAGCAAATCCAATATCTAATGAAAACAACAAATGCTACATTCATGTTATGCCAATTTATCTATATTAAGCTGTTACTGCATCCTTTATTCCTTGCTTATATTTACGGATTATTTATCAGACTCATATTGTTTCCTGTTACAATACATTTGATAGAATTGTCCATTTCTGGGACACAAATTAAAAGAGCGTATGTACCATTTATACCATTTCGCATACACCATCAGTTACTGAGAAGTTTAATGAATGGAAGCATGTCAGATCAGGCATTAAATTTCCCAGTTTCTCAAGTAGCACTTGATTGTCTGCTGTGTATTTATTTTCCAAGCTCGAAGTAGCCACCACTAGCTCTCTTCCCTTGCTGCATATGCTTGGGCACTCCTAATGCAACGAGTCACGGACATTCAGACTGCCAGTGATCACACTAGAGAATGTCATCTAAACTGCTTTGGAGAAAAATAGCTACCTGTTCTAAAACTTTGAGTAGACCTGTTTCTATGGAATATAAAACAGGAGCATTAAGTAGTAAACCGAACAGAAGACCCACTGCCTACTGAAGAACAGCTGCCTTACAATACTCCCCAGGCTGACTATTGCTCTGCTGGGGATACTGTATAGTCCACTACATCCTGGATAATTCAGAAAGACCAAGTAACAACTTTAGATGTCCGAAACAAAAGAAGAATGCAGAGCAGAACCAACGAACACCAGGATTTGGTGGCGTTTTCAGTAATCGGAATAAATTAATAGATTTGGATGGAAAAGTAGCAGTCATGGTAATTTGTCACCTCCTTTCTTTGCATTAACCATGGGCATAACACTGTAATAATAGAGAATCTCTCCAGTTCTTCCGTAAATCCTACAGAAAGTCCAACACTTGTAATTACATTTCTTTGTACTAGGAGCATATCTTCAGTGGAAAATCTAGCACTTCTCTGAGGAAACTGCATCAGTACTTATCTTTGTTCTTTAAAAGTGTTAAAAATATTTAAAGTTTGACTTTCACGAGCCACAGCTTCCAGGAATTGGCTTATTTTGTGCTGTTTTCTAGATTAAAAAGCCTTCAATTACCCATTGAAAAGGTGAATCTACTTATCTGCATATGTTTGTGTGGCGGAAAAGGAGAAATTATCTTCAAACCAAGATAACTGTGTTATTTAACAAAATAGAGGTAGCATAGAAAAGCAGAAAAGTATTATATTCAGAGCATTTTTCCAAGCCTCTCTTCATAAATAATTCGTAACATTTCACAACTTTTTTTCATGGACTCAGTATGATATTATTATGAAACACTCTTTTGTGTATTCGTTATCTAAGAGAGAAGAAATAATGTCATTTTTCTCATGACACTACAAAACAAAGAAAGATACTCCTAACTGTGGTGGGACTCATGAAAGCACTCTCCTCCCATCATCCTATTGTGATTAAAAAGCATATTCTCATACATAAACCTATTGCAATATTGTTAACTCAGATTTCTTTCATACAAATATGTGAAACATTTATTAATGCAGAACGCCAACGATTTTTGCTTTGGTGTCAAGGTGCAGTATCAAATACAAACTTCAAAAAAGCAGCATGCAAATCACAGTCATTAGTGTTTTAATCTTTTGCAGCCAAATTTTGCAAAAAATAAATCTCATTAATGTGCTGAGGCAATAGGAAGCCACGTTATACATGCTGTCTCCAAAACAGATTGGTTACTGAACAAAGTAAGAAAATAGACACAAGTGTGTGACACCTGGTGCCTGATGAAAATATTTTACAGAAACTCGCAGTTCATTGTAGACCTGTTGCATTCTTTACATTTCTCTTTTGCAAAATCTAACAGTGTAGTGGATTTTTAACCTCCTCAGAGATTAAATGCAAGGTTGTGATCTCTAATTATCTTTGTCATGTCTAAGTAAGTACAGCTCAAATCTGCTGCTTTTTTCATGAAGTGTCACTGTTTTGAAAACCAGCCTTGGAGCAGTGATGGCAACTCACACCATAAAGGACAGTAGATGAAAGCTGTGCATGACCTGACTGCTCCTCATTCCTGCCTGGCCAGAGAGTGGCAGATGGCACAGAAATATTTGGTGGCCAGGGTCCCCAGGGACAGCACACCACTCAGAAATGCCCATCAGGTTTCTTCTGCCAATGACCATGAGTGAGAAAAGGGCAGTTTTCTCTATGTCCTGGCCATGAGAGCATCTGCATGTTTTAGCAGGTTCAGTCTTCTCAGTATCACAAACACAGATGTCACTCCCCTTTTCAGAGACTCCTCGCAGGTCTAGGAAGGAAGTAACTTTAGCTGGAAGTGAGGGAAATCTTCAAGGAAAGCACGACTTTAAGGTGATGTTTTTTACTTTGATCTCATACATCCTTTCTCCAGACTCCAGATAAAACAATTGAATTTGCTTTTTATTCCACAGCAAGCAGGTGAGTGCTCGGGAATTTGCTGGATGCATGTGTGGAGGGACCACTGGCACCCACAGATAGCACCTGGTTCTGCACCACACAACCAGAACCCACCTGTTTGAGTGTTAGTAGCAACACAGCACATGCCAGTGACAATTCAAAGCTGTTCCTGGAGCTACATCCCACCAAACAGCTACCAAGCAAGGGAATCAAACCATCTGTGTCCACCACTACACCTTCCTTCTGACTACACCTTCCTTCTGCAATATTGATCACTTCTGTAATGCACTTAGGTTGCATCTAAAAGCAGATTAAAAAATCAAAAAAAAAAAAAAAAGGAAAATTCAACTACTATTTTCAGACCTTTTTGCAATTAATAAACTGAAAACCATTTCTATAGCATACACCGCGTACAGACTCGGTTGTCAGGGGTGACCATAGCCCTGAAAAGACAAGAACAAAGGAAATAGAAGCCCTCCTTTTAGGAATACCTGCTGACTTTCCTTCTTCCAGCTGAAGCTAGAGTCTTGGTTTTATGCCATATTTGACAGCACGGATGGAGTGCTGCGGGGCATGCCACAAAATACTGCCAACTTGTCTGCTCCATTGCATAGAGTAATTATGAATGAGTTACAGCAACTGTCAGCAGGTAACAGAAAATAAGGTACCTACCTGCTTTCTCTGTACTATGGGGTCATTAGCTGCTGGTTGTTGCACAGGTTGAGTTTAATCTCTTAATTTTAGTGTGTAGGTTTTAAATAGACAGGATTACAGCAGACATGGGAGATACTTGTGACTGATACACTACTTCAGCCTTCAGACTTGGATAGAGTGAGTTTTTAAGCAGAGCATTTTCCAGCTGAGAATAATAGATTCATGCTCAAACATGTAACCAGGAGTTAAAAACTTGGCAATAAAACTTAGCTGTGACAATGCACCCATATGGGCTAAGCAAATTAATTCAATACACTCATTTTTCTTTTTAGTAATATCAATTGCCTGTTTTTTCTCTATATCTGAGACAAAGCCATATTCTCAGAACTTCCACACTGTACAGAAAATGCCTTTGAGCACACAGAGGACGATATCCAGATCTACATTTGCCACTCCACTATGGCTGTGTAAATCATGGCTTTCAAACAATTAAAGAAAAAAATATTGAAAAAGTGTCTTCTAAATATGGTGTAGTTACTTTCCTGAAGAAAATGATTTTGGCAAGGACAATAGCACTATATTTTTCAAAAAATCCTGCAGTTTCACTCAACAGCAGTCAGAGAAAGGAGACAGTACTCAGGAAAAGCAAAGTCTGTAAACTGAATAACGTGTACCTGCACAGGTTCTGCAGGCAACTACCCACCCATCAGAAACCCCAGTACCCCATCTGGCACAAACTGGGAGCAGCAGCATTCCCAAAGTGAGCAAAATAAGGGGAACAGAGCAATCTGGGTGAGTCTGGAGTCTGGACCTACAGTAATGCTCCAGCCCCACGGGAAGCCGTGGGTTTGCTGAAACAATGATCATACGAAAGTCAGAAGTTTGGAGCAGGCAGAATGTCAGAGAAGATGATCAAAATAACACCTTTTCCTTGCCTTGTCACAGAGTAAGTCTGGGCAGCCCCGTGCTGCACCTGCAGCTGAAGCACAGTAACAGAAACAAGTTCCAACTGCATCGATCCCCAGCTTTTCATCCCTTTTTCTGTTTCAGATATGTGTCAATACTATGTTCAGTTAAATGAAAGTTTACCTCTACTAGCAGAATAGATATTTTATGTTCATCAATTTAATTAACTAGATATCTAAAGGAGAAAAGTGGTCACCAAGTGCATACAAAAGCAGACAAGTTGTTTACCGAGTTATTATTACTGTTAGGTGAAACATGTTGCCATCCTCTAAATCTCTTTATCACCTTTGCAACAGCTCCCGATAAATTGGTTGTGGTAAAATGACAAAGCATAAATATTTCAGCTAGGAATGCTTAAACTGCAAAACTCTGGCTGTAAATCGCCCCTATGTGTCATAGCCACTCCCTCAAATTTTGCTGTTAAAGCCAAGTATGTAGAGAGCATGGGTCATATAACTGGTTGGGTGTAAGTATTCCCAAGAGTCAGATCATTGCTAATGACTGCCCAGTGCTCTCTATGCTTTTAATACCCTTTGTCACTTCCAGGGGTGTGGGGGTCACACTCCCCTTCTTTCCAGCTTCCCTCAAAGCTCACTTCTGCTGCTGGCTCATATGAAGGAGAAGTTGGGAAAATAGGCAGGTTCAAGGAAATGGGTACGACAGAAATGCCGACAAAACCTGTGCACTCCTCCCAGAGGATCTGCAGGATTGTCTTTCTCCATACTTCTGGTCCTTCTCAGTGATTTATTACACCGAAATCTGCTGTGAGGTTTGATTCAAAGTCCACAGTTCTCTAAAGCTTGCTTCGTAATATATTTATGACATTTCTAGAATGGTAAAAGTTATACAGAAATTAGTTGTATAATTTGGGGTTGGGATTTGTGGAGTTTTTCTTTGTTTGCTTTGGGGGATTGGATTTTTTTGGTGTGGTTTGTGTGTCTGTGTGTTGTTTTATTGTTGATTGCTTATTTGTTTATTTGCTTTATTTGAGGTTTTAATGTTTTGGGTTTTTTCTCTTTTTGTTATAAATTTCAAGT
This sequence comes from Chloroceryle aenea, assembly GCA_013399075.1. NCBI lineage: Eukaryota > Metazoa > Chordata > Aves > Coraciiformes > Cerylidae > Chloroceryle > Chloroceryle aenea. The sequence goes on from VWZY01000823.1 coordinate 5,544, forward strand.
TGAAAACTTCTTTCAAGAAAAGTAAGACAGTATTTTGATTTCCCTTTTTCATTTCTAAGCCCATGATCACCTACTCTTTTGAAATGACTGTTATTAGAAGAGTGCCTGGCACCCCTCACTGAGCTCAGAGACTCATTTATTGCTATTAGCCCAGCAAAGGTGTACTGAAAATTGTTGTACCCGTGGCATTCATCAAATCCAATTTGCCCCTGTCAGAGCTTTATACTTTCCTTACTAATGCTCTGAGTAACTCTGATTTTTCCCACAATTTTCTCTGGATCGCTAATTATTACATTGGAATTTCATTAATATGAACAGATAATATTAATTGAAACAGTCTGTCAAGAGGGCAGACTATCTAATTTTATATGGCTCATATTTGAATGTGTTTCCCAAATAAGTAATTGTAGTTAATTAGTGTTTAGTACCAAGTACAAGCCAGACTAAGCTTCCAGCTCTAAATATATATATAAAAAATCCATATATATATGTATTTCTCTGCAAGCCAAATTCTGGAAAGCATTTAAGCACCTGCCTTGGAGTTTTGTGCTTTCCTATGATTCTATGATTCTATGATTCTAAGTCTAATTCTGTGTAACATTCCAGATGTGTTTTCTAGGTGCTAATGCAATGTGAATAATGTCAAAGTTGTTTGCTGAGTAATTGGTAGCAAAAACGCGCTCTCTGACTGAAAATGTAACCTGTGTTCAGTGGAAAACTTCCTGCAAATGTCTTCTGTCCCCACAGCCTCAGATCCCCCTGCACTGACGCCCTGTCTTCCCACTCTCAGGAAACATCCATCAGTAAGCTGTCTAGTGAACAAAGAGGCTATTTCCATCACTAACTCTAGTAGCAAAACAAGATCTAAATGACATTAAATATAATAAGATCTCCAAAAGTTCTTGTGCTTTTGTGAGCAGGCAGGCATGCAGTGTCCTTGGGAGCACCAGCTTCACAAGAAGGAGGTCTGTAGATCAATTTATTCTCATCATTCTGATTAAAATGATAGGTGTATTTCAACCAACCCTGTTTTTCATTAAAAGTATCAGAATAAAATCACAAAAGTTTCATATTGGAGATGCTGCCTTAACATAATGACGAGATGTGTTTTAGCTGCCTGGTAATCCTGGTGTAGGTTAATACAAAACTTCTGTGAGGATCAGCTACAGCAGGGAGAGCCAATGACACATGGGATATGGGCTGGACAAGAGTTCACCTGCAGATAACACTACAGAGCTGGTGCAGCTGGTGTTTCTCAGACAGTAATTTCTAAACTGAGCTATTTCACGTGATAGTTTAGAGTCTGAAGATGAAAAAGATAGATTTTTTCTTTTTTTTTTTTCCACACAGAATTCATTATTCCCTGAAGAAAATTAATTCCACTGATTGTGGGGACAGGCATTAGCCTGGAGGTGGTGCTTTCCACAAGAAATTGCCTGATAATCAAAGAATCACATTTCCCATCTCTGCTTCTGTATGCCTCTAAAGCTGTATGAAAATGAAAATAAAAAATGTCATCAGAATTTTGTTTATTCTGTGTTCTCCAACAATCTTTCCCTACAGAAACAATGACAGTGTTGTACCGTGTAAGGAAAGGCAGACATCAGGGCTAAAGCATTTGTTTTCTCATCAAACACATAACAACACCAGGAATTAAGAAATCTCCATTATTAAATACTAATACAAATTATTTTGTTTGGTCTCCTTGGGCTGGCAAGAGATATCATATTGGTTTTAAATTAAAATAAGTTCCCCATTATCACGATGTATATATCTATTTAGATATATCACGACTGATATATCTAAAAAAACCCAGAACCTTACACTGTAGTTATTAATTCTTTTTAAGAAACCAACGTAATATCAGTAACTAAATTCAGGTTAATGAAAGCATTGTTCACCCATTCTTTGATGATGCATTTTGATTGATATTCTGAGAGACACAGTTCAGTATCTGAATTTTCTGCCCAGGATTATACTGACAATAGGTCCCACTAGCAGGAGGCATAGTTTTTGTTTGTTTTCCCCCAAGCTGTTTAAAATTACAAACATATGGTGTAAACATATAACAATATTATGTCAACCCAAACTGGAATGTGAGTTTTGTTAAGAGAATCTTCTCTAAAATAAACTAAACCAGCTCTGTGACTTCAGACTGTCTACTCATCTAACATTTTTAAGAATGTTATGGTCTTGTTTTTCCTTTTAGAAATGAGATCCAGTGAAAAAAAAAAAAAGGTAATATATGCCAATTTCCCCACACAGACATTGAAATGCTGCCAAATGCAGCCCAATGCAAAGTAAGTTGACTTCCATGGAAATTCACCCACACAAAGCAGAATTATGTTTGTTCTACTCCTCTTTAAATGGCCATACAATCCTTCTGTTTAATTTGAGAAGACAGGAATAACTTTCTAGGCTTAACCCATGCAATAAAGAAACAGCTCTGGGAGTTCTTCGTATTGTAGATGTAGCTTACAGGATAAAGGGAGTTAACTTACTTTAAAAAACAACCAAAGAAAAAGCAAGTTAAATCTGGCTGATGCAGTGGCTCTGGAGACAGGAGTATAGACTCTACTGAATTATAAATGTCACGGTTGACTTCCCAAGCCACTGACTAGATTTGGGAAGTAAAGCAGTGGCTAGCTGCATTATACTATTAAAGCAGTGGCAGAGCCGCAATATCTATTGCTCCATCCTGCCCTACGGCAAAAATATCTGTTCATTAACCCACCCTGCATTTTTCCAACAGGTACCCCTGTGGTTTGAGAGATGTGCAAACACGACTAAAGACGCAGTAAGAGTGCAAAACAAAATATGTTTTATCTTGCAGTAATTACAACACATTGCAACTGGGGCAAATCTGCTGGCAGTCGGGATGATGTGTATCACAACCAGCCTGAACTTTAGGGCTGCTGCACAGCCTGAATTCTTGTTCAGAGAGGGAAGGCTATGGCACGCAGCACAGCTACAGTGGGGATGCTCTCAGCTGGGCCATGACCTTCTTTAGGTCCACTTCACTTAGCATCCATGAAGTCTGAGCCAGGGATAGTGGTGAGACAGCAGTCCTGTATTTCTTAGCTTATTTCTCAATAGATCCTTAATCCCTTTTGGAGTGAAGCCAGTCAGATAGGTTTAAGCATTTACCAGGAGTAGGGACACAAAGATGGGCTGACAGCAGATCTGCTTCACATCCGCTAGTGCCTTTTCAGTTAATGAAACAAGGCTCCTCCTTATTTGAAAAATAACCAACAATGATCAAAGCCAAAATATTGCTGCTTTGGACTTTTTCTAAGAAGCTCATTGGACTTTTTCTAAGAACGTTGAAGAATGCATCCATGTTTCCTGGACTTTTACTAAAATGCCCCAAACTTAAATGAATTGTCTCAGGAAGAAAATATGCAACCTATTTCACTCAATCCAGTGTCTTTCTTCCAAACAGTTTGGAAGACTCTGAAGAAGGATCATGCAGATGGTTGTTGTGCCAGGAAGATGTTTCTGCATCTACATGTGCTGTGTCCAAGTCTGCTCTACAACACAGAAGAGCCAGGAACTCTGCACCAGCCACTGCCACCAGCATCTCTGGAAATTAATGACTTCCACATATACCTTAGCTGGTTTTGGCAGACTAGTAACTATTAGGCTTTTCATTTTAGATTGACAACAGACTATTAGAGCCTTAAAAAAAAAAATCTTAGCTGAAAAGTAAAGTACAAATTTTTAATGCACAAGCAGATTGGGAGCAGACAAGTGTCATGGCCAGGTTGGCCCACTTCATCTTGCTCATGATGGCCATTGAGCAAGGCAGACACTGAGCACTGCAGAGGTGGGACTAGGACCAGCTCCAGCCTCTAGACCCTGATGGGCTATCTGCTTATTGGAGAAGACTGTCTGCAAGGCTCACTTCATGTAGGCTCCTGTAGAAATGTAAAGAAGCTGGGGGACAAGAGTAGAGGAGTGTGGCTTACAGAGAAGTGAAAACTCCATTTTGAGCAACTGTTGCCATATAAACCCACTGTGATGCAGGTAAGTTCAAGGTGTCTCCTCACTTCACTCTCCACTCCAGCTGCTTCTAAAATACTGCCTTGAACCCTGGGACAGGAGAGGAGGAGAAAGGAGAGAGTCTGGCCACAGTGTGTGATGCAGGAGTATATACACAATGTGTTTGCACCAAAGAAGAAAAAAAAGCCCAGGAACTACCTCTGTTCTCCTTCTACCAGTTAGTCTACAGACAGAGATGAAAAACAAAGGAATTTTACTAAGGTTTAGTTCTTCTTATGGAAATTTTGCAAAATGAAATGCAGAGATTCTTTTACTGTTTTTGCAAGTGAACATCAAGGCCTCTAGAGTTTTGCTGGTGGGTTTTTTCCTTATTTTTCTTCAGTTATACCTGAGCACAAAGTAACATTAGAGGAGACGCTGTTGGTATAACAGCAGAAATTTTGCTGCTTAACCTTTGCCTGCCCCATTTCTTCACAGAAAAGTATGCTAAAGAGATTAAAGTTGCCTGCCTCTTGGCTTCCCTATCTTACAGCACCATGGAGGTTACAGAACAGTAAGAAAGGTATTTTTATCATCTAACTTGTAGAATTTTGTCATCTTCGTCTTCATACAGAAATAGAAGCAGGTAGAAGTGCATTTGTCAAAACAAGGGTAGCTTGTTAAGGACTTGAATTCCTCTTATGCATAGGGTTCTAAATTTGATACCCCCTGACAGATGTCAAACACTACAGATTAGCATTTTGAATTGAGGAATCATTTTCTACGGCTACAATATATAGTATCTCACAAACTCTTACTTCATTAGGTGTTCTGTAGCAAGTTGTTATGTTAAAAATGTAGCACAGAAAGGTCATGTTCTGCAGAAGGACTCAGATATTGCAGTTTGATAACCTGCAAATTAGTCTCAATCTGTGAAAGAAAATCTTCAAGATATACCCTCTATTAATCCAACAAGAAGAAATTCCCTCTTTTGGGCATCATTTCCTTGAATGGTCTGCCCAGTTTTATTTAACATGCAGAATTTAACCTACAGGCCAAAGTTATTTTCCATTATCTTATTAACATACCTTTCAAAGATTGTCTGGTATGTACCAAAGCTACCATTCATCTGAGATCACTGGAATAAAGGTTCTTCTGGTTTATTGAACAGATCTGAACCCGGCTGCCTAAAATTAAGGTTCTGTTTTTATGTACCTCTGCTTTCCTGGGGTTCACAACCCATATGATGAATAGATTTGAAATGCTTGGAAAAGTTAAGACAGTTTTGTTTAATTTTCTTAATAGTTACTTCTGAGTCTAACCTTAGGTATAAACTGTGAACATGCTGCCTCCCAGAACATGTCTGAGATTCTCAAATGTGTTCAGGTTTAGACAATTCCTGATTACTGAAAACATTAAATGTATATTGTTTTCCATAGTTATGGCAAAACTGATACTGAGCACATGTGAGAATCCCATCTTCATTGGTTGTAGATTGTAGCTCTGACATTACCCTGTATTTTCAATATTGAAATGGAGCATAATGCTTCTTCCAGAAATGTGAAGTTTAGATGTGCACAACTCCATTTCAAAGCAATAGGTTCAACAAATCAGAAACTACAGAGCAGCACATGTGGCTGCACTCATGGTGCATGCGGACCTGGGGTGAGTAACTCAAACTGCAGAGGACCCCACTCAGGAGAGCTGGGAGGGGGGGGGCATGAGTCATATCAGCAAGGGCTTGGGGACCATGAGACCCACTTTGGTTCAGAGCATGAAGCCACCCCTCTTCTGCTGCTGCCCTGCTGAGTGCTAGGCTGCACCCACCTCTCTGGGGTGAAGCTTATAAATTCCAGGTAGTGGAGCGTGTTTCAGTGATGCCTCATCCATCATTATTTCTATGATTTATAAGTGGCTGTCAGTGGCACAAGTAGTGTGCTATGAAAAGCTCTGTTCCATGGATGGGACATCATCAGTGAGAGCAATAGTTTCCTCCCAATGGTTCTGCTTGGGAAAACTTTCATTTACCCAGATTTCCACCACTGGCTACATCTGAAATTAGACACTTGCTTCCCCGAGACTGTTCATTATACCACACCCTAGTTCCTAGTGAGGGCATTTTACCAGCGCAGCTGAAAATAGGCTTCAAATATGAAAAATGAAACCCATTCAATTTTATCATTTTCAGTCATTTGCTGCCAAACTTTCAGACAGTAGAATAAGGCTTAACAGCAACAGAAAATCAGTGTGAAATAAGATACTAATTTAAAAGGTACAGATTAGTCTGTATATCTTCTTTTTAGTTCATACCTAGTTTTCTTATCAGACCATAATGATTGTGGGAAACCAACACACAGTTCAGTTATATTACATCAAATAATTCAATACCGTAAGGTAAATATTATTTGGACTTGATATTATTTGGTTTGGTTTTATATTTCAGCTGTAATGATACAAAGTTTTCTTAATGTTTCTGACATAAACATTTTAGACAAATGCTTCATAAAAATAACACTCAATGACATGATTAGGGATCTCCCATGACAGTCACAAGTCATGTTACAGAGCCACATTGAAATCTATCTTAATGGACGCTTTTTGAATGAAAGAGAAAAATTACTCATTTCTACGTTCACACTGAGGGAGAAAACCAAAAGAACCTAATCATAGGATAACTAAGTTAAATTGGGAGCAAACTCAGCTTTTGAAACACTGAAAGAACTCAAATTATTTAATATTTTTTCTCTCTCCATGCTGTTACACCTTCTTCCCTAATCTGTCCTGTTTTGGTTTGTTTTTGCTAACTGGAAACATTTGTAAGCCAGTATTTGGCATACTTATAGGTTAAAAATATTTGGTCTGAAGAGAGAAAAATCCAGCCTCTACCCCATTAAATCTAGCAGCAAAAGTTGATTTAATTCACAGTGAAGACAAAGGGAGTGGCCCCAACAGAACCCTGGTCTTGTGTCCTTTGGTCTCGACTCCTCACCATTTCCAGCAGCACACACAGCCTGGCAGGTCTGGTCTCTCCTGGGGACCGACACTGACTTCTGCACACAGTCAGTAACTGTGGAAGATTTGCTGATAAAGGAATCTTCCATCCAGTGCATAGCCAGTGTAATGAATACAAGCTTTTCTAAAACATATAAGCTTATCTACTATGATTTTATGTAAATTTTTACACATCAAAATATCATTGCTTTCTTGACCTCTGTGGCATATTATAAATGTAAGTTTTGCACTTTAAGCGACCTTTATTTTTTTAATTCTCTTTTCGGTACTCCCTTGTCAGTTTAGAAAGGACTTTGTGATTTACCATCTCTTTTCCATTCAGTATTTGGTTTTCTACACACTTCACAAGTGCCACGGCATCTACAGTTCATTTTATTTGATCAAGTTAGATCACACATACATAGTGAAGTTCCCGAATCACACAGGCACTGCAAGATAAATTAAGAAGGCTGTGAAAGCTCTTAAAATCACATTTTATGAAACCAGTAGAAAAGCCAGTGGGTGATAAAAGGCAGTCAAGTCACAGATCATGCAGAAAGTGAGTGATAGGAGGCACCAGGTTGACCACAGTTTATTGCTTGCCAGCTAAATAAAATGGGATGAGACTTATTACTTGCTGCTTTTTCTGCCGGTTTGATAAGATGTAATTCACCTTTTGGGTGGTGAGGCTGTGATCTCCTTTAACTGTAACATTCCCTTTGTACTTGCTGAATCTGTCCCTCTCCATCTCACTTATGTGATAATGGGAAACTGTTGAGGGCCAGATCACATACTGGTATGCAGAGGCTTGCTATTGATGGTGAGAACAACACTGTTTCAGCAAATGACTAGCTCCTTCACCTACCCCAGGCAAAATCTGAAGAATATTATCCCGTCTCTGACTTGTTCTAGTTAACTCCAGAAAAATAGAACCTTTTTTTTTAATTATTATTATTATTTCTGAGTTAGGAGAACAGAGAAACAGCAAATGCCTAAGCTTATAACTGTGTCAAACCCAAACACACATTTCTAAGCAGAAAGTGCTGCTCTGGGGTAGGAGGATGCTTCCCGTGGTGACAACAGCACCTGTTACTTCTGGACTATGTAAAGAGTAAATGTGAACATTTCCTGAGATTGAGTTCAAGATCCACAAATCACAATGTCAATCCAAATAATCACACTTTGTGCAAGACAGAAGGCTAGGTAAATTACGCAGAGATGTAAAAGCAGATTGTTAAGAGCAATTTGTCCCTGGTACAATTATTCCTTATGCAGCAAAGGGAAAGAGTGGTGATAACCTGCTTCTGTATTCATGCACTGGTGCTTGTGTTTGCAAGATGAACTAGACTTTCCTTTCCACAGCCCCAACAGGACAAAGTGTAAGATATGCAAAATCTGTGATTCCTTGAAGTACCAGGGAACCTTGGAGGGAACAGGACCTACAAGGGTGGAGACCCTTGCTGTGACTCTTTGTCCCCGTAATACCACGGCTCTTCTATGGGAGATGGAGTGGGGACAGGCTATGGCTGGGTGGAACGTAGCACTTCCTAATGAATTAGCACTAAGACAGAGTCATCACAAACAAAAAATGTTGTGTTTTGAGTTCAAAAGACAAAATTCTCTTTAAGCAAAAATATATGCTCAGTGACACTGGCACTTAATGGGAAGCTTACCCTACATTCAAAGATAAGCTGTGTACCAGAAATCCATACGCTTGGAAATGCTTGACAAAATGTAGCTGTTCTAAATCATGAATCAGAGCTCCCAAATGTAACAAAATCAGCCAAGATGGAATAGACAATCCTGCTTATGAAATTCAATATGGAGAGAAAATTTAGCTCCTAGGAATAGATGTTATTTATCATTTGTTTTCAGTTCCCTAGCTGATCAACTCTCAGCTGTACACCAGCTAAACATCAGGGGATTAACTCAGCTTTGACATGGAGTAATCAGTTTATTTGGGCTTTCTGCTGTCTTCTCACTTTTTCACATTTCCTTAGAAACACACGATATTATTTCACTTCTGCACCAATGGACTACAAAAATGGCTGTTAAGCCATATATTGCATCACCTGTGGAAGAAACCTCTTGAATAACAAACACACAAGCTGCATCTTTTCTATTTTGTAATTAACTTCCTAAAAGCTGTTTAATAACATCCTAGTAGACACCATAAGTATCACTAGCATCACTACTTATATACTGTATCTTAATGTTCTGCTCACAACACAAAGGATTTTCTTAGATTGAATTGTCATAGGCTGCAGCAGTTGACTTTGTGAGGACCTGTTCATAAGATGAGGAAGTAGCCTAGCCAATCAGAAAGTATCCAAGCTGATTATTTCCTGCTGTTACTGTGATTTTACTGAGATACAAATATCTTGGCTAATTTTCCAGAAAATCAAATATGTCAGTCAGAGTTGGGTTTTGTATACATTTCCTAATATGATAATGTAATGTATTCACAGCAATTTAGAGGGACTGCAAACACAGAACTCCAGTTCTTCTACATTAAGGGGTGATACCAACTTGTACAGGGTGAAAATATCAGCTACATATTAGCAGTCAGTACAAAACTTCAGACCACTGCATGTAGTGTTTGTACAGACACACACGGACATGTTCATCAGGGACCATACAGCTCCATCCTTTGACGCATCACAGACACTTCAAGTTTGTTCCTCACACAGCACAGTAAACCCATGGCCATCTCAATCACAGTCCACCTGAATGTTAGTGAAAAAGAAAAAAGGAAACAGAAAGCCACACAAGCAGGGGCCAAAGGAGGATAATTCTGTTGGATTACTTCCATGTGTATGTATCAGCCTCTGTAGCACAGAGACATAGAAAAATTGCTGCTAAATGTCTCTTGCTTCCCAATATGGAACTGTAGTAGCAAATACCGATTGGCAGGTTATTTGTTTGCTTTTCTTAAGACGTGCTGCCACTGTCTCATGCACTGACAGTCTTGCCCCAAAAGTTAATTAAATGTTCAATATATATTACAGATTCTTTCCATTAGTATTCACTTGCAGAAGCCTAGGACACCTCACCCATTAAGTTCAGATACATCTAATTTGTTCTTAATGTATGCTCACATGAAAATGTGAAAGAGATTTCTACACAAGCCTTTTATTCAATACAATTTCATGCATACCCAAATAGGCAGTATAAATAGCAGCGGTTCTATTTTTGAATCTTTGCATCATGACAGTTAGGGTTCCAGGCACTTGAGTTGTTACAATGCAATCTGAAAATCCATGCCACCAGCAGATGATTCAAAAGCATACATTTAATGGTAAGCTGTCAAATATGTTACTTTAAACATTGCCAAACATTGCTTTAAAAAGAATTTCTCAGACAAGATCAACATGTATTGAACTCTCATCTCTGAACTTATTTCCAACCAAAATTTCAGTAATATTTTGTTAATGATAAATAACAATATACTGCTAATAGAATATATATAACCTGATAACATATATGTACTGAAAAGATATAAAATGATATAGAAATAAATGATTTATTAATTATAATAATTTAACAATGGAAGATATATATAATTCCTATTTTGAGAATCGGGAAGGAACATTATTCCAGGGAAGAAAAATATTTCTTCTCACCTATCTTATTCTCTATCTGAATTCAATAATTTCCTACCAGTGAACATTGGCTAACAGTCCTTTACTAAGAATAAATCAATGAATCTCCTTAATTAACCAGTAATACCCATTGTAAGTTAAGGCCTCTACATCTGCATGTTTTACAGAGCTACAGCCAAAGAATTAATGTTCTTGTCCTTACCAGCAATTTCATTCAGAAAAAGAGCCAGGTACATGGTAAACTGATTTTTTCCCTATCTTCATTCACTTCAATACCACTAGGTGGCCAAGTCAGTCCTGCCGTAATTTTTAAGACTAGTGCTGCATAGTTTATGAGCCTTCTGTTTTTATAGAATGAACATCAACCACAAAATACAAATGATGGGGTAGAATCTGTTTTCTTGTTAGATGAATCCCAAGTTTCCATCCTTGCAAGCAAATTCATGGCAATCAATTCACAAAGATTAGTCTAATTTTATTTATTACTTTGGGCAGCAGAGATACAAGAATGAAAAGTACATTAGAATATTTCTTTTCCACTTTTTTTTTTTTTTTCACAATAGGAAAGGGGTTGTTGTTTTTTAATTTATGATAAGGACATTTTTATGATCTGAATATACCAATCCTTCCATTTACAGCTCTCTGAAGTGTTACATTCAATGGAAAATCTCTTTCATTAGTAGTACAGAAATAATAAAAGTTTTAGACTGTCAGTTAAAAGGATCATGAAAAAAAAAAGCAGATAGCTACAAATACATCTTGGAACTTCTTTTCACCTATGAGTTTCCAACAAGTTCAGTGGTCATAGAAGTACCATGATGACAGCCTGGGCTTTTAGACCCCCCTGTGACTGAACACATGCAATGTGTAAATGATATGTAAAGCAGAAATGTAATACAGAAATGGGGTAAATTATCACCATGAAGAGAATATGCCACCCATAGGAAGAGAGAACAATCACCTGTTGACAGTTCAAAAATGCTAATTATAAGGATGGGTTTGAGGGACAGACAGATTAAGTATTTGAAGAATGAGAAGCTAACAATTTATTTTAAAGGAATGGACAGTAGTAAGGCTACTCATAATATAAGACGGTACTTAAAAATATAAGATATGAGAGTGACAGGTATGGACCATGATACATTCTTTCAGGAATCTCTGTTTGGAACCTAGAAATTCTTTCCTGACAGCATGACTGAAATAGGCCTGTCCAGTATGGCCAAGCTGAATCAGAAGAAAACCCAACCAGGTTTTCTAGAAGTTGTCTCTGAACTTTCATGAATCCTTTATACCAAATTTTTTATTCTCAATTGTATAAAATTTCACTAGGCAGGAAAAATGAATTCAGAATAAGAGGATAGATTTTTATTATCAGCAGGAACATCACTCTTTAAGAAGACATTAGTGGGTCTAGGGTTTTCATCTAGGGCATGGGTGTAGAACAGAACCCACAAAGATGAATGAACACCCAACAGCTCTCTTCAGTCTAAAGCAGCTAAACTGGGACATACATATTGACCAGGTTACTGGGAGATCATGACCTGTTTCAAGTTACACCTGGCATACCACATATGGTAAGATGTGGAAGAGTATTTGTGAGGGAAACTAAAATTGGCTAGAGAGGAGCAAGATGCAGTCTCCTCCAGCTGCACTGTGATGACCTTGCTTCCTGCAGCAGGAGCTTTTTCCAGCTGCTTTGTTTGCTCTGTGATTACAAGTGTGAGCAACACAAATTTATGAGTTCACACAGGTCAAATGAAAAGCTAAAATTCTTCATACCAGGAAAATGACAGGAGGGGGAGTCAAGTGAAAGGTCAAGTCAAAGGCTGTGAGAGGTTAAATACAGATGAGTCAATAGCCCACATGTGGACACAGCCAAACAACAAAATGCTTCTGCACTGCAATATCCTCAGTAAATTTTTCAGTTCCCTGACTGAAAGATTTTAGGCCCATTAACATGATTCCTCTAATAGTGGAGACAAGCTTTTTATGCAGGGGTGCCTCTGGACATATAGTAACTGGAGGAATATTCCTCTCTATTAGGAGAACTGTCGGAGGAAATTACTCTAATACGTGTACACAGAGCTCCTCCAGAAGAGGAAGGCTGCTCCCTTATGGGGAGATGAACACAAGCTCGAGGATGATGTAGGCTTTGGTTATTCCCTTTTGTTTCTTGCTTGAAGCACTTTTAGATTATGTTAGGAGATCTTAAGCAGTAGAAGTAAATGAGAGTTTCCATTTTCTCTTCTGGTAATTTAATGTTTGGCAAACTGGAAAATATACAGATTAATAGATCTGCCGGGCTCAGCGACATCTGGTTTAGAAAATTAATGAGTCTGCAAGAAAACGAGAGAAAACTGTAATGCCATGACAAGCTTTTCTTCTCTGACAGGCTACATACACATTAACTGAACTCCCTGTCCTCTCCAGTATGGGTTTAGGGGTTAAGCAATGCAAGTAGGAGGCTTTCTACTGACATCAGTGATTTCTGTGGTCTTTGAATAGATGATAAGGATTGTACCCTCCTCTAGTAAACTGCTGGGGGAACCTGACATTGATTTTAATGACAATTCAGTCAGTTCACAGCTACAAAAAGTTTAAAAAATATACAAAAAAACCCCAACCTCTCTTTCTTTTGAAGTTAAGACAGAAACAGTCCACCAAGGCCTTTTATATTGCCAATTTGCAACACATGCCTGGAAAAGGAGGGAGCAAGATCCAAAAAAGCTGCAGTTAATTGTTTTTTCCACTGAACATTCACAGGTGAACTGACAGACCAGAGATACAGAGGAGGCTGAAAGGACCCTGGACAATACCGTCAGCATAGAGATGAACTGCCATGTCTTTTACAAAAATGCATTTTCCTCATGTTGATGGGGTGCCCATTCTCCTCCTACCTCAGGTTCACTAGCTCCTCTCCCTCATGTTTTCAGGGTAGCTAGCTCTTAGTCTGAGACATGAGACGCAGTGGGCCTGTGTCTGGCTCTATCAGGCCTGCAGGGCAGAAGCTGCTCTCTGCACTGACTCAGGAGCTCCAGGGAGTGCTGAGCCCAGGTGCATGTTCCCACCACGGCGCCCACCAAAGCCCATCTGTAGAGGTGTCTCTGCAGTCACTCAATCCACTACACACAGTTGCTCACTGAAGAGAAGAAAGGTAAAAAGTCTGAGACTGAATCAAATCCAGGACCTTTCCTTCCAAAGCCCCAGCCTGAGAGAAGCAGGAATCCCTAGGAAGGCTGGGTTTGTAATTGCAGAGGAGGTATTGGAGGAGCATTTCACAGGCCTCAGACTGGCAGAGGAGATGATTTGCAACCTGTTGTCCTATTCTAAAATAATAAGATGCTTTGTTGTATGATACAAATGTTTTTTGCATCACAGTAGTACATCTCTCTGACCTACTCTTTGGAGACATGTTTAAATATTAATTATAAACTAATATGACATTTCAGTGATACAAACACAGCATTCATCTCATCTAACAGACAGGAAGACAGTTACTCAGGCACGTCCCAGAACTTTTAAAAGTACAATGTCTGGAAAGAGATCCTCCTTACCTGATCCTAAGCTTGCAAGCTGTGGAGAGGCAGCTGTTCACTGCTTGGTGAGTACAAGCAGGTCTGGTCAGCTCACTTCATCCCACCACCTCAGGCTAACTTAAGTCCCAAACTACCAGAAATCTTGGGAAAGATTAGTCTGCTTATTACTGGTAACCAGAAGTTACTTTTAGAAACAAAGAATGTCTTTAGTGACCTAGTAAGAAAACCTACCAAAAAAAAAAAAAAAGAAAAACAAAATGTGAAAAAGAAGATAAAGCAGATGTGTAGGTTAGGTCTGCTCTGCGCAGAGATAGCCTAAGGCATTGCCTGCATTTTATCAGCTTCCACTGACTCAGTATGTTTACTCTTTTTATCTGTTTATTTTATAGTAGCTGAGGTATTTGTTTCTAACAGGAGCATTTTTTCATCAAAATGTTAATTTCTTTATATAGGAATTGAGCTTTAAATTATACAAATACAAAGAAAGGAAAAGTGTTCTGAGAAAGACAAACCCATGTGATATGTGGAGGACAGTAGATCACATTTATATAATGATTAATAATATCCACAGTGCCTGGGAAACCAAAGACCTCCATGCTTGCAGAGACAGGTGACTACAGGGGCAAAGTGAAAGCTTGTTGCCCGCATATCAGGTTCCAAATGGCAATCAAGTCAGACTGAATTTGAGACATATCAAGCGAGCTGAAACAGCATAATTTAACCCCCTCCCTCCCCCCAAAATATACTTCACTGGTTCATATAAATATCAAAGCAGATTGATTGCTAGGGAGCTAGAATATTAAAAAGCCAAGCAAGCAAGTTCACTGTCTGCTCTAAACAGACATAACTGCAGGTCAGCATGCAAATGCCTCCCATTATTTATAAACTCCAAGACAGTTATAGGATACTGCATATTGCATAGAATATTAGCTAAGTCATGGTCATGCAGAAGAAATGAACAAAAAATACGCTCTAGATTTTAACTCTGATTGAAACCTTGAGACCACACATGCTCCAGATCACTACCCAAGTTAGTGTCCAAAGTCTTTGCACTGGATAATTATCCCATTAGGAGTCATTTGAGGAATGAATGACTGAGTAATGATTCCAAAATTTGAGCCATGCAGGGTGACAATGGGTAGACAAAAAATAGCAATCAAAAACCTCAACAGATGAACAAAACCATAAAGGGGTTGTCTTCTGTTACTGTTATTTCTGGTACCTTGCAATTTTCCCAAAATAGAGAGAAGGATAAAATTGTATCAACAGTCTGAGAAAGTTCAAAGAGAAATCAGTGTTAGCAGTAATTTCATGTGAGACCTTGCTTCAGCCTTGGACTGAACCAATGAATGGATAACAGTCACACGTTTTTTCTTCTTGTCTCTTATTAAGAGAATACCTTATATCCTAATAGCCTCAGACTTTCCTGGGACCAAAAGTCATTAATAAAAAGTAGCATAGATTTCTCTGTGTGTGTGTTTATCAAAATTTCTAACAGAATTTCCATTCTGCCAGGTGAGAAAATGTTGAAAGATAAATAAATTAATCTATTAATTTATTTATTATATACAGAAGGTAACATTGTACTGGTATTCACATTTCCCAGCAGGACATGAGCTTTGTAGCTTACATGGCAAGTACACATTTTTTCCTTGCAGTCATAATTCATCTCAAGATTTCTGCCTTACAGCTAATGGGGACAGGATCCTTATTCCCCTTCCTGCTGTCACCACTCAGCCTTGTAAGGATTGGAAGTGCTCTGCCATCCTCACTGTCCAATTCATCCAGCTGTTATCCAGACCTCATGTCCTTATCATACACATGGGTAAGCCCCTTACAAGAGACTTAGAGTGCTTTCAAACCTTTAAAGCTTTACAAGCTTTCAGAGTGCTGCCTTAGCTCAAGCCAGATAACAGTAACTTTGAAGCAACCTCAAAACTAAATTCAACGAAATCCTGGAAACAAGAAAAAACAGAACCAAACAAACAACCCCCCTCCTACACTTTAAAAATGATTCAGGAAACAAATTTCAAATTAATATTTTCCTTTCATTCATGGAAATACTTTTTTACATCTTTTTGCTATTGAGTGACCTAAAAAGTTAACAATGTGCTTATGGGATGATTTCACCATCATTCCTTTGTTTTCCTTTCACTATAGTGCATCTGGTGGCACATGATGCCCTGAAGCCCATAATGGACTAAACCCCTCTGGAAGTTACCTATGATTGACAGGGAAAAGATTCACTGGTCCAGATAACTCCCTGCCTTGTTGTGTTACCAACTTTAAAATTTCCTAAATTTTGGGAGCTTGCAGAATAATACAAAGTAAAATAAAATAAAAACTGCTGAAAGTCTTGTGTTCTTTCCAGGAACAAAGAAAGCCTGAGACAGATAAAGTTAAAAAAGCGGTGACTAGAAAATGAAACCTGTACCTCAAATATATGAATTCTGGTTTATTTAATGAAAGAGAGGAAAAAACAAAGGTGAGGGAAGGAAGAGAATTCTACAGCTAACAATGTTACTTCCAATGGAAAAATCTAGATGGAGGCAGGGATGAAACTTGTCACAGAAGTTTTCACAAAAAAAAAAAAAATATTTACAGCAACGGAACTTTTTTAAGAATAAGCTCCCAGGTCTAATTAGGAATGCTCTCCTGCTCTTCATGCTGGGAAAGATAGTCAATATCCTACTGGTAGATATCTCCTGAAGTCACAAGAGCAGTGATAACAGCACCAGCTTTATGATCCCACAAAGCAGTAGGGGCCAGCATTCATTGAATTAGAGAACAAAAAGGCTTACTGTTTATACTGACACAACTAAAAGCAAAAGAGAAATCCTCTTCAAGGAAGATCTGCCATGTTCATTACCTGGATACATAAACAGAAGAGGCCCTTTGGAAGTATATCAGTATTCTACAATAGCCAGAGAAAATCTGACATGTTTTGACCATGGTGCTGAAGTACCTAAGACATGACCAAAGATGAGTGGCAGCCTTCCAGGACACTTCTCACCACAATCACAACTTCCATCTACTTACTTTCTCATACAGTTTCAGTTCCTTTGCCAGTAATAGGAAAGGAAAGGCAGAAGAGATGGCAGTGTAGCTATGCAGAAGGGCAAACAGTAGATACCATCATACAATGTTCTGGATTATCTGTATCTCATCAACCTCCTGTAATAAAAACAGTTTGAATAAGAACAATATCAGGTCCAGTATTGGCTAGGAAAGAAAGCACTTGAAAATCTATTTGGGGAGGAGGGGAAATGTAGAAGCTTTTCCACCACCATTAAAAGATTGTCCCAGTGTATTACTACCACCTTTCTCCTCTCTGCATGTCAGTTTGTGCACTCCTTTTCTCCTAGAGGTAAAAAATCCTACTGCAAACCAAATAAGCAAATACATATTCATTGTTTTCTTTACACCACTCAAATAGCATTGACTGTAGTTTGAAGAGTAGAGCATTTATTCGGGTATTACATACTACTAGTAGCTAAGAACCTCAAAATATTAACAGAATTAGCAGATTATTGTGTTCAATATTCTTGGCAGATAGGGATTCTTGGCATTTTTCAATATAAATTAAGAAATTATATGTCTTGTTGAACAGCACTCAGGTCTGTTCTTTAACCAGAAATTGAGCAGCATCCTTTTGAACAAGGACGGTAAATAATAACAACAATTTATTTCCATTTGACCAGTGAATGTTATTTTGATTAGATGACAATTTTAAAACATGATAAAATCAAAGGAAATATTTTACTTTATCCAAAATGTTGCATTTCAAAGTTTACACTTTCTAGTGTGTGTTAACATTATTCAGAGGTTATTTCTAAATTATAAACTATTTCTTAACAGTAAATTTATATAATATTTTCACAAAATAGTTGGGCTGTTTAAATCAAAACAATTTGTCAAAGCATATTTCCATAACATTTAATCTGACCTAAATCTAAAGATCTGAAAAAAAAGGGGTCTAGCTATATTCATTCTATACAGTGCTTTTCATTTTCTTCAGGACTGAATCTTTAAAGACTGCAAATCAAATGAACCACAATAGGGTGTTTTTCTCTTTTCACAAACTACAGTGCAGAACAAAGAGACCACAATTAGACACCATCAGTTTCTCCACAATAGATTGTAAAAAGCATTGCCTTTTCATTGTATAATGTGGCCATAAAAGAGCAAATTCTGAGATAATATTTTTAAGAGCTTCTCACATTCTGTAGTTACCTTAGAAGCTGAAAATCATCTTTGGCAATGACACACTGCAAAAAAACCATCTTGGCACGATCTCAGCCATCATTTTTATAACTAAAGTGGGTTACTCTGTCTTACAGGCATAAGGCTTTACTCTAAGAATTTAGAAGCCTGGGATAGCTTTACATTCTCCTTACCAAGTCTTAATTTGACATAGCTAAGCAACATAAAAATTAGTAAACGTTATCAATAGAGTAACACAATAAAGGAAGTCTTTTTAGCAAAGACATGTATGAATCAGAATTATTGACTCCAATTTCAATTGTTTGGTTTCTGGTGTGGCCAGAAAAGCTTAATACTGGTCAAGATATGTCAAATCAACCAACCAAACACAGGACACTGACATAAACTGGAAAGTTACATAAGTTACTATGACAATTCACATACAAAGATGGAAAAACTTAGAAAACTAGGCTGTGTCTTTTACTGTAACAGAGAAGCACTAGACATAAACAGTCACACTAGACAATGTAGACAAAATTTCAAAATAGTAGCATGGCATGAAAAACTTGAAAATTAACCCACTCCAGAGAACCTTTTCCTAATAGCAAGAAAAATATCCTCAACATCCTTTAAGTCTCAAGGTCATGGTTAGAAAGAAAACCACAACTTCGGAGGCCCAAGGACGTGAATATCTAAAGCAATCAAATTATCACTGAAGTGATCAAATCCCCTTATGTCTGAGGTTACTGGGTGGAATTGTGCAGCAGTAATGCATTTTACAGAAAAACTTGTATTAGTTTTTTAACTACAAATACAAATACAGCAGAATTCATACAACACTGGGTAGCAGTGTGAGGAAAGACAGAAATCCTAAGTGTAAGGCAGAATGCATTTTCATCAGAGACAGCAAGGCTTTAATATAAAGTATGGTAGCTCACATTGCATACCAAGTGCAAATGCCCATAATCAAATACAAGACACAGAACAGGGTACAAGAAACCCTCCCTCTCTTATCCTTCCCACAGCAGAGGTTAAAGTTTTCTAAACTGAAAGGGAGGAAACATGTGATAATGGTACTGACTCACTGAAGGGAAGAGGGAAACATCTCCTAAACCCATACAACACTGGAACCAGACAGAAAAGAAATCTTAAAACCAACATGGGCTGAAAGACTTTGCATTAGTAGACAGGTCTCATGCATCTACCATGAACCTAATAAATACCCTGAAAGGGCATTTCACATCCCTTATCCTTTTCCTCTTCATCATCAATACGTGCAGTGAAGACCAAAACTGCTCTCACCAGACTCAGGCTTATTAGCTTCCCAGATGGAAAAACATCACGATTCACCAGTAACATCTAAGGTGAAATAGCCCCAAGTGAAATCTGTTCTCAGTACCTGACACACATTTCCCAGCACTTCTTCCCCAATCCTACACACTTTGTCAAGCTGTTATCTGTGTCTGCTAGTGACGAGATCAGAACCAGAGGAGGAAGCAATCGCTGTGGCTCCTAAGTGCATGAACCAACACATCCCCTCCATGTGCCTTACAGCTCTGAAAAGCCCTATGTCCTCCAGGCCTTTCTCCAGATTTTAAATTGTGCAGTTCACAGAACTTAGCATGACTGAGTTGATGAATGACTTTCTACAGTCCCTCCCCACGAATGGCCCATGTCCAAGCGAAGGGAGGTAGTTGCCGCTCAGTTGGCTCACCAAGGGCTTTGGAAACAAAAGCTACTTGGTATAAACTGCTGGTGAGGGCTCACCTGTAAGTATAACACATTTACACTCTAAACAAGAAAATACTAGAGCCGTAATGGTGTTAGAGTCTGAGTTAGATGAATGAGCCGTACACCTTCTCCTGCGAGGGAAGATGGGGTGGGTACACCTCAGATGTGAATATACACACAAATGAGCAGCTTCTCAGGTGGCCCTCAGCACTGTGCTTCCTTCTTTTTTCATCTCAAAAAATGCAATATTCACCCAGTGAAAATTACAAACAAAATGTACCATTAGGAATCACAGATTTCCAAACCACTTTGTCAAAGAAAACAGTTTTCTAAATTATAGAGATAAGCAGTGATCTGTATTTGCATAAAAACATGAAAATGTCTACTGTGTGATTCAAATACTACTAGCATTTTAGCGTAATTACCCTGCCTGCTTAAAAGATGCCCATGGAGAAATGGATGAGGCCTTAAAATATAACACAATACAAAATACATCTTATGAACTGTACAGCTTTTAAAGTGCTCTTGAAACCCAAGAGGCGGCATGATCTAAGGTATGTTCTCAATTTCTTCTATATTACAGACTGCACCTTCACCCTCAAATACTGGGATGTCATTAGGCCTCAAACTTTATGAGGATCACAACCTTGCAGAAGTTTTCACACTGTACAACTGCATTATTGTTTTCATTCAGATCAGGAGTACACTTTTGAAACAAATCTCCCAGTCACTTAATGAGCTTTGGTTCACGTTATAGACTTAAAGCACATGGACCTGAAGACACTCTCCAGGAGTGCCTGCATTGTCCTCTGACCTGTAGTGGATGAACGCCAGTCTTTTGGACCAGACTATGGGATTTTTACTGTAAAATACCTCAAATATGTGTAGTGTAGACATTGTGTCCTTAGTAGCAATGGTTTTACTCTACTAATCCACTCCTATTCATTTCACTACTTATCAGCATAGACAGTGTATAGCTGTGCAAAGGTTAGGTTAGCCCCTTAAACCCCAAACGAAACTAGCAATCTGTTGGAAAACAGGATTCATCTTCACAGACAGACCTGAAGGTAGCCTTAAGCAAGATTTGCCCTTGCGTGGTTTGACTTGGCAATCAAGCCTCCATGATGTAATGTTCCCATTTTCTGTGCTTTTTCTCCAACGGTGGATGCATTCTGCTTAGAGAATAAATGGAAAGCAGGAATGGATGCATGTGCGGAATTAGAGACTCAGAGTGGGATTTCAGTTATAAGATTATGTATTTCCAGATTCTTTCCCGATATGTGGAAACTGGACCACACATTGCAGTTCTCATGAATAGATTTTAAAAAATGGCTTTTACTCTCAGTTCCCCATTTTCATAGCTTTGACTAAAGTCATAATTTTATCATACTTCTTTGTGCTTCAAGTTGTAGGGCAGAACCCAAAGGCAGTAAGTGAGGGTCTCATTTCTACATGGCTCTAGGGAAACTAATATGAAATTGATTTATTCCTGGCTAAAATAATATAAGATTAGAAGAGAGATTAAAAGACAATGGGTCCATTTCTCTCTGTGATCATAATACATGCATCAGGAAAGGAATTACAGGGCTGAAAGAAAAGACTACAATTCCAAAGGCTTTTTTTTTTTTTTTNAGAACATTTCTCCCATTGTTCTACAACTGAGACAGAAGAACAGGCTCAAACCATTGCCAGTGATGGCTACAAAAAGTAATTTTCAAGTCCTTGGAGATCAGGACCCAGTTCATCTTGTCTTTTTCACCATAGAATCCCAGCCACCCTCTATCTTTAATAAGTCTCCTTAGCCTTACAAGCCAAGCACCCATAATTCCTGAAATCTCACTGTACTCTTTAGGTTAGAGGAGGAAAACGTAACACAATAGAAATAAAATCATGCTTCCCATGTGGTGTCACGGTTCTTACTCTGCCCTGCCTACAATGAAGGAGGTAACAAAGAAGGGAAGGTGCCAGGAGGGAGTAAAGGCTCAGGAGAAGTGGGTGGAGGTGATGTTGGAGTAGAGAAGAGGCACCATAAGAAGGTGTTTAAATTGTTGGGTCTTGCCCACAAGCTGGCCAGCAACCCAGGTTTCTCTTGAGTCCCTCTGCTGCCTGCTTCACCACTTAAATCTTTCTGGACAGGATTGGGCATGACACTGGGGGCAGCCTGACCTAGTCCCTGGCCAGGCATCCCCTTCACCATCCTTGTATTTCCCTCTCCCTGTCATCAGTTTTAGTGTGTGGTCCAGGAAGCTAAGGCTGAAATCAATTTTTGAGTTGCAGGTAGACAACCTGTTCCTGCCTCAAACAGTACTACCTGCAATAAGGCAGATTGAGTCAGAGGGAACTTCAGTCAGTGGCAACATTGCCCTTCTCTAATTCCTCTACATATGGTACGTAGATTAGAAATTCTGCTCCTAATTTACTTCTCACTTTGAAAAAGAGAACTAGCTCACAGGGATGAGGTCTGACAATATTGTAACTTGGACAAATGGATTCCAGGAAAAGATCAGATACTTGACCATCTCTCCTTTCTATGAGATGAAGCAGATATTACTTTTTTTGCTGTATCCCTCTTAGGATGTTTTACTTAATTGTTACATGCAAAGGCAATATATAATGAAATATATAGCGAGGAAATGGCCTGAAGTTGTACCATGGGAGGTTTAGACTAGATATAGGAAGAATTTGTTTACTGAAAAAATAGTCAGGAACTGGAACAGGCTGTCCAGGGAGGTGATGGANATTTCTTTATGTTGTTGATCACAGGAAAATGTTTTAACAAAACATTGGCACAGATATTTTTTAATACTTTTGAAAATATGTTCTTCTCAATTCTGTTCCAAGATCCAAATATATCTTCAACTTTCAGTGAAACCAGCAATAAAGAGTCTCTCCAGCAGGTCAAGGAAGGTGATTCTGCACCTCTGCACAGATCTTGTGAGACCTCACCTGGAGTATTGTGTCCATCTCTGGAGCCCTCAGCACAACAAAGACATGGACCTGTTGGGGTGGGTCCAGAGGAGGGCCACAAAGATGATTAGAGGACTGGAACACCTCTGCTATGAGGACAGGCTGAGAGAGTTGGGGCTGAGCAGCCTGAAGCAGAGAAGACTCTGGGGGGACCTCACTGCAGATTTCCAGTATCTGAAAGGGGCTACAAGAAAGCTGGGGAGGGACCTTGTAGTGATTGGATGAGGGGTAATGGCTTCAGTCTGGAAGAGGGTAGATTTACATTAGAAATTAGGAAGAAGTTTTTTACTTTGAGGGTGGTGAGACATTGTAAAATGTTGCCCAGGGAAGATTTGGACCTTACAACCCTGGATGTGTTCAAGACCAGGTTAAATAGAGCTTTGAGCAACCTGCTCTAGTGGGAGATGTCCGTGTCCATGGCAGGGATATTGGAATTAGGTTATCTTTAAGGTCCTTTCCAACCTAAGACATTCTATGATTATGTTTTTCTCCTAATCTGTGATGGGTTCCTGTGCAGCCTGATCTAGGCAAACCTCTAGCAGGACAGTTGGACTAGATGATGCCCAGAGGTTCCTTCCAACCTCTACCATTCTGTGATTCTGTGAATCTGTGATNGACAAGTCTGTGATTCTGTGATAAGACTGCTTAAAATCAATTATAATATGGAAAATTAATATTTTCTGAACTTTTCTGATGAAATGGTAATCTGTGGTCTATTATGCTAGCAACTTTAGCTCTTAAGTCTTTCTCACCAGAGTTTACCAATCATATGTTACTAAATTGATTGTATTATTATGAGTAATAACCTTATCTCATTTTCTATGTCCTTATTTATCTTGTTTCAATATATATTTGTTACTATTATATTGCATCTTTGAAATTACATGAGCATAATAAATATTTTTATATTTAATAAAAAGATAATAATAATTTTATTTGTCCTCATAATGCTAAAATAATGGCTTTCCAACAAAATAATATTGTTCATGGAAGTGGCTACTTGCTCGCGGGCAGAAGATGTGAAGCTCAACTGCAGCTACCACATGAATGACAGTTCAATCTATTTACAAGGTCTGAGCACTCCCAGACTTTCCAATAAATGGCTTTGAGCTAAGGTGAATTAAACTTTCAA
>VWZY01000823.1:35261-46163 GCA_013399075.1 Chloroceryle aenea
TGTATCACTGTATATCCAGTATTTTTTAATCAATTTACAACTAGAATGCAGGAAATAACAAAAGCTGAAGGAGAATAGCAAAAGTAAAATGACATTGAGGTGCTATATTCTTGAGGAAAAATATTTAACCATAATTTGTTGCTTAAAAACAAACAATAAAGAGCAGGTTATGATAAGAACCTTTGATGTCTGACCTTATGTGTTTATCACAGAATCACAGAATGTTAGGGGTTGAAAGGGACCTCAAAAGATCATCCAGTCCAACCCACTTGCCAGAGAGGATCATCTAGATTAGGTCACATGGGAACACATCCAGGTAGTATATCTAGAAAACAGTATCTGATGATGAGGATTAAAACTTCCTACACTTTAACTGACTTTTTAATATGGTTTTTTTTATGAAGGACAGTGGACAAGCTGTATAGAGAACAAAATGGCAGATTGACTTAAAGAAAAAAATAGATGGGATACCAGAGGAATTGTTGTCCTAAAAGCTTATGAGGATAAGAATGCAGATCATAATATAAAGTGATTACATGGACAGGTAAAAGAAACTTTACTGAAAGATGAGAGGAACTGACCCATGCTTCAGTCATCTGGGAAGCAGATCTGTATCCCTTAACATCCTCAGAAATATAGTATAGTAAACAAAATACACTCCTTTTTTTCTATTTCATTTAGTTGTCCAAAACATTTTTCAAGCCATGGTCCAGCTTCAGATAACAGATACTGCAGGTGAACAAGCAGAACAGCACATCTAAGCATCTATTCCTTTAATCTGAAGCATTCATTATTTGGTGGTAGAGCTGACTTCTGAGGATTCCTGGAGCTTCATGGGTACTGGGCCCCCTGAAGAAGGTTCAGGATTTCCAGAGATGACAAAGTGAAAGGCATCTTGAACAGCGGGAGTGTAAGGACATTCTAGAGCAGCAGGGAGGCTCACACACACTGATGGCATGAATTCATGGGACAGAAGAATATTGGGATGACTAAATGCAAACAAATTCAGGACAGAAGAACATGGTTGGTGAAGGATTAGGAAGGTACATACATATATAAGGTGACACAGCAAGAGGAGAGGAACTCATGGTGGGTCTGAGACAATGGGTAAGGCAGAAGAGAAAAATAAAAGTTGATCGACAAACTAGATCACTGATTTAGGACTGCTGCAAGAGAATCTATAGTAGTTTGTACCATAGTCTCCTGCAACTTTGGAAAGATTAGTACATAATTATGTAAGCAACTACTTAGTTCTGTCTCACTAACCTGTCCTCCACTGCCTCTGCTATATCCAGCCATGCCAAGCATCATGCTGCTGCACTGACTGGGCTGGATACACAGCATGACATAAAAACTCTGACCAGTACTAGTACATTCTACTGCCATTTTTGTGGGGATATGGTGAATATCTGTATCTGTTTAATGCTAGATAAAACACCAATCCTTTTATGATCTGAGTTCACTTTGCAGTTTGCCTGAGCTGCATTAATAATTACTCTTCAATTGCGGTTAGTCAGCCATCTGTCTAACAATTTCAAAAGCATTAACCACACTGCATTTTTTCTGATGTGGAGTAATGTCAAATTCTTTGCTGAAGTCAAGAGATATGTCCCCTTTATTCCTTTTTTCTATGAAGCTTATTATCTCATCAAAGGCAGAAATCAAGTTAGCTTGACATGATTTATTTTTATGAATCCATACTGCCTTTCTGCATTAATCACTTTAAAAAACTTGCAGACTGTCCACCTCATTGTTTGCTCTAGTATTTTAACTACTACTCCTGGCCGTGCCTTACAAGATATTTTTTTTTTATTCCCCTCTGCTAAAGATAAATAATTTAAATTGATGTTCTGTTCCACTTTATTTCTAGAAAACCAGTTAAACTTTAAATTGAGTGCTGGCCATTTCTCCTACAATCCAGGTAAAACAGAT
Organism: Chloroceryle aenea; assembly: GCA_013399075.1. Lineage (NCBI taxonomy): Eukaryota > Metazoa > Chordata > Aves > Coraciiformes > Cerylidae > Chloroceryle > Chloroceryle aenea. The sequence continues at coordinate 37,194 of VWZY01000823.1, forward strand.
AGATCAAAGCCAGGCTTAAGGGATCTCTGTCCATGCCTCAACTATATCATCATAACGGAAACTTCTGACACTAGTTTGTCCACCACTGTTACAGAGAGGTCTGTCCTCTATTGATTCCTATACCATGCTGATAGAAAGGGTATAATAGAATCATAGAATGGTTTGGGTTGGAAGGTACCTTAAAGATCATCCAGTTCCAACCACCTTGCAATAGCCAGGACACCTTCTAATAAATCAGGTTGCTCAAAGGCCCATCCACCTTGGCCTTCTGACCTCATCTAGCTTATCATCTGTCCAATGATTTCTGTTAGACATATTTTTCTCAGTGCTCTCATCCTGACACCATTTAACATTGTTGACCAAAATTCACTATAAAAAGAGAAATATAATCCAGACAAGGATGGCCAGTGAAGCTCTGTTCACCCCAGACAAAGCCTAGAAGCTATGGGGCAGCTATAGCCAAACCACAGCATTTCTTTCAGTGAGGGCAGTACCGCCCTGTTCCAATTTTCTTTCACTAAGTGGCTGTCTTGGACACAGAAGCTTAGGTCTTCACATCCTATGTCTTGGGTAAATCCAGATGCAACTTTACTATGAACTTTAGGATTTAGCTTAAGCCGAGAACAATTCTTGCCTCAGAAGAAGACAGCAAAATCTGATTTGAATATAGGATAAAATTATCTAAGAAAGTCCAAAGATAAGATACAACTACATCATCAATATCTAATGTGGACACACATTATCCGTCATCCCAGTCATATTACTTTTCAACATGGACAAGAGCATAGAAGATATTTTTGGCAAGATATATTTTTATTTGAATGACAGTTAATTTGTCATATAAACTGACCTCTAGAGCTATATAATGTCCAGTGTAAAAAAGAAAAGTCAGTGACTCATTTTAATCATCAGAAAAGGAGAGCATTTTCAGTGAGGGCAGTATATTAATACTAATATTTTTATTATTCAAGAGACATGAGGCAAGAAAAAAGCATCTAAGCTGACATTTCGGCATTACAGACACAGGAATGGGGGACTTTGGCTTTCCGAGAGACAGGTCATAGCAAACAATGGCAGGATGATACAGGTCTCAGTAGTGGTGGACTTGAGCCCTTAAAAATTAAATAAGTCTAAGCTAAATCCAAATAAATTTCTGCCCTCATTTTTGATCAGGTTTAATTATGGGACTCACTATACCATTCTCTAGTCCCCATCATTAAAAGAAGCAAATGAGAGATCACATGTATGAAAACAATCATAATACATTTTCTTAATTTTCCTTTACCATTATGATACTTAATAAATATATTTAAACCAATTACTAATACAGTTAGAGCAATATCTTTATAGCATTTATTACCCAAATCTATTCATTCTATCAATCTCATATGACAATGTCAGGTATGGCCAATTTGGGTGCAACTTCCGGAGAATTATCTGTCATTCAGGGAACTGTGATAACATTGACCTAAACCATACGTGATCCCAATTTCCTAAAAGATGGGCTTTACAATATGCCGTATCAAAGAATATGTCCAGTAAATTTTATTCACTTTAGAGAGACATAATAATCGTAGAATGTCCCAGATTGAAAGGGACCTCCAAAGGTAGGTCATCTAGTCCAACCCTCCAGCAGTGAGCAGGGACATCCTCAACTAGATTAGGTTGCTCAGAGCCTCATCAAGCCTGCCCTTGAATGTCTCCACAAATGGTGCCTCTACCACCTCCCATGGCAACCTGTTCCAGTGCTCCCTGACCCTCATAGTAAAGAACTTCTTCCTAATGTACAAATAATCATCAACACAGTGTAACCAACACAGTAAGCTTTCAAGAAGCGAGGATTTTTCAAAAAGTCTGTTTATCTACATTTGTGTGAGCCATAGCTGCAAACATATAAACAGGGTCATGACAGGTTTCACCTTACAACCAGGTATTCAGGCAGCACTACTGGGTTAGCAGAACCATGTGAAGCCAGTGATGGCTTTTCTATCACAATCCCATCCCAGCTGACTCCATCCTGCAGAATGGTGTCCAGCATCTCCTGCACACGGTAAATACAGGTACATCTCCTGTGCCCGCACAGCCTGTGCTCAGTGCTGGAGCAGCACAGTCCCAGGGCTTAAGCAGAGGCCTGTGTAATTTCACCCAGTGTAGCTCCTCTCTCACTGCTGTCTGTAGGGATATCTAATATCCTTGAAAAGGGGAGGTTACATTTAGGATCGTGTTCTCTTATGATTTTATATATTCACTATATAAAGTTTATTTTACCATTATAATCATGTAAACACAGCATTCAAGCATGATAGCAGTGAAAACTGATTCTGTTTGACTGCAACATGTAATTATTTTAGCGATTTTAAACGTTTCTTGGTGCATACAAATAACACCAAGGTAGAACATCTGATGTCATTGTCCATCAAAAGGGTCACTACCTTATCTGCATTTGTCATGAGCCAAAAAAGCCCATGCAACAACTGTAGTGTGACTCCAAACTCAAGCTAATAAACTGAGATAAACTCTCCTGGCAGTAATTATTAGCTTATTCTTGGCAATTGCACAACTTCAGGTCAGCTCAAAGAGAGCTTGTATTTTGTAAACATTCTATAAAGAGGTGTAATAATTACCATCTACTTTCCTGGGAAATACAATTGTCTTTTCCCTCACTACTACTTGATGAAAATTTTGTGATGTTTCATTTTTCTAAACTAGCTCAATTTAACAGAAAAGCAACTTGATAAATGCTGTCTCTCCCTGTTGAATTTAGCTCACAGTTTATTTAAATATACATTATGCTGTTAATTTTGGTGCCACAACATGGTTTGTTTCCTAATCCACTTAAGTATTCCACTTCAAAAATATTCAGGCAGCATCTGTGTTCCCTCACACACCAAGTCTCAGACACTTAGAACAGATCAAAGGGAGAGCTACAGCTCTAAACCTAAAGCAAATTTTCAGGGTAATCTTGGTGCTCTGAAATGGATTTTTTTTTAAAACCTGTATCTTGTTGATCTGAAGAGCCATCAGAAATATCAAACTACTGCAATGTTAGATGAAGCTTTAGAACTTATCTGGTTCCTATATATTCCAGTTTAAAACAGGAATTTAAGGTACAGTCCTTTCAAGGAATATATCTTCCAAATCTTTTACACAGTTGGTAGAGGATGTCTCACACTCAAGTAAAAGCTTCAATATAGATCATGCATATGAATATTTTTTAAGGCACATCAGAAGCTCAATAGGAAAACAAAGCTATTCAGCACACAGAATTAATATTCATTTATAGATTTAGGGTTACAGTCCACAAAACTTGCATTTCAGTCAAACAGAACATGTGGTTTTGTGAATAAAACAGGCAGTTATTCATATAGTTTGCAATCTGTAATTAAGAATGATGAACAATTACAAGTCTGGAACAGAAAAGGTGCCCTTAGAAAAAGCAAATCTCCAATCATGCTTTTTATTCCCTTAATTTGAAACATTTGCAAAGAGACAACTATAACATGATTATAGGTTTCAGATACAAAATTAAATTTCTAAGTGAACCAGGGTAAAAAAGATGGAATTTCCTGCAGCATTTGTAAAGGGCAGTGGATAAATGACTGGCTGACAATAAATTGTTTTGCAAGAATATCAGCTGTATTTTTATATGTGTGGTAATGTGCATACTTTCTGAGATCTGCACTTTAGAAGAAGCATGTATGCTGGAAAGTTATATAAAAACTCTTTCATCCAGCCATCTGAAAGAGCAAGTTCTTAATGAAATTTTGGATATGTCTTCTCTGTTATTGTTTGTTTGTGGGGTTTTTTGTTTGTGGTTTTGGTTTTCTGTTTGTTTGTATTGTTTTAGGGTTTTTTTGGGGTTTTTTTGGCTTTTTTTTTTAACAGATGATTTACAGCTTTTCTGTTTTCATGATCTTCTAGCATCCAAACATTATGGTGAAAAATAATAGTTGCCTGTGGCAGAGTTGTATCTTACTTGAATCAGTATCATTCGGAATCATTTTGCCTGTTGATAACTCAACAGTGTTGTTTTCTTTCTGTTATTCATGCATTTTGTACTTCTGTTGAGATTTTTACGCATGTGCATGATTACGAGCAACAGTAACATTACTTAAAGATGATGACTGTGTAAGAAAAGAGGGTTTTTTTTCCCATTGTCAACCTGTACAAAGAAACATCACATAACCCAAAACTGCCCATCCTATGTATTGAAAAGGAAGGGAACTTAGTGTTCCTTCCCATCCTCATGTAGGTCTTTCCTCCATTATCACTGAAAAATGTAAGGGCTATGTATGGCTCCAAAACCTCTACTATCTCTCTCACAATAAATGCATGATGCTTGATCATCTCTCACTCGGTATGGACAGGTCAACGGACACCATGCAGCAGCTGGACAACCTGCCACATGTTGCATGAAGCTGATGGACCCACATACTTCCTCAAAGCAGCACAGCAACCATTCTCCTTTAGCAGGATGCTCTCAAATGCCAACAGTGACTAGGTCATTGTCACACCAAGGCTGCTGTTTCTCATGCTACTCAGCATCATCTATTGCCTCCTGGTACTTCTCATCTATTCTCATTACTGTTGTCTTCACAAGTCAGTCATCCAGTCAGGGCTTGCACTCGGTTTGTCTGTGCCTCATGCTACTGAGTTCTTATCTATTAACAATGTTCCACCTAAGAAAATTATATTGTAGAAAATTTGATCCAACTGATCAAAAGTGGTTTAGAGTTCATACCAACATCCTACAGCACTTGACAGGCTGCATTTTTCATGAGAAGTCTTGAAATATTTAGATGATCTTGCAGGATACTGAACATATGTCCAGAGGTCCTGAGACCCATAGTTCCCTAATATTGCTCAGCCGAATAATCTCAGCTCCTTTACAGAATTAGACCCTTCGTAAGAGACTTACTGTCTCTTAATCTGTTGGTCTGGCCGCTTAACATACAATGAACTCTTTGGGATTAAATACTTACAATAAAAACACATCGAGGTTTCAATAGGGAAAGACAGGTGTATTTGATATCTGTGTCCAATGGAAAGATCTGTCTGGCAGTAGCATATCTAGATGACAAGGGAGAACTTTAATGAACTAAAAATTGAGAATGGATGACACATTGCCTGACAGCAGCCTGGCTTTTCACACACAAATTAAAAGCAGCAGATTAAATATGGGACTGTAATTTATTTGTATTTCAATATCTAAGTGCAAGGTGTATGATAAATGAGAATATATATATGATACAATATGATACAATGAGGGAAGACTTGAGGCTGATTAATAAAAATTGAGATTAAGAAGAAAGACATCCAGAGATGAGAGGCCAAACAGGTACAGGGGAAAGAGTGGTAAACCTAAAAATAAAAAATAAAAAATCTCTGTTTTCAAGAGCAGAGATTTGAAGAAGCCTATTCTGATGATAGAAAAAGAGGCAAAGACTACATGAAGAAATTTTAAAAGCACAGATACATGGGGCAGTGACATACATACACACATCATACACACAACCATACAATACACACATCAAACAGTATCCAATTCATTCAGATTTAAATCCAAAATATGCTATCCCAAAGAGAGCTATTAAGGCAGGGAAGATGAAGGCACAAGACTGGAAATAAATATACATTTCCAAGCAAGTTGTTGATTAAAAGCATTCTGAAGACCTTACAGAGCTAGCAGGATTAATTTATGACGAAACACTGGACTTGGTAACCTCACAAAGGCTAAGTGACAGCAACAGTGGGAAGTTGGGAGTGAGATATCTCTACATAATTAAGAGAATGTAAATGCCACAGGGTAAATCCTGTGCAACACAACATGCAGCTCGAACTGATGAAAGTGTGAAGAGAAATTTTTATTAATGGGAAATACTTTTTGACTGACAACATTTTAATGGGGGAAAACAAAATATTTTTTGCTTCATCTGATTTTTTTACTTGAAAATCCTACACTATAATAGAAGAACATGAAATTCCTGCAGATTGTGTTATACGCAAATTTTACAAGCTAACCTGCTTCAATCAGGCCACAGGGCTGAGCAAGTCTCTCTACAGCATTACTCGGTCCTGATCTCATGGCACATTTCAGAGGACAAGGGTAGCCTTTACTGCACTGGATCTTTAGAGGTGAAGCATTTTTAGAAGCTTTGCTATTGGGAGAGTAAAAAGAAAAACTGTTGGAAATACAGGAGTGTACAATAAATCACTTCCTGAAAGCAGCCCAGGAAGGCAGGCTGGAACAAATGTGAATAGTCTAAATAAAATAAAACAGCTAGGAAGATACATTTTGACCTTTCCCTACTCCTTCCTTTGTTTCCCTTGTTGAATCTCCTCTTTTGCATCTTTTATCTGTTCCTGTATCTAAGTTTTTCTTATCTCATTTTATTTTATTTTCCTCATTTTATCTCTTTTCCTGCTTCTTTTATAACCTTGATCTCTGTGTCTCTCTCGTAACCATTCTCTATTACTGCCCACCTAACTCATCTTCCTACAGGCCCTTGCTCTGTCATTTAATTTCTTCTCATGAAGAAACATTTTTTTATAAACAAGCTATTATGAAGGTGTTGTGTTGGGTTTTCCTTCTTAATCAGTAAATTTCAAAGGACTGTGCCAATATGGTCACCAAGTATTTCCCATTTACAAATTGGCAAACAGAAGCACAAGACTTGGTTTGCACAAAGCTGCTGGTAACAAGTAAAACTCATGTTCTCTGAGAAAAAAAATTATCGTTTTAAGTACTACCAATCCTGTCTCTTTACCTTCATTCTCTGTTTGAATTCTTCCCCTTCATCAGTTGCTCTCCTTTTACTCTCCCGTATGTTACACATGTACATACATAAAAATATATATAAAAATACATTTATATTTGATATTGCTATAATCCCACAAGTAGTTTAACACCCAGGCAATTGTGGTAAAAAAGAGATATGCTGTAAGGCATCAGCTCCGTGCAATAATGATGTCCAGGATACCTTGGAAATCATCAGATGAAAATATTTGGGCAATTGAACAGTTTTTGTTCCGTGTTCAGCACTAATGCAGGACTTGAATTTAGCAATACCATGATACAAATAATAAATAACTTCTATGTGTGAGCTTTTTATGAATCTATTTAATTCTGGGATATGTTTTTTTCCTAGCTGTCATTTAGCCAGTCATTTTCATGTGCTACAGTATTGGTTTCTTAACTGAAATGTAAACTTTACTACAACTAATGATTTTTCTTTAATTTCTCATTAGTAGTTCAGCTGAAAAATGCTGTGAGACTTTTTTCATTTGACCTAATTTTCCTGGGTTTTCCTACTATTATTAGAAATCGTTAGCCTAAAATACTAGGTCTCTGCTTTCTATCACAATGTACAACATTTTCTTTGTATGCCTTCTGAATTTTAGTTGTTCTCACAAAGAAATTGTGTCACTTAGTGCCTCATTGCACATGTCAGCCACAGGCCATCTAGTGTCACATACCTTCAATGGCTGGGATAAGGGAAGTCTGTTAAATATTAATGATTATCCATTCAAATGGGAATAGCTTAAGACAATAAAATGATCACATTATAACCGAGTCTAGATTTATCCAGCTTTGATCCAACTGATTGAAACATGCAAGGTTTAAAATTACCCTCAAGAGCAGCCAGGTGTTTGAGCCTGGACTTAGAAAAGTAGTCCCCGAGATCTGGGGAACTTATACAGAAGGAAAGCACATGCAAGCAAGAACAGCTGGTGCACTCCTTCCTTCCTAGAGTCCTTTTTAAGGCCAGACAGAAAAACAAACAAAAGCAGCAAAAATGCTGTGAAAAGGGGCAATGGTATTGAACTGAAAAGGGTAGATTTAGATTGGACATAAGGAAGAAATTCTTTACAATGTGTGGTGAGGAACTGAAATGGACTGCCCAAAGAACTGTACATGCTCCCTTCCTGGAAGTGTTCAAGGTCAGGCTGAACAGGGCTTTGAGTAACCTGATGTAGCAAAAGATGTCCTCACCCATGGTAGGGGGTTGGACCAGATGATTTAAGCCCCTCATTGAAAGGGCTTTAAACTAGAGTCAAAGATGGAGGTGGACAAACCCAGAACTGCTAAAGATAAGCCTTGGGGGGACATACTGGTGTTGGAGGCGATATCCATGCCTCAGATCAAGTGCATGTATGCCAATGCCCGTAGCATGGGCAATAAACAGGAGTCAGAAGCTATTGTGCACGATATAATTGCCATCACAGAAACATGGTGGGATGATTCACATGGTAGGAGTGCCGCAATGTATGGCTATTGGCTCTTTAGAAGGGATAGACAAAGAAAGAGGGTTGGAGGGGTAGTGTTATATGTTAAGGAGTGTTTTGACTGTCTTGAATTCAATATTAGACGCATCAAGGTGGAAAGTCTATGGATAAGGATGAAGGAGAAGGCCAATGAGGCTGATATCCTGGTGGCATCTGCTACAAACCACCCGACCAGGATAAAGCCACTGATGACATATTCTTTCAACAACTTGGAAATGTCTTGCATTCACTAGCCCTTGTTCTCGTGGGAGACTTCACTTTACCAAATGTCTGCTGGAAGTATAACGCAGCAGAAAGGGGGCAGTCCAGGAGGTTTCTGGAATGTGTGGATGACAACTTACTGCTACAGATGGTAGCAACCCTACCAGGGGTAGTGCCCTGCTAGATGGAAGCATATAAGGATATTGCAAAGTCATGTAGAAAGAGAATTAGAGATGTGAAAGCTTGGTTAGAACTTAATCTGACAATTCTGTGAAGAATAATAAGTGCTTTTATAAATACAGTAATAACAAAAGGAGGGCTGGGAAAAATCTCCATTCCTTACTGGAGAACATAATAACAAAAGACAAGGAAAAGGCTGTGCTCAATGCCTTCTTTGCCTCAGTCTTTAACAAAAAGACTGACTATCCTCAGGGCAACTGGGCTCCTGAGTTGGTAGGCGGGGATGGGGAACAGCATCTAACT
>VWZY01000823.1:46222-89063 GCA_013399075.1 Chloroceryle aenea
ACTTGTATGCTAATTAGTCCATGTGTCCAGACATGATTCATCCTAGAGTGCTTAGGGAGCTGGCACAAGAGCTGGCTAGGCTGCTCTCCATCATTTATCACCGGTACTGGCTAACCATGGTGGTCCCAGGTGACTGGAGATTGGCCAATATGACACCCATCCACATGAAGGACTGGAAGGAGGATCCAGAAAACTATAGGCCTGTCAGCCTGACCTCGGTGGCTGGCAAGGTTATGGAGCAGATCATCCTGAGTGCTATCAATCAGCATGTACAAGACAACCAAGGGCTCAGGCCAGTCAAAATGGGTTTTGGAAAAGAAGGTCCTACATTACCCATTTGATTTCATTGTATGACTGGGTGACCCCTCTGGTAGATGAGGGGAAGTCTGTTGATGTGGTCTACCTAGACTTCAGCAAAGCCNGGGGTCCAGAGGAGAGCAACGAGGCTGGTGAAGGGACTGAAGGGAAAGTCTTATGAGGAGAGGCTGAGGGAGCTGGGGTTGTTCAGCTGGAGAAGAGGAGACTCAGGGGGGACCTCATCACTCTCTACAACTACCTGAAAGGAAGTTGTAGTCAGGTGGGGGTCAGGCTCTTCTCCCAGGCAGCTAGTGACAGGATGAGAGGGCATGGCCTGAAGCTGCGCCAGGGGAGGTTTAGGTTGGATATTAGGAAGTAATTCCTCACAGAAAGGGTGATTAGACACTGGAATGCACTGCCCAGGGAGGTGGTGGAGTCACCATCTCTGGAGGTGTTTAATGAAAGATTGGATGCTGCACTTAGTGACATGATTTAGCTGATGTCATAGTGTTGGATCACCCTGGAGGTCTATTTCAGCCTCAGTAATTCCATGATTTTTTTTAAGGTCCAATCCTGCCAATCAATTTCCTAGAAGCTGCACTGCAGTAATGGTTTTGAGTCTGTACAAGAAAATCTACAAACATACCTTTAAGATATTAGAAAAAAGTTCTTTAATATGAGTTCTTTAATATCACTGGAATGGGCTGCCCAGAGAGGTGGTGGAGGCCCCATTCCTGGAGTCATTCAAGGTCAGGCTTGATGGGGCTCTGAGCAACCTGCCCTAGGTAGAGATGTCCCTATTTGTGTAGGGAGCTTGGACCAGATGACCTCTAGAGGTCCCTTCCAGCCTTAAACGTTCTAAGATTCTATAAGTCCACTTATGTTCTCAGCTAAATATCTATGTAATTAAACACCTATTAAAGATAAGCATGGGTCTACATGTTTGGGTTTTTTTTTAACTAGAGCCTGAGTATGGCTAATTGCATATATTTACTTATACATACCCTTTGAATGGGGAGCTTTTTCATTCTTGCCTATGAAATTTTGAACCGTTGATTGTATTATAAATTACAATGTTCACATCCCTTCTTTTCCTTTTGATACTTCACAAATAGCTTATGCCTTTCTGTGTTGAAAAATTTAACCTTGAACTCTATAACAATTTCTGTCTATAACAGGAATAACAAGCATTTTAAAATGTCTTGGTTAATTAAGTCAACCTATTCTAAGATCATCTATGGTTTTAAGGTCATTTTTCTTCAAACATATATATTTAATTCAGGAAAGAAAAGGTTTATTTAGCAGTAATTTACATTTCATTAGCTGTACTCAAAAATCTTTTAATCATTAGTTTACATAATGCCTTGTTTTTCAAGGTTTGAGCCATTTAGACATTTCCTGTGGACTACAGCTGCATGCCTGTCAAATCACCGTTTTAAAATATCCAGTGTTTTTTAAAATAAACAGTGTTTTTTTAATCCCTGTTTTAAAATATCTAAGATTTCACAGCAAAAGCCCGATATATCACACAAAGCCCATCTAGAAACAAAGATGTTATTACTGGCTTTTAAAAGAGCATTTCTAATCATCATTTCACTTTAAAATACAAACATTTATGACTTCATAGGGGATCTCCTATACACCTGAGCAATCTTGTCACATGAGAAATCCCACTGCAAACTGACAGAATAACGCTTTTTTTTGTGGCTGGCTGACTTCAGTTGTCACTAGTATGATAAACAATTTCTTAACCTCCAAAAGGAGTTTTTCATTATCATTTCAGACAGAACCTAGACCACGAGAACCATAATATGAATGGAAGTACTCTACTGTCAAATATATTGTTATGAAGTCTTATGTTGCAAAAGGACTTGTGTGTGCTCAGAATTTCAAGGCATAATAAATAAGCCAAGTTATGAACAGATAGTGTTGATAAAAATCCAGAATTATCTGAAAGCTATATGCAATAGTTCAGCTTAAGAACTACTGCACTGTGACTGAATAGCAACACCTCTGGAAAAACATTGTTATATTGACTTTTTTTCCATATCTATTCTATAGTTGAATGGACAATTAGAAATGAAATTATTTTAACAACATAAATTATCATAACATTTAATATTTGTTTTACTTTTTTCAGAGATAAATAATTGAAAACCAAGTATTTTAAATACATTCCATATTACCTGCTCTTGGAGACAATACCCAGGAATCAATAGTACCAATGTCTTGACAGTATAAGTTTTAATGAAAAATGGTTTATTATAATGAAGGCAACAAATCTTCATATATTCATTTCCATTCCAGGGAACTGCAAATAGACATTAAAATAAAACCTAACTTGATCCTTTCTCTTGGGTATTTTTCTATACCAGTGAGTCATATTGGAGCATACCAAATGCTGTAGAGCACTCCGCTGCTGAATGAACAGTTAAATCCCACTGACAGAAAATACCTAAACTGAAGTTGAATATAGTCTTAATTCTGTTCTGATGTATGGAAGTATTACAATAAGAAGCATTTTGAGACCACCTGTTTTATCACATTTGTAATGTTGTTGGCCTTCCATGTTATTTTTAACATAAATGGTGCCTTGAAACACAACACACTATACCTTTAAGGCTGCTGTACATCGGTGATATTCAGGGCCTTCAGAGCTGGGCAGTGTTAATTCCCCTGCTTGAAGTTATAAAAGAAGGTCCTGTAAGAAATTCTGGCAAAGCCCAGAAAAGCATTCCCCTTTCTATAAGGAATCTTGAAAAGTCTTTTGTTATACAGGCACAAGCCAGCCTACTAAGGCACTTGCTCCAGCCATTTGTGGCTTTTGATTGTGGTGGTGTGATTCGCCCCCAATTCATGGGCCTCCCAATACAAGGTGCAACCCCCTCCCTAGGCCACGCAGCAATCCACTGGAAAAAAGTATAGAGTGTGAAAGCTATGGTACCAGAACATTAAGGCACATCCCTTTAATGCTCCTGGTTCCTGTCCCCTGTCCCCTGGTGACAACAGTGACAATGACCTCCCGCAGTGGACCAGAGCCTCGAGGTGTCCCTTAGCACACCTGTATGCCACTCCTCTCCTTATCATCTTAGATGATTAGTCAACCCTCTTATAACCTGGTACATTTGTACTTGGGTAATGATCCTGAGCGGGCAATAAGAAGACCCAAAGATCAGTAAGTTCTGGACATGCACAACTGGTGGAAAAATACCAGGACACTCAAGTTCTGAACATCCACAAAACAGAACATTGCAACATTAGAATTACGCTGAAATGGAAAAGTACCTAACAAAAGACAATTATTTTGGACCCTATAAATAGAAATCTGAACTGTGACCCTTTGAGCTCTCCTGGTTCACTCAGCTGCAACCAGCATCTCCTGAGTGGGGACACCTCTCAGGACTTCCTGCCAATGAAGTCAATGCAAGGCCTGGGCAAGGCCACCTCCTCAAGACTCAACAACTGCCAGTTAAAAAATGCTTGTGTATTTTATTTACCTTATAAACTCAATGGAGAAATTCTGACTATGGGCTAGTCTTTCACCCACCTCTCTACCTATGTTGGCATTTGATTTTCTTCATTTGGTGTTTTGAGTGTGGTCATCTATATATTTCACTATCCAAGTATTTATGTGTCTGTGTGCCTTGTGCTCATGTATATACATATTTTGCTTGGAGATGCCTTGTTGTAAGTTAGTGTGAATCTTGTCATCCTCGAACCTTTAATTAACTCTGTTTTACTAGATCACTTGTTATAGTAAATGCTGCTAAAAATCAGCCTGTCATTTGTCTCATTTTATTAATAAATCTTAAACTCTTGAAAAACTAAACTGTGTCAAACTTATTCTTCCATGACAGAGATTTACATGAGAGGGATGTCTGGAGGGCACAAGGCCTGCAACATCCCTGGAAGGGGTGGCATCAGCCTTTCCTAAGATGCTCCCACTTTACACACACATCTCCTCTATGCCGGCCCAAGCACTTGTGAAGCTGTGATGTAAGCAAGGAGTGAATATTGTTAATTAGATCTGGCCAAAAAAAAAGTTAGTTTTAACCCAAACCAACTCCCTGCTGCCTTGGACACAAACATCAATGTCCTTATAAAGGAAGGGACAGTCATATGAACTGGAGGAAGGACAAGGCAGATGAATTCTCCAGGTGGCAATGTCCAGGCTATGATGCCCTGATGAGTTCCCAGAGCTGTTATAGTGCAGCCATAAGACTCAACTCTCCCATTAATGTAGAATTATCCCTGCGTAAGGGTTTTCTTATTAGAAAGAAAAAGGTTCTTGAGTTACATAGACATCTGAAACACACTAGGACTCTGTAGATAGCCAGAAGCTTAACCAATGAAATCAGGTAACAAGCTCCCTTACTATTTGAGGTCTTTAAGATGTTGAACTGTCACTGTTTCAATAAAAAAATATCCCTCACAATAGGACTCAAAAATTTCATCTTCACACCCAAGCCACAATTTACAAGGAATATGGACATTTAAAGAAACTCTGTAATTTACCATCAGTTCCATAAACATATACATATACACTTGGCAGACTGTTACTCATCACTGTGGCACCACTTGCACTATTCCCTACTCCTTCATTTAGAAGTAATGCTCTGCTCTACGGAATGCTTTCTCCTTAAATGGATAGTTGTCCTATCATAAGCCTGCTCTCAAGATTTGACTTTTAGTAGGCAAAGGACTGCTGGAATTCAAAGGATCCTGCCTAAATGACCATCATGTTCAACAGCTATGACTGTAGGTTCTGGGTAGGAAACTGGGCTTACAACTCTTCTCTGCTTGCTTTAAATAGCAACATTAGACTTCTCTACAATCTTAGCTCTCTACAGCTTCCAACTATGAAATCAACTTTGCAACTTTGCAACTTTGAGACCTTTTTAATCTTTCACCTTCCCCACCCATTTCTTTGTGGCACAGATATTCTGGATACTTATTCAAATCACTGTCCAGTCTTCCTGATTTGCAAGCCAAATATGAAAACTCTTTTCCTCTTTCCAGTTTCATACTTGACAGTCTACTCATACCTTAAGGTCACAAAGGCTGAGCATATTTTTTTAAAAGGCTACAGTGGTTTTCTTCATTAAATTAGTGGAAAAACTGAATAAAAAAACTTCACTAGTCAAAGTGCCAGGTTTTCTTATTAAACCCTGTGCCCTGTTGACATAAAATGAGCACCACTGCAAGAGGTTAGCTTAAAAATCTAACAAGAATTGTTTAACTTCTAGAATACCAATGTAACACATGCAGCATTAATGCATTGAACTTGACAGAGACCATACACAGAAGGTAGAGAATTAAAATTGAGTTATAAAGCAATGAATGGAAGGTCAATTTTTTGCTCTCAGACTAACCAGTATCTTTCACTGCAGTGGCATTGCAGAAGTATTGACTGAAACAGAATGGTTCATAGTGTGTCCAGAAAAAAAAAGAAAAAAAAACCTTTTTTTTAGGACTAGAGGTTATTCCTTTCTTTCATTTTAAATGCAGAAGGAACTCTCTGATAATCTAGTTAGACATTGCAATTAATAAAGGCCACTGAATGATCCTCTGGCTGCTATCTTCTATAACATAAATCACAGAATCCATCCCTGAAATTGTTTCTAAATATACCCATGGGACAGAGTCTAAAATTAGTCCAATCATCTACACAGTAAGACATGCCTCACCATGACTCAGAGTGATAAATATCAGTCTTTCTAAAACTATATGGTATCAAAAAAACAATTAAAGAAAAATATAAATAATTAAAGGCTACACATCATTGTAGCAACTGGCATGCTGACTGTCAGTGTTGCTGGGAAACTTTCAAGTTAACTACGATCTTTGGTTACTATAGAACGTCTACCCTCTGATGTTCCCTCTTCTCCAGAGGGAAAAGCAGGAAATCTCTGAACATCTTGCCTCCAACAAAGGCAGGGAGCAATTTTGTGAGCAGATGATCAAATACACTTGCTCTTGAAGGAAGGATGAAACCGTCTAAAAAAGGGAGGAGAAAAAAAATAAAAATAATAAGATCTGGTCACTAGAGGGATTTGGGAATGCTACAAAAGCATGAAGAGCATGTTGGAGAGATCAAAGAAATCTTCAAAGCCTGGCTAGGGCATCAAACTTTCTGGCTGCTTATCCATGAGAACCCCACAATTCTGGGATATGCTCACAAAGGCACTAAATTCAAAAGATTAGTACCAGACAAGCAGTTCTAGCACAAATCTGGGTCCTTTTTCTTTGGCAAGTGACCAGCCTAAAAGCGGGCTTAAGTCAGGAATTCTTTGCAGAGGCAAAAGAAAGACAGAGCACAGATTTGCATGAAAGAAACCCTGCTGCTTTCACCAAATGTGCAACCTGCAGATGGATTTCCCCACATACATACACAGAAAGATGATAGAGATTCAAATGCAAGCAAAGTGTTCAGTGGCTCAGCTTGGCATTAGCCACGTAGAGCAAACTGAACAGTCTGTCATTTCTTTGCAATGTCACAGGTGCACAGTGGCAACTGAGAGGAACTGGACTATACTTTGAAGCGTGTATTAAAGGTAGCTCAATATAGAAAAGATTTCAGACTCTTCCACATCAATAAGTTCAGAACTGGAACTCATGTAAATATTACTGTTGATACTGCCTATTGTAAATCATAGAATCTACAAGTGGGTAGGACACTTCACAGATACTGACAAAATTATCCATTATTATCAACTGACTAGTAAACAACTGACCCTGAAACACAGCCAGGCAACCTCTCCATGTTGTCAAAACAACTTTCTATGGCTAATCATATTAAAAATACAAGAAACCAAGTCACCAGAATGATTCATTGAACATAATCAAAAGCAACATAAAATAATTCATGACCCAAAATGGAGCAGGATCCAAAGGAAGGCCTAGTTTTGAAAAACTAGTATGCTTTAAGGCTCTTAGACATAATTACAGGTAAAAGAACAAGTAACTCAAGTCAGCTAAAAACGCATACAACTCATTAGAATATTTTTAAGAAAACAACCTTGACTTATGTTATTGTTAAGTAAAATAACAGTAATTTTTAAACTGTGGTTTTTTATGAGTTTTTTATGAGTTAAAGTAACAAGCTGATTAAAAAAACCTCAAGAGCTGCAGGCATCACCATCAAAACTAGTATCACAACTCTGTCCAGCCCAACTGAGACGGAAAAGGCTGAAGAACTTACAACACTTATCTGAAGGAACAAATGCAGGTTAAAAAAAAAAAAGCATCCAGGGTCATGGCAAATTAAGTGACAAGAAAGATCCATATTTTATGACAAAAAAAATTATCTTTGTTAGCCTCCATCAATACATTGCAAGAGGCAGTTACCTGTTGCGGATTATGATGGCTTCATTTAAATGAAAAATACCAGGCCAAAAAGGAAATATATTTTTAATTCAAACCCCCAGAACTCAGTAATTTTCAGCTTCATATGGTAACAAGCTGAAAGGCAATATAATGGTAGAGTTTAGAGTGTGAATTAGTAATTTCTGTGATGAAATACTTAGAGTGGCTAAATTCATCACATCAATGTGTTGTAAACATCACTAATGTGCATGTTAACCTAGTTTCAATAGTAATGAAAACTCCCTTACCTTTGGAAATAAGTCAAAACTCAGAGATATACTCAAAGATTCCCCAAAATAACACCGTATCTCCAGCGATGAGAATATAATTAAATCCTTTATGATTGAGAAAACACATTTCTTGGACTATGGCTATGAGTTCTCTCCAGACAACCTGAGGATGTCTACCAAACCATAAATACTGGTCTTTTCTTACCAGGTGGGATGGTTAAGCATGTTTGTTTGCATAGATGACCATTAAGAGGTCTCTTTTGGTCATGTATTAATAGGCTACAGTCAGAAGTATCAAGGCTAGTGTCAGCATAACAGAAAAATTTAGGATGGAGTGCAAAAATAACATTGGTAAAGCTGTCACATGTCATCATGTATGTGTCTTCAAGCAAGAGCAGAAACCTGTTCCATACGTGAACCTATATGAAGCACAAACTCAGCAATATTGCATAGGCACATCTCAGAGCAGGAAACATCTTGAAGAATAGGTCACTCTAAAGGAAATAACAAAATACTACAATATCTATTTGTATTCATGAAATATTGAAATTTTCAGTAAATCAAAGCCAGTCATACAAGAAGGTACAGAAGGATCACTGAAAATCCAGGTTCTACACATGAAATTTCAAGGTATCATTGTGCTTCTGCTTGCTCATATTTACCCAAACTATAAATACATAGAAACAATGCCCATTTATCTAGTCTGTACCTTATCAGCTTGTCTATGAGGATGATAAAAGTTTATCTGCAGACAAGGTAAAAAAATTCACTACTCTTCCCTCATCCATCAAGCCAGTCACCTCATCACAGAAGGATATCAGGTTGGTTAAACATGATTTCCCTTTCATAATTCCATGCTCGGTACTCCAATTCACCTTACTATCTTTCAAATGCTTGGAGATGGTTTCCAGAATTACTTGTTCCATCATCTTCCCAGAGGTCAATCGAGCCTGACTCTCAGGTCTTCCATGTTGCCCATTCTGAATGAGTGACATTTACTTTTTTTGACTCCCCAGAAGCCTCCCCCAATCACCATAACCTAAGATTATCAGTCCTCTCTCCTTCTATCAGTCCTTGATGCTCAAATATGGTCCCATGGTTATAAACCTTAAGTATATGGCTTCATATCCTCCAAAACTTCCTCTAGGAAACTTAATATTCAGAGGCAATAAAGAAACTTGCAAAAACACTACATACAATGTGTATTACCTTGTACTGCACCTGCAAGGTTCAATCCCAACACCTTCTTTCTCTGCTTTGTGTTTTGTAGTCTTTGGATTCACTGAAACATTAACCAAAGGCAAAGCAAAGTGCAGGAATATTTTAGAATGAGACTAATTTCAAAAGATCACTTAGATCCAAAAGTGCAAACAATTATGCATATGGTTAAGTTTATGCACACAGTGCTCTCAAAGACATGGGACAAATGTACTGAAATCAAAAATGGACCAAGTGTTTGTGAAGTTGGGGATCTGGTCAAAATAAAACCAATTTCAGTATAATACACACTTCTACAGTGAATCAGAAAAAAAAACATTCTGCAGCTAACAGGTTAATCCGAAGTTAAAGTCTTCCCTAAAACTCTTATAAAGACTTTGGTTTGTTTTTTTCCCTACCATATGTAAAAGACAGAAGGCTTCAGCTAATAAATAGCATTTCTCATGCTATTCTCCAAGTCTCCTGGGGAAGATTTGGCCTCTTCAAAGGCACTGAAATCCATGCAAGGCAAAAAGTGAAAAGAAAGCAGTATTTTTCATTTTATGCTTCCCCGTTTTCACTTAAGATTTAGTAAAAATAGAACAATCTATTGAATACAGGTGACGAAATCCATGATCTCTGACTATGCAGTTGATATTTTAGGTTTTGCTAAAATGCATATGGCAATTATCCAACAAAGAATAGAATAGATTACCACAATACATCTTTGTAGAATATATATTTTCCCCCGAAAATATAGGATTTTTATTAAAATATTGTTATTAGAGAGATAATAATTGCAGGAAAATATAGTCATAATTCAGTATCTTCCTACACATTTCAGAATGCTAGTTATGGAATGATATCAACAGGAATGATACAGAACTGTATCTGAAGAGGTTTTTCTTACAACATTATTCCCTTGAATGATTCACTTTTGGTAAGGCAACCCCTTTTCTTCATCCTATCATTACATTAGGAGGTCAGATTTGAATGACTGAAGAAAACATCCAGGTCCTTCTGTGGATTCCCCACAGCCTTAGTATTGTGGTGTCCTTGCTCCAAGTGCCTCTTTTTTTATAACCTGAATGTATTTTCAATATAGAATTTTAGTTTGGCTTCCTACAGGAGGCAAATTTACACTGTCATATATAATAACAGTTGTTGTCTGTTAGCAACAAATTTGAACTCAGAGACCAAGTTAAACAAAATTTGTCAGAGCAGTAAAGGTGCCAAAGCTGTTTCCTAGAAGCTTCATGAAAAAAAAGACATGGAGGTGAAAAAGATCAAACCAGTGTAGGAATAATGTATCAAACCGTGTACAATTAAAACCAGCATATGCCAGCACAGTGATGCTAATGCAGTTAGAACTATATATTGGTATTAACTGAGATCTTAGATATGTTATATAAAGAAACTAGACCCCAGCTAAATGCAGGCATTAAAAATGACCTTATCAAAACCAGATACACTAAAGCAGCTCAACTCAGTATTCAGGTGGCTTAAGTAGAGCCACATGGTGCCAAAGACAACCTCATTCACGCCCATCCCACAAAAATGTTCTTCCAACTACTCTTTCTGTTGTGGTACATGAACAGTTCAAAGAAGTCTTGTGTTGTCCTGCAGGGGTCTAGAGGAAGAGCAGTGTCAGGGCTGTGCTGGGTTCTGCTCTCTCAGTTCCAGTCTGGCTGGCACTGCGGTTCCAGTCTGGCTGGCATGGCGGCAGGGTGACACAAATGTTAGAGGATTGAGATGCCTAGGCACCTCCATTTTGCAAAGCGATGAGGCTCAGAGACAGTAACACAACTGTAAATTGAGAAAAGATGGCCACCATAAACTGGTGTTACTTTGCAGTCCTCTGGTGGGGCAAATCACCTCCTAACACTGTGCAATGGGCTGCTGTAGTGTAATGTTTTCTCTCACAGAATCACAGCATGATAGCTTTGGCAATCTTGCTGAGGTGCAGGAGGACTTAAAAATTGCAGTTTCATAGAATCCTCATTGAAGTTAGATACCTCACATCTTCAAATCATTACAAGTATCACACAATATCATTCTGTTTATAGTTTTAGTGTATTATATGTGTAAGGGAAACATTCCTAACTCCACGTTAATGAAGTTTTCTTTCAGGAAGTTTTCTACCCTTCAATGGCAGCAGTAGAACAATAAAATTACCTCAGACTCAGGTATTATATACCCGAGCTTTAGAAAATCTAATACATACACAAAACCAGTGCTTAAAAAAAACCCAATCCATCAAATATTTAAACTAAAAATAAACAAATAAAAAACTCCAAACCAACAACAAAAAAACACAGTTAAAATACACAAACAATCCTAATTCATTCTAATCTCCATGTAATGAATAGAAACTATATGGGGGAAAAAAAAATTAAGTTTGCTTAACATAATCTGGTATTAAAATATCTTAATCGAAACTATGTGATGAGTGCATAGTTTTCCAGTATTACTGCTGATTTTCTGGGGCTTGTTAAGTCTGGCTTTCACATAAATCCTAAATGCTAACTCTCAAATTCCTTAAACATTTTCTTATCGTGAGGATTCAGGTGAAATGCTCATCCCTTCAATGGGATGTCTTTTTAAGAACCAGGAACAGACTGGCTTATTTTGGAGGCACTGACATTTTGAGCTAGTTTGATTTGGAGGAAGGGAAACATAAGGTGAAAGGGTTGCTCTGTCCCTTTACAGCTGGCTTTCACACCCAAGGAGTGAGAGCATAATTTTTTCACACGGCAGTAAAACTTGAAAGCAAAGAGGTTGGACTGAGCCCTGACAGTTGATAGCTTTTCTTTTTCATTCACACCAAAGTAAGAATACTTAGCATTTCACAGCTTATGAACTGATAAATCCTTTTCCTTAACTCTAAAAGGATAAGTCTCTAATGTTTGTAGTATTACCTCACAAATATAAAACAGTTCTTGCATACGTTCTACATTAATAACAAGTTTTGACAGATTTTTAAATATAATATCATAATATTAGCTCTTCTTTGCTGAACTTGTTCAGAATGGTTTAATTGTGATTACTGCTTTTTATATTTATTTTCAATTAACTGAAAGATTTGGTAGGTAACTTACAAACTGACACGGGAAATATATTATGTACATTCTGTTGTCTGAAGATAGAGAGAAAATATACTTCATTATCTGTATTTGCTACCAGTTAAACTACTGAGTAACAAGCAAGTGAGAAACGTTGTCCAAAAGATCTGGAAACAGTAACAATGAATGAGTCACTATATTACTTAGATTTATGCAGTTGATATACACAATATATGTAAACAAGGACTGGATGAACATCAGGAAAAACTGTGCCTTAGAAATAAAGGTGCTCATGAAAACTGATTTTAAAAAAGAATCAAAGTGCTGATGGTAGACAATGTTAAAAGCTCCAAAAGCAAGCAGAATAGAAGCATATCTGAACAGAGGTGCTAACAGCAAATTAGAAAGGAGGAAGCAACCTGGAAAACAACATCTAGATTAGCATATGTCATTACAGGATTTGCAGCTTGATAAAGCAATTGATTACAGCAGTGACTTAACTTTAATTCATGAATGAACACCAAGATCTGAAAAAGAGCTAGCTGTTTACTTTGGCAATCTTATTCTACTTAAAATTTTTTAAGTTATGGTTCACCTACCCAATGCATAATGCAAAATTTAAGAGACACTTCACACGTGTTTAGTTACTTTCAATAGATATCATATAAGAGCATTCCCAAATACACCAGACAATGGAAACAAATCATTATTATTATTTTTCAGATCCAAAGAACAAATAATTGTAACACCTTAAATGTAAGATTTTAAACATAACTTTAGAAGTCAAATGGTTAATATTTTTTTTCTGGAAAGAATACTGAAAAATAGAAAATAGCTAAGAAGCTATGAAGAAGAGGAAGCTGAAGTTACAGGTGAACTTTATTCATGGTGTCTATCTACATCTATAAAATATACTTGGTGAATCATGTACAGCATATGAGCCTGATCATCAGTGTATCTAAATGCTGATTTCTTCACCACCTGTTTCAGTTAACACAACCTTGTTCAATACTTTTTGTGAGCACTAATGCGTAAGGAGTGACATCCAAGGACTGATCACACAGTATCCAGTTTTTCCTCAACAAGACGATCTGTGAGGAGCAGACAAGTAGGATTTATTGTTCAGAGTGGATCAAGACAAATGCATACGTGAGTACTTTTAGTATAGAACCATCATGATTATATTGAACAAAACCGTAAATACAGGTAACTCAGAAGAACTTGACATAAATGATACAAAGATTTCCATCACCTGTTACACAAATCTGAGAATTTTGTTGCCTTCACCAGCCAGCTCAGGTTAAACTCCTAAGCATACTTCATGACCTTGAAGAGACACGATTGTATTCAGATGCTTATTATTTCTTCACTTCATGTAGCAAGACTCTGTGCTTCACATGATCTGGTTAACCTCCTCAGTGCTTCTCACCATCTGTTCCTACATCTTAATTTTTCAAAGAAGCTTCAAATATTTGTAACTCAACAAACAAAAATTATGATAATGAAAGGAAAGTGAAACTGCCATATCCTATAAAAATATGCAAAAGCTTTTATTAGACTGATGAGGATCAAATGAAAACTGTGTTGTTGAGCACAATTAGGCAAGTGTATTTATCAAGTATCAAATACATCAAGCAGTGAAAAGATAATGAGGATTTACCATAAGGTGTTACATCAAATTTAGTAAACAAATTAATATATGAAGTCATATTTACCAATAAAATAAAATGAATAGTTCCAGGTAGGCTGATGATATTCACTAACTCAAAAGGTGTAATTGTCTCTACTTCTTTTTTTACCTTAGAATTAATTGATATTTCTAAAAGCTGCTCGTAGCTCTAGACAGTCCTGTGAAGAGCAGGAAGCTGGACTCAATGATCCTTAATGGGTCACACCAACTCAAGATATACTATGGTTCTTTGATAACTGTGATATAAATCATATTCAACTGAAATTCTACATTTGAATACACACCATTATGTAACATTTTTTGGACAGATAAGCAAAAAACCCCATTATGATTCTTATGATATTTCTGTAATAAAATATCCAAATTTTTATGCTGTGGACCATTACTCATGTTGATACATTTGACTCTTACAAGTTCATTGACTCAAATTAGATTTGATTATCTTTGCTATGTAAAAATTAACAAAGCTAGCAAGCATGCATTCAAGTATGTAGAACGGGACATGGAAAATAAGTGTGGAAACAGACTTCAGATTATAAAAGTTGGTTAAGCAGTTTTTGAGGGCTTTCTAGTCTGGTCTATCTGCAACAACCAGAAGAGGATAAGGTAAGAGTTTGGCAAACAGTGTTCTCATTTACTCGTGAAAAGAAAAAAGAATCACAAAACACATATTTCTCAAGATATTTAAGTAAAATAGTCTAAAGCCTGCAAAAATTATATAATTAAGTAAAATAGTATACACCCTGAAAAAATTATTTAGGGGTAAACATGTAAGATTTCATTCACGTGAGTAAAGTGTCTTTCTTCATGTTTAGACCAATCTAGGTAACTATGCAATTTTTGTTGCTTTAAATTTCCTAGTCCCAGAACTCTCCAGTTCTAAACAGACTTTAAAAAAAAACGCAGACATTGCGGGGTCGGGGGGACACGGGCCACTTTATAGCCTTTGCTTCTTACCTACTTCAGCTTACACAACTGTAGTGTGTGAAAAATCGTGCCACATAGCATGATCCAATGTGCTTTGACAATACACAAATGAATTTAAATATAAGTACTATACAAGTAACTCCTATACATCAAGAAGTCCAGACGTATTCCTACAGGAACACTAACTATTGGAAACAATGTTTGAGCAAATAGTAAATCCAATTCATTCTCCAAAAGATACATTAGAATGTATAAAATATTTAGAGTCATTTTATATTAATCTAAAAAATCTTCTACCATCCACATCTGATTTATGTGATATCCAACTGATAAACAAATATGGAATGGGAAAAAGAAGAAACACTTGTAGTCTAAGAGGAATGCCACTGCTGAGAGATCATTCACTTGACCCTAATTTTCGAATAAAAATAATTCTATTACAAGCCACCGAATACTAAACTTTGCTCATCTCCTAAAGCTTGCTTTTATCCACTTACACACATTCATGCAAAGGAGGAAAGCTAGTTCAATGAAACCTACACACTGATCTGCTGTCAGACCTAAAGTCTTAAAAGTAAAAATAAGTTTCACTACCTCTTTTTCACTGTTTAAAGATTCCTAACAATCTTTGTCCATTTCTAACAGATAATACAAGTAATGCTCTTAATGGCAAAGTAGAAGACATAAGAAAATCATTTTTTCAATTAATTGTTCTAATTCTATTTCATACCATTCTAATAGCTTCTTTATGCACTTTAAAATTTTATAACCTTCTTTTTGCAAGGGAGAAACTGCTTTAAGACCGGGAATAGAAATCTGAATATGAGAGAAATAAAAAAGTCTGGTTTCCATAAGGTCAGACAGAAAATGCATGGGCAGAAAATGTACACATTTACACTTTTTACTTTGCATCCACGATGAACATGACTGCAGCCAACCAACCATTAATTTATCATCTGAACAGCAGATCCATAGCGAAATATCATTAAGTTGCAAAAGCAAATTCACATACATCTCTGAACATATACTTGCATCTCTGAACTTTTTAATATCAGGCCCTATTTTTACTGTGATCATGATCATTAGGTACCAGGTTAGAATCTTAATGACCGAAGCTCGCTCAAGGCTAGTTTATATACATTCAGTGTTCACCTGGGCAGGATTTGGCCCACAGAGGTGCATGTTTTTTGCTGGTTCACAAAAGGATTAGAGACAAAGGGATTCAAGGAGCTACTGAAATGCACATTCAAGTAACCAGTAAACCAGATGATAAAAATTAAGCTTGGAATAATTTCCAAAACGTACAGCTGACTTGCATGAGTTAAAATGTACCTGGGCAGGAAAATTAAGACACTGATATCTGTCAAGTTCCCATACAATCCTCATTCAGCTCCTGTTCTCTAGAAAGGTGTGCAGACCTTGAAAAATCAGTATTTTAGGCATTGTATAACCTTGACTGGGAAGCAGCAGCACAGAAATTGGGCAAAGTCCATGGAGGACAGTCACTGGTTTTGTAGAAATACAGATACAACTTCAGCAGCAGAAGCAGCATAGTGAAAAGGGAATAGCGAGGTATATTAGTCTTTACAAGAGGTCCATGGCACAGAGTGAGCAGAACAACCACCTAATCATAGGAACACCAGGGCCACCTCAGTGGCTACTGTTTACAAACAGCACTGTCAAGGGAGAAACAGTTTCCCTGCCTCTCCTAAGACATAACCATGATGCTGGTATAAATCCCTCACAGGACCTGTGGAGGAACAAAGCAGTGAGGAAAGAAAAATAAAGTGCAGTAAAATTTCAGGTAAAAAGCTGGCAATGCATACTGAGTCTAGAACACATAGGCAGGTTAAACCTACAGAGGATGGGGGGAAAAGGGGGTGGTTGCAGGAACTGCTCTTCTTTCCCCCAGGGGAAAATTCACAGCTCTTCCAAGAAAATTTTATTTCCCTTCAGCCTTTGGAGAAAAAAACATGGGAAGTCATCAGAATTACAAGTCTACACAAAGTGGGATACTGAAATACAACATTATAGCAAGAGCTAAGAAGCACAACATCACTGTCTGTGTACAGGTTGGAAAGGGATGCATACTAAATTATAATACAAGCATGTGACATTCAGCCTTGAAAATCTGCTAGGACACACAGCAGATTATTTTGTGGGACTGCTGTGTAATGTTAGCGTTATGCTGGTTAAAGACTACTATTTTAAGTTGAAACATTTTGTTTTAGCAGGAGCTTTCACTCTGCAGCCTCTTTCTTCCTACCCTATTCCTAACTCCTTCTTTGAGTAACCAAATTTACTTTTAAGATTTGTTAGCACAGGTAACATATTAGCAATTATACACAATTACTACCTAATTTAAGCACAATTTGCCCCTGACATTATCACCAGTACTGGAAATTTTGTCTTGTAGAGTGATGCTGCTCAGACTTTCATCTCTTTCCAAGGTACAAGAAAGTTGACTTGAACAGCTATTTTTATCTCAGAGTGTAAAGACATAAAGTGCACACTACACAGTGTCCAACAATTGCACACAGCAAAGTAGGGTCTTCTGAACTGTTAAAACTAGTCAGATCATTTATTTCAGTGCATTAACCCTTTAGAAAAAAAAAGTATTTTCTTTTATGAATACAGACAAAAAACATTATAAAGAATTATAAGTAGTCAAAAGAAAGAAAACTAAACTTACTTTCTTATTTCTATTTAGCTTATGGAACAGTAATCTCGGTGAAAAATCTCATTCTTAAAACTACAAGTGACAAAAATCTAGCTTTCTTGAAAAAATCTTATTATTTTAGAAAGTATAATTACTCATTTATTCTCTATGATTAGTAAGAGATTAATGAAAAACCCAAATAACATATAATATTAAATACTCCCAGACCAATTGCATGCAAGTTCATTTGGGTAATTTGAAGTAGCTGTATTTTGTGCTCTATATTAGACAAGGGAAAGCAGGCTTCATAGAATAGGTAACAAATCTTGTGTATCAACACAAATATATGTATCACTGAACCTCAAACATTGACATGGATTATGACACGGATCTTAAAAAGCCATACAGCTTCTGCAGAAGCAGTACAATATTATCTCTCTACAGACCTCAAGAGATCCTCAAGAATCAAAAGACTGCAACATTGCCAGTCCTCTATGTTCAAAAATATTATGAAGTACCCCTCAACTCCTTAAAAACAGGCTTAAAATTAATGAGATTTAAAGGTAATAATCAACTCTTGTTTCTTCTCAAGAAAGAGCTTACAATTCTTACTTTCAATGTTTTCCCACAGTAGCAAGCATTATTTGTTTTCTAGGGAAGTTTGGACTCTTAGAAAATAACCTGATTTAATAGCTGGAGCTCTGGGAGAAACACTGATTGCTGTTATATATATATAGTGTGAGAGCAGGTAACACAAAATGTGGTATAAATCTTAAATCTACGTTCTTTATCCATCACCCACCTAACACACGTCTTCAGAGATGTAACCAGAAATGCTCTTTCAAGGTAAAACACTGCATCTTCCCCAAGAACAATCCCTGCATCATTCCATCATGACATAGGACTCAATTATACACACCTTCACTGGAAGGACTCTTGAGGCTGCATGGCAACCATGAAACACCTCTGTATGCACTTAGTGCAGCACTAGCAGGTAAAATAGCTGTTAAGAGTGGTCTGTCCTCCGTGGGGCAAGAAGGTTAATGCAGGAAGGAACTAGCCCCCTTCTTCAGGGCATTAGTCCTGAGAGTTCAATGTGGACATTACTTAGGAGGAAAGACAGTAAGAAGAAATACTACACCTGGGGTCATGCCTTTTGCAGTCTGTGTGTTTCCACACTTCACAGCCAGCAGAAATACAGTTTAGAGTTGTACATTTGTATCATCAGCTGTGGGGCTGGAAGAAGGAGGATGACAGGAATAGAGGGAAGAAGAAAGGGAATGGAGGAAGGGAATTCTACCAGGTGGGAAAGAGATCTCAAGAAAAGGCACCCAGTCATCACTTCCTTTACTGTCTCAAATTGAAGGGGGAGTCACAACTCTCATCTGTCATTTTGTGGGCTTAAGCTTTTCAAGTGGACATTTGCAATATGGCATTTACATGTAAAAGATGGTCTGGTATCTTTGATAAAATATTTTACACACAAATTGTGCAAGATATTGAACCAAATCTGTAGCAATTACTATTTAAAGAAAAATTATTTTCAAATCATTTATTTTACTAGTATTTGAACAAAAAGTTAAATGATAAATTATAATCATTAACTTCCAAACACAGTTTGAAAATTCAGGATTGATTTCTCCTATTCACATTTTTTCTAGAGTGTCCTTACAACAAACTAACCCTTCCAGGAATGTTTTTTGAACTACTAGGCCAAGGGGATCTGTAAAATTTACCATTCAAGGAACAATATGGCCAGTTTAACAAGTGACCAGCTCCACCAGTAATATGTAACAGGGCCCAGTTAGATAGGTGGCATTTAGTCAGTGACCTTATTTTTTTTTGTCTTGGTTTGTTAATAATTAACTCTGTGTGCATCTTGTAGACACAACTGTTAAGCCTGCATATGCATTTCCATTACAATCTCCCATTTCAGCATACTGTAGCTTCATCATAAAGTCTTGCCTTTGGCAGAGACCTAGTGCTCAAGGACTCAAAAGAGGTGTATTATGCACTTTTGAACAGGGAAACTAAAAAGCTTTTTAAAGATGTTTAAAAGCATATTTAATCAATTTTACACATATATGTGTGCAGAGCCCCGAACATTAAGTGCACTAAAATGCAACACTAAAGCCTTTTTGGCTAAAACTGACATGCTATGAAACCATATTGTTTCCCAAAATTGAGTACAGGAAACATAAGGATCTGTATCACGCTACTGTTCAACCACAGATGCAAAAAGGTGTCTACCTATTCATAACCTCAGCACTGTACCATAAAACAAAGAGGGAAAAAAAAACCCCGAAACCACAAAGGGGACCATTTATACTGCCCCTATTCACAGCACTGGGAACTGGCTATATAGAAGTCTCAATGTATCTGTGCAGCAGGTGGGCTGGGGGCGTTGCGTGGGGGGCTTTACTAAACTCCAAAGGATAAGAAGTTTTAGTATGACAGTATTAATGGCAAGTGAATAGAAACTTCCATGTTTTGTCACTGACCATGAGAACTGGGGACCACATGAGGTAGTTGTTAATGTATTCAAGTCTGATTTTGCTGGCTTTTCAGGAAATGTATGATTTGGAACCTAATACCTTTTCCACAAACACTAGGAGTCAAAATCAGATATTTCACTGAATGATACACGGGCCTCTGCCTATGTGTTCCACTTTTATATACCTGTGTCTCTTTGGACTTTAACAGAAGTTTTTTAGTTACAGATGTGAGCTAAAACAGCTTGACTGAAATCTGTTTTACCTCTACTATTGTGTGCAATTTATACCAAGCATCAGTGTTTTAAAATGTATGTTGAACCTAAAAGAAAATTACTGTCTGGAGTTTGTGGAGATGTAATTTTTTTTAAAGGTTATCAGTATGACAATGAAAATGGTTTGTCTAATAAATGAAAAAACACATACACATTATATTGTTAAGCCAAAAGCAAAACAGTCTTTCAGGGAAAACACTGAAAAATCACTATATAAGTGCTTTTACATTGCATGGGAATTGTCATATATAAAACAAATTGCCTATAAGAAAACTTTAATATAAGGCTAGAAATTAATATACTATGTACAACAATGTCTTTTCTTATGGCAAAATGATGGAAAAGGATGACTTTGTTCTCTTTCATTTCATTAACCTAATTCTCAAAGGAAGGGTTTTTCTGAGGTTGTCAGACAGCTATGTTTCCCTCCCTAGAATGACATATTAGGAGAAAAGCAGGTCTGAAGAAACAAATTAATAGAGAACATAGAAATTGTTAACTCAAACTGGATTGTCTGCTTGGGTGGGGGAAATTATCCTACATACGTGGGGCGTTCTGTATTTAAGTTTAATATGTATAACTCATGAATAGAGATACTGGATGAAAAGCTCAAATAATATCTTATAGCACTCTAAGACAATTTTCAGTGATCCCCAGAACAATCTTGCTCAAATTTACAAACAGTAAGACTCTGCCCAAGTACGAACAGCAGCACTTTATGTTGGCTTTGCACAAATTCTACAAATAGTATCTGAAGAGCAGACGGTCAGTGAAGAATCATGTTTCTTGTAGCCTAATCTCACAGAACTGTGACAGAGAGAGAGAGACAAAAGAAAACTGACTGGGGTTGAATCCATCAAACCAAGAGTAGGTTTTCACAATTCAGACACCTGTCTTACCCTGACGCTCCAAGGGATCCTTTGTAGTCATCAAAGACCTGGTAAATGCAGTCATGTTATCTAAAATGAAATTGATTTAATGTAGAAGTCAAACAGATTAGGTGGATTTAAACCCTTAAAGTTCTTCCTTTCCACCAACTAAAAAGGCAACCCAGGAACTCAGCTACTAGGTACCTACATCAATGATGCCTTCCAATAAATCCTATAGCACTTTTAAAATCATATTCTAGCCTTTCACTTCTCACCTAAAGATTTTTCTGGGCTGTTTATTTATACTGATCTATTTCAGCAATATATGATAAATAGTACAATTCAATTATATTTGAGTTGTTTGTGATTATAATTTTTGTGTGCTTTCACATTAATCTAAAAAAAAAAAAAAACAGGCCAACTCTTTTTTGGCATTGCCACAGAACAGTTGTCATCATCTCGATTTCAAGTTTTGCTTTAGCCCACATTCTGGTACTTTCTATCTGGAGTAAAATATGGATATGGTAGTTAGGTTCATTTTTTCAGAACTAAGCATAGGTCCAGCTTTGCTAAAAAAGAACTGAAGCTCTATCTGTAATCCAGAGCAATTACAAAGTGTTTGTACACAACACATAGCTGCTGGTTCTTTGAAAAATAGCCAAGAATTAAAGAGTCATAGACTATAAGAGAAATAAAATTTTAGAAAATAATCTCTTATTGCATTCAATCTTATAAAACTTTAAACTTAAATCCACTTAGGAAAAGATAGATCTCTGGAAATCCTGGCTCCCTTCTGTGTCTTCTACTCTCCAGCTCTCTGAAGTTTGATGTTTCCAGTCTCGCTCCATTTAGATGGACAAAAGGAAAGGAAGAGTAAGCAACAAAGCAACAATCTGTTTCATTTTCATATGACTATAAAAATTCTCTCTGAAATGGTCTCTCCTCTCTGACACTTGACAACTGCAGGCTAGATCACACCACACAGAAAAGGCTCTTGGCTGTCTATTCAGCTGCATATGGGACCTCTGCTGTAAAACTGAATGATAGCATTTACTCCTCCCAGGTGCTGATGTTCACCTGAATTTGTGTGGGGAAGACCTGGGATACTTTACATAGATGTTGAATAGGATTTGAGGTATGTTTCACCCACTTTGACTTCTTTCCTGGTAATCAACACAATTTGTCTCAGATTTAAATATGAGATACTAGCAAGTAAAGCAGGAAAATAGAAAGTGATTATCGATGTAACTCCTACCCGCATTTACAGTACTAATTACTAGATATTCATATTCAACTAGCATTCTTTTTCTAATGCCTGCTTTCCTCTTCTGATTTCTTATTTCCCTGTTTAGAGACCAATTAAGCTATAGATCTGCCTCTAAGTGCAATGTTTTGGGGGTTTGTCTCTCCTATTATCTGGATGGAACAACTCTTGCATGCTGGATGTTCACCAACTGGCAAAAATTGGACTGCAAATCATACCCTGAGGGCTAGGTTGATTACATATGCCCTTTAGTAACTTTTTATAAGCACTTAGAGTTAGGTTATACACTGCTATTTTCCCAGGGTAATCTGCCATGTATAGAGCATCCACCATAGGTTATTTNTACTCTAGGTGGCCCTGCTCTAGCAGGGGGGTTGTACTAGATGATCTTTCGAGGTCCCTTCCAACCCCTAGGATTCTGTGATTCTGTGATTCTGTGATTTATTGTTCCATTAAGTTCAGGCCCATTTACGGACTGTGCAAAGAGAACTCCTTCCTCCTCTGTCCAACTAGCAGAGCCAAATCATACGTTCTGCAAAGGACTGCCAGCATCCTTCTTTCACCACAGCCAGCAACAGTCTGCTCCCTGCAGACCTCTCTTGTCTTCATACGGAATACTTAGGCTTCCTCTGACCTGCCTGTCTGACCAAAGGTTCGTGCCTTCATGCTCTGCCATAGCCTACAGCTCTCCAGTTTCCTTTATTTTCCTCCCCTGGCTCACCAGGGAGACAGCAGCTGTGTGCCAGCCAGGAGCCCCCAGCATCTGATGGACCACCTGGGTGCAGCACAGAACACACTCCCTTCTCTGGCTCCAGAGCAAGGCAGGGGGAGTCTCTTGCTAATGACATAAGCACTGCACTGCAATATGACTTCTGCTTTCTCAGCAGTCCCTAGTGCATCATCTCCCTCTTTTCAAAGAGTCAATACAAATAAAGACTCAATAAAAATAAACCCAACACAAGGCCCTGTGGCACTCATCTGAACTTCCCTTCAATTCATTAACAACCGAAAATGTACTTTCACACTCAAGTTTAAATGCAAGAGGCAGCCTGAAACAAGCACTTTTAAAATAAGCTTTTGAGAAACACACCATCAAATATACTATTATAACATAAATATATTGCCTTTATTATACTTCTTTCCTCCATTAATGCTATAATTTGATTATGGGTTGTTTTTTCTGGTTTCTCTCCTTTTAAAAAACCTGTGTCAGTACTGGCTCATCTATCCTCGAAGCATTTATTAAATGTCAGTGCCCTTAAAAATATTAGTAGCTGTTTATCTAGTTTATTAGGGCCTGAATTTACCATTCACTGAAAACAGCACAGGAAACTGTATGTAATAATCAAGTGCCTTGCAGTTAAAAAGCTGGCAATTAATTCATCTGAAGACCTGATACAATTTATTTTATATATCTCTGAAAGCCATGGCTTTGAAAAAGCTTAGCTTTTAAATCAAATGGATTCAAAGGTATATATAAAAAAGTGAGGTTTATTAAATGCTTTTCCTAGCACAACAGATGCTGAAACTTGTAAGTAGTAAGTAAGTAGGTCTCTCACACCTTGACAATGCTGTGAAAAGTTTTACAAACAAAATTAGTGATCGTCAGTTATACCAGCAATATACTACACTATACTACTTCTTTTTTAGAAAAACAACAAACCAAAAGAAAAAAAAAATCCTTCTGCAACAAAAAAGAGCCTCTTTTGTTTAAGTTCATATAGGCTTATATTTCATAAATAGATTAAAACAGTGAAACATTACAATGTACTGATAGTTTTATCTTTAAAAACCTTTCATTGTATTATTGAAAAATAACAACAACAAAAAAAATCTTGTAAAATACATTCATCAGTTCTCACCATGAAGCTACAAGGGTTTTTCTATGGAAGAGAGAAAAAATGCAACTTTTACAACAGGATTTCTGCTCCTCCGCCCTTGTTGTCCCTTGAAGAACCACAGAAACAGGAAAGCAGAAAGTCAGCTGTACATTCCGTGTCATAGTTCTTTTTTAGAGGTGTAATAGAAAATCTGGGTGCTGGACAGCAGAGTATAGATGAGATTGTAGCTGGCATAACTGATCAGAGCTTTGTTCATTCTAGTTGTCAGTAAATCCTTCCAACAGGACTTTGTCTTAAGACACGCTTCAGATTTCACAGACAGAAGAATAGGAGAACAAAAGGTTATCTCTGTGGGTTAGTAAATCCTTGGTTTTTAAGCAAAGATAAAATTGTGAGGTAGCAAAGTACTTTCAGATACAGCTTTTGTAAAAGCTTATAAAGCAAGCATGAAAACTCAGGGCCTGACTTGCATCACCATGAGTTGGAAATCTGTTCATATCTAATTATAGCCTGGATATTTGCTGAGCTCTAATTAAGGATCATAAAGTTTCAACTTCTTTCTTCAATTTATGCTTCTAATTTGAATAGTAATTTAATATCAACTGTAAACCAAACATACTTTATTAATACTAGATAAACATTCTGCCTTAATAGTGTCAAAGTTAAACAAAATGTCTGGCAATCAAGCACTCCTGATTTTTTTCTAAACTTCCTATTCTAGGATGGAATTAAATCTTTAGACTTAGGAGGCCAGCATATTAACCTTTCTAGGGAAAATATCTGCAATAAATATTAGTAACATCAAAATAAAAAATATTGTATTACTGAACCAGAAATACATTTAGATTCAAAGAAAGCTACAAGGCACCCACAACAGGGAGCTTAATGAAGGAAGACAGAACACAAAACCTAAACCAAAGACATGAAACACAGAAAATGTACAATAAGAAATTATATAAAGTCCGGGAAGATACACATAACATCGCTAGAAGAAAGTGTTAGGACCTTTAGATGAGCACAGAAAATAATAAAAAGAAAATAGTAATGGAGAATTGAATTCTACATGCGGGAGTGAATCAGAAGATATGGTGGTGTTACAGCATAAAATAATAACATAGTATGTCAAGTACACTCCATTCCTTTGACTACCTAATCATAGTGAGATTATTGCAATGTTAGAAATAATGCCGCACGGAGTCAGCAGAACAGTATTAGGACTCAAGGTTAAGACTCTGAAATTACACGTAGGTTCTCCTTTTACTCTTTAGGTAGAAGTAAGCTAGAGGAAGTCTATGAGAGAAACAAAACTACAAAACAAGTAACAAAAAGAGAATCAGAAGCAGAATCAAGTTTGTTTAACAAAGGCAGAAAGTGAAATGAATAAGCTAAATTTTGTTAACCTGTATTTTTCTAAATTACATGTTTTATAATCAGTACATGAACTGGTAAGCTCTCTTCCCCTTTCTTCAGAGCTTTAATAAAAGTTACCATACTAAACCTAATCATCCTAAGAAAATTTGAAAGAGTCTACTTGGTGCACTACCGTATAAAGAATTCTTGCAATATTCTGAGCATCTGGGTAAGAATTAAGAAACAAGAAAGAAGTGACATTGTGTATTTTTGAAAAGAAGAACAGAACCTATGTCGCCCTTTTAACAGTCTGAAGGGGCTGGACAAAGAGGTTGGACAGCAACTGAACAGAAGGAAGAGAAACAGAGGCACAGTTTGCTGTGATAACCACCAAGCCAAGGAGCAAGAGTGGCTGGAAGGAAAAGTTACTCAGCAAGAGGATGGCTGCAAGCATGGTTTGAGAGAGAGTGGATTGCTCAGATGTGTGAACAGAGGGCTGGGACACACTTCATTCTACCTTTGCCTTTCCTCCATATCATCAGTTCTTTTTTGTTCAAGTTCTTACATCTACTTCTGGTTTTCTACATAATCTGGAGATTAGAATTATCTCAGGATTTGTTTTCAATTGTCAGCATCTTCAAAGGAAGGCAAGTTGTCAGAGGTGCACGAAAAAAAACGGTAATACCAAGTTGTTTATTCGTTTTATCAAACTTAGTGGACATAAACAGAAGTTGTTCCTCCTCGTACTCCACAGAATCATAGAATCATTTAGCTTGTAAAAGACCAATGACAGGATCATTGAGTCCAACTATTAATCTGACACTACCATAACTCTGAACATTTGAGTTCTTCTTAAAGTAGGACTATGGTAAATAATTATGTTTCAGTAAGTGCTAGTTCATGCTGATATTTAAATATTACTAACTTACCTAACTTAGATGTACTAGACTCCCACATACAAAAAGTAAAAATTTAAATAAATAAATAAATAAATAAAAGAAATGAAGATGACTCTTTTTGACAGTGCTTGTAAGCAAAAAACTGACACACATACAAAATGAATCTGACAATAAATTAAAAAAATAAACCATACATTTTATTAAGAAAATACACTGATATAAAATTATGAAAACATATGGTTGTAGTTCCCAAGATAGGGTTCACTTAGGAAGTGTTTAAAGATGAAGAAAACCCATTGTCAAAAGGTCATATCACAAAAGTTCTCAAGCTACTCAGAAGACTGAAAATACCAGAAAATCATACAAATTACAGATAAAAGTCCCATTAGTACATCTTGAAGCACTCAAGTATTAGAAGAATGCTTTAGAAAAGAAAGTGAGAGAAAAAGATATCTCCAGGCAAAATAGATTTTTTCCCTGATATTTACTACTCTTAAGTTTAAATGTCTAAAAGATGAAGCTTAAAAAATTTCTTTAAGAAACCTCTTCCACAATTGTATAGATCTGAATATCAGGCAGTTGTCTTGTTATTGATCTAAACTATGTCTTACTAAATTATATCTTATTAAATCCAGTCACATTCCCTTTGGCACATTTTACACGCAATACCATCTCACCCTAATCAATGCAAAGAATATAAGTGCATTTTTGTTATCTCTCAGGTTCTCGCATGATTCCTATTTCTCTAGGTGGCTGTCGTATTGCTACTACTCATTAATTAGCCAAAGTAGACATTTGTAGTTTTTGCTTTTTCTCCTTCAGTTCTGCCTGTCCCCCCTCTTAATGATAACTGTTGGTAGATGAGGATGTGCACATACATATAATAGCAGTTTTCTCACCAGCATCTTACAAAAATTACCAACTTTGTGATCTGTTACCTTATCTATGCAGATGGCAATCACTTCTCGTTGAATGAAAAAAAAAAAATCTTGCCAATCCATAGATTTGTTAATTTACTGATAATGTGGAGGAGGTAAATAAATATAAGTAAATGACAAGACAGCTGAGTCTCTACTGTGTACTTGCTTGGTATTCAGGTAAAAATCTCTTCCGCTGTATGTATAATGACATTTCCTTGGCTCTTTCTCCTTGCAGTGCTTATATTAA
This sequence comes from Chloroceryle aenea, assembly GCA_013399075.1. NCBI lineage: Eukaryota > Metazoa > Chordata > Aves > Coraciiformes > Cerylidae > Chloroceryle > Chloroceryle aenea. Next base: position 73,807 of record VWZY01000823.1, read on the forward strand.
ATTGTCTTAATCTTCAGTTCAGGGTCCTGACATATTTGCAATAATATCTTAATACCAAAAGTCATTCTGAAGCATATAATAGAAAACACAGCACCGTTGTGGGGGCAGTCACTAAATTAAGCACCATGTCTACGATTCATATTCCTGAAGTGTAGCTGTTCAGTAGCCTAAGAATTACTGAAGGGAGACAGTCACATTGACAGACGCAGTCATCCCTTACACCCTCAATGACTTACTTCTCCACAGACTGTGTATGGAGCTTAAACATGAATGAGACCCTAAACAAGGACAAGAAACGCTCTCCGTGTGACTCTCCAAATGATACAAGCAACAAACTTAGTTATACTGTCTTCATTAGAGGAATAAGGACTTTCCACTTGTACAGCATTACTCTCATCCATTGAAAATTGGATTTCTGTGCCTTCTGCCTAGCCAACCAGATAAAAATGACAAAAAAAATTACACTTCAGAAGAACAGCCCAAAGCAATATGCCAAGCATGAAATGGCAGAAATTCTCTTTACCTCAAAGAAATGAAGTTTGCCTGACAATTGGAATCAGGGGGCACTATTCCCACAGTTTAATGCATTTAACTTGGCTAGCCACTTTGAAATCTTCCTCTACAATCTCTTCATCAAACTCATACTATATTATCTGTGGTTCCCCCTAACTCAGTACCTAAAATGGGTCATCAAATGCAAGATCCTTTTGAAGATGTGACATTTGGAAAATCTTCAGCCAGCAGCAGAACAAATAATGTCATATACTGCACAGGCTATGTGGCATCTTCTGGGTCTTGAAACTCTTAGTTGCTGTAGCTACAAGTTCTATGCAAATACATATAATAACTAAGTTAGAAGAATGGAAAGAGCATGAAAAAGTAGTGACCCATCTCTGTCAAAACAGAAAAAAAAATCAACAATTGAACAATTTTTATGTAATCACACTCTTAAACACAAAAAAATAACAAAGTAACAAAAAAGTAACAAAAAAATATCAAAGAGGAAATTTCACCTTCCAAAATTTCACCAACATCAAATAGCAATCTCTCTTTACTTTTTTTCAACTATCTGTCTCATTGCAAGAAATACTCTGTTTTAAATTCATTTGATTGATAAACATCTTTGGGTTTTTATTGAGTTTAAAAGTACTTCACAAAATGATCCCAATTTTCCTATGAGTGTGTTTTTACAAAAATAGTAAGATACATAAGCATGTCTCCCACTGAACTTAGTATGACTTCCATGTTTGGTAAATGCCAAATGAAGGTCTTGTTCTTATGAAATTTGCCAGACTGGAGAATTAGCTACAGAAGCAGGCACGTTTAGTCTTTGTTCACCTATTTAGTGTGGAACAAATAAAAGTAAATAGAATAAAATATATTGCAAACTCAATTCAAAATTAAAAAAACTATAAAAAATTGGAATGTCTGTAAATGGAAAAGTATTTATTTAACTTCAAATAAGGTTGTCTTAATTAAACAGCTGCTACTGCCGTTGTAGTGGCATAAAAAGCTTTTCATAAAGCTGATAAAGATGTGGATTTTACATATTTTTTAATTCTTCAGGTATTCCTTTCGAAAACAACCCTTTCCCTACAAAAGGTTTTTGTGGCTCCTATGACACACATATAGCATAGGGCTCAGAAACATATCTGGTCTACAGAATAAATATGATGCATACAAATGCCTCCATTATGAATTTAATCCTCCCTTTCCTTTTCTTCTCTTGAAAAATAACTAAAAACATTCAATTTCTAAGATTTACAAGACATACAATATTTCAACACATTCCTGCCAAAATTCCTGCCTTGGAAATAAAACTGGGAAGGATGCAAATTGTGCGGGGAAACAAGAATGAGTCCCTGAGTTTAGGAAGTTAGGAAGAATGATTTAATGAATGTATGAGGAGGTTGGTAAAAAAAAAAAAAATAAGGTAAAAGAATCCGTTTTCTGGTCTGCCTAATTTAGTTTGCCTGGCTCTTACGAGGAGAAATAAGTGAGTCTGTCATTATAACACAGCTAGAAGAAAGAAGGATGTGTTGACTGACAAAAAGAAGGCCATGAGAGAACACAAGTGTGTAAAAACACCCTCATGAGAGTCAGTAAGAACCTACTGACTATCTGTCATATCAGCAAAGCTAACAATATAAAACTCATGAAAGGACTATGGATGATGCCTCTGAAAATCTCAGAGAAAAGCAATCTTGGGCAATTTTCATTGAAATTATAATTTTTCTCAAAGGAAGGAAAAAGCAAGGAAAAATAATGAAGGTCAAGAATTAGTGTTATGGGAAAACTCCATAGCATTGGATAGGAAAACATTAGAATGACGAGTAGTTATCAAATGGATATGTGCTCTATGGATGGGCCCCAGAGAAGTGTGAATCAAGCTGAGAGAAATGCTAGCATGGCTGATGAGATGAGTTTTAAATTAAGAAACATGGAAGGAAATAAGACAGAAATTTGCCTCATTTGCATTAGCTTAGTTTTTCAGGAAAAGGAAACAGAAAAATAGATGAAGCTCTGGAAGATGAAGGCCTGTTCATGTCTGCAGTTTACAGGAACAGGAAAGTGAGTAGGTAAGAATGCAACAGTCGAATAATGTTTATCACAGAAAATATGGAAGCACAATAAAGGGAATGAAAATATTAATGTTGATGAGAGCAGCTAATAAGCAACCAGCAGAGATAATGAAAGGAACATGCCAGTCTAGCCTACATAGTCTAAAAGAAGTCTAGATCCACTAGTTCCTGGAGAAAGTAACTCAGCTGCTGAAATCAAAGACAACAAAGCGGAGGTGCCAAAACTACTGATACAGACCTGAAGGCAGCTACTATAAGCAAAATAGAAATATTAGGGCAATTCTGTCCAGAACAAAAAGCATTATGGAAAGGTGCTGTTAATGAAACATTAATTTCTCCCATGAAATAGGGAAATACTATACTGTAAAACAGAGGTGTAATTTACTGACATGACAGTACATGAGAAGGTATAACATGAATAAAGGATAATCCCAGATCTGACTGTGTATGTCCACTGGGTTTCAGTATCAGCAATGCTAATGAGCAGAGTGTCGAAAAAAGTAAACTAATTCTGGTAGGGGTACAGAATGGTTTTAACCCACCTGAAGTGAAAACAAGTCTTGAGCAGTTTGATGCTATCAAGTACTTCAAGTGATTTCGAGTCTTGTTTACCATTTCAATGGGAACTTCAGAGTGTAGTGGGACAAAGTAAACAAGGAACAATGGCTAACATTGTTCATTAGAGCAGGATCAGGAAAATCATCATCCAGAGTTTGGACAACTTTTAATTACACCAAGAAGAGTTAAAAAGCCAAGAACGTGGTGTTTCAACAGCTTTGAAGGGAACCCTACTTTTCTGTTTGTGTTGAAAGGTGAAATGAATGTACAAATGGCCTTAGTGTCTTTCTAATAAGCTTGAAGAGGAAAAACCTTTATTAACTTTTCTCCCTATTTTAAAGACCTTGCACTACTGCGAGTTTCAAGCATATGATGCAATGCTATCAGCAAGGTAGCAAGCTACATAGCATGACTCCATGCTCCCTGCTTCTTAGGAATAACAAACCACACGTGACTATTGAAGTTCTGCTGAGTGAAGTTAGCATGAGATCAGATTTTATGTTGGCACTTTTTCTATTAGTATCTACATGTCATGAGCTTAGTGGGTAATAGATGTAAAAAAAAAAAAAATACACTGATACCAAATCATTTGAAGAAGATTCTGGCAGACACTTCTTTCACTACAGACAGTACATGATCCCTGTTGTAAATGAAAGACAGTCATAATAGAGTCAGTATCACAGTATAAAATTATCTGATAATTTTGTTATAGGGCAAATTCAGTTCCCCTAGTTTTGGCAAAACACATACCACAACTGGCATAATACACACAATATGAACATCTCTCTGTATAGAAGGATAATGCAGGAAGTTGAAAATATATACAACCAGTAAATACACAGTGTTAGACATGAAACTGGAATGTTAATCAGAACTATTAAAATAGGTAATCATTATCAAATATAAAATAGACTGTGGGGGAATTTTTCATCATTCTGTAGCAGTGACTTCCAAATGGGTGAAAGACATTTTTCTTTCTGCATGTTTAAAAATTGTTAAAAAATATATTTGTGGACATAAAATGCTAGGCTAGTGAAATAAATGTTAAATATTTTTAAATATAATCAATACAGCAAATAAACAAATACATATATGTTAAATATAATACAACATAGATACGAGTAACTTGATCCACCATAACCATCGATTCTTAAATTTAACAGACATTTCACAGTGAATATAACTTATTTGATATAGAAAATACCATCATTAAGTAACCTGGAACAATAACCACTTGAGATTACACTGAAAGCACTTAACATTTACATAATTGTCCTAGCACAAAAGTTTTATCAGAAAGTATTTCACCATTTTAAGATGATTAGGAAAAAATGTCAGGTTTTGATGTAGATTTAATTTGCAGGTTTTTTGTTTGCCTTCAAAGATTTTGGCTAATAGTATGATTCTGACTCACTAGTAAGGATTTAAGATTTCACATATTTTGGCAACACCAAATATTACAGCCTTTGGAATATTTATTTTGCAACAAAGTTGAGTAAATAATCCCACATTTGCCAGAAGTTTATTTTTTATCTCATTCATTTGTCCCTTTAACATTAGACCTCTTATATTAATTCTTTTCTAAATCCTCTGGTAAAAGCATAGCATAAACTCATGTTATTAATCCAGGAAAATTATCTGATGTTGAATTTACATAATATCAAGTACAGCCATGCTGACAGAGACAAATCAAAAAAGCAAGCTTCCATTTATTCACATTATTAGAAAAAGTTATAACTGAAGTACCTATGTGCAACAGACACAAAAGGATGAAGAACATCATGACATTTTCATTTACATGAAAAGTAAAAGCACTATATCTAATTACACTAGTTCCTCTATCACACTACCAGAATTTTTCCTCAGACTTCTTGAAAGTCATAATAACTTTGTCATGGGTTACATGCATAGTATAGAAATAAATATATATGATATGCATATGAGCATAGGCCCTTTTCTATATAAATAAATTCTCACATGCTTCATTCCTAATATTCTTGTCACTATACTTTCATCACATTAGAGTTGCATCAGACAAGTGAAATCGTAAACATGACACTTTTGAATATTTCAGCAAGAAATCAGTTGTATATGTGCAGACAGATTTCAAGCTCTTTTTATATGAACCGTTGCTTTGGGTTTATTTAAATTTATTCATCATTTTTAAAATCAAGGATTTTCTTAACCTATTGATGTTTCTATTTAAGCTTTACATCCTAAAATTTTAAATGTCTTTTATTTCTTCTTTCCTTGTAGTCAGGGAAAAAAAAAAAAAAAGAAAAAAGTAAACTCTCAGACAAAATACTTAATTCTAAACACTTGAGTTCATTTCCTTTTCTCCCTTATTGCTCTTGCTAGAAACTGAGTTTCATTACTTTTTATATTAAAGATCCCTATCTAAAGTACCTATGCAATATTTAAAGAGATCTGTGTGGAAAGTGATGGAAAGCACTGAGGAGAGAGCCATTTTCTTCCTACCAACCAAAAAGCCAATGGAGTTGTTATGGGCCAGTGAGGATGTGGGTGCAAGCTCACAGCCAGTGTGATAGGCATATCCCCCAGCAATACTTTCATGGACATGTGCCTTGGGCTCCTTGCCTTCCCACTCATGATCTGTTGAGAAACAGTTACAAAATGAGCAGGATGTACATAAGCAGACAGATGTCTTAGAGGGACTCTAAGGTCTGTGCAGACAGTTCAGGCCTTTCTTTTATATGCACACCTCTCTGCTTGAACTTACTGTTCTCCTGAACTCTACTATACTCATTAACTTCATTTCTTCACCATACGAGCCTGAGTCTTGAAAAACACCAAGTGATCACTGGATGAAATGCTCTTTAAGAAAATAAGCTCTTCTTAGGGATATCTTCAGGATATCAGGATTGGCACACAAATGTATAGTCCTAAGGATACAGTTTCATTTTTAATATAAGTTGATATTTTGTATTCCTTAGTCGCAGCTACATTGTATTGCTTTCAAGCAGCAATATTTACCTGTTGTTTTACAGTGCTACTGGAAGAAGTGTTTTCATGTGGTTACTTGCACTGTATACCGCCACTGGAGAAATATTTCAAAAGTTTCAGAAGAAGAAGTGCATTTGAAAAACTAGACAATTTAGAAAAGTATTATCTTCACAATTTTTCCCAGAAGTACTGGAATCCTGTCTTGCTTGTCTTTGGATGAGATACTAATTTCTAGCATTATGTGATAACTATGGTAATAGGAAGAAAGCAAATAAACAAAAGCAAACAAACAAAACCCAGACCAAAACAAAACAACAAGACAAACACACACACACACACAAAGAAAACAAAAAAAAGAAAACAAAAAAACAAACCAAACAAACCAAAACCACACAACAAAAAAACCCTCACTGTATGCACTGGAAGAGGGGGGGTTTGAAATGTTAATATTTGGTGTACCTGCCTCCACATTTTAAATTGGATTTATATCCTGGCATGGTACCCTTATTTCTTTTATATTGTTAGGAGCTTTTTAAACAAACAAAAAAACTCCAGTTATGTTTATTAGTCCTACAGCCACTATGAGTCCTAGTGGCATATTTAGACTAAAGAACCTCTCTCCCAACACCTCCCAAGTAAAAAAGCTACAAGGCAAGAATCAAGGTGGTGAAGTCACTCCCACTGCATGTGAAAATCAGGTTCATGACTTCCTGAGGAACCTGAACATGCTCTTAATTCTATGGGTCCCAGTGAGATACATCCCAGAGCTCTGAGTGCACTGGCAGATGTAGTCACCAAGTCACTCTCAATAATATTTGAAAAGTCCTGGCAGTCAGGTGAAGTCCCNTTCAGTGGATAAGGAATTGGCTGGATGGCCACATCCAGAGGGTAGTGGTCAATAGCTCAAAGTCCAGATGGAGAGCAGTGACAAGTGTTGTCCCTCAGGGGTCCGTACTGGGGCCTGTCTTGTTTAACATTTTTATCAATGATACAGACAGTGGCATCGAGTACACCATCAGTAAATCTGCAGATGACACCAAGCTGAGTAGTGCTGTCCATACACCAGAGGGATGGGATGTCATACAGAGGGACCTGGACAAGCTGGAGAGGTGGGCCCAGGTGAACCCCATGAGGTTCAACAAGAGCAAGTGCAGGGTCCTGCACCTGGGCCAGAACAAGCCCCACTGTCAATACAAGCTTGTGGAAGAGTCACAGAGAGCAGCCCTGCAGAAAAGGACTTCGGGGTGCTGACAGATGAGAGGCTGGACATGAGCAGCCAGTGTGTGCTTGCAGTCCAGAAGACAAACTGCAACCTGGGCTGCTTCAAAAGAATTGGACAGCAGTCTGGCGTCTGATGCCTTGACTACAGGTTTTTTCTCACAGATTTTCAGATCTCAGCAGGACAGATAGAGTAGTATTTCAGTAGCTTCTTTTTCAGAACAAGTCTAGATGGTAGTTGAGATGGTTTTAGGCAATTACTCCCATTGCCTGCTCTTCTGGTTTAGCAAGTGTTATAAGCCTTTCCAAGGAACAGTAAGACAAGCACAGCTTTGCTGTCACAGCTGTCACATGTCTCTAACTCTGGCACTACCTAATATGTCCTGAGGTTGACATTATAACAAGTACAGGACTTGGTTAAGATATCTGAGGGGGAAGGTTAACAGGCTAGAGAAAGTACAAATCATATCCTATGTTTAAATAAAATGACTGTATGTGTTCTTAACTAAACTTGAGAAGATTTTAGGGAAAAAAAAAACCCCACAACAGTAAAACAAAACAAACAACAAACTGTAAAAAAGAAACAAAGACCCCTTCACAAACAGCTGGTTTTTTAATATATAATCTGGCATTTAAAATTTTAAATGCACTTTTTTACTTCTGACTATCAAAACACAACTCATCCAGTCAGCCAAAACTCAGGAGTGAAAGGTGGAACCCCTGAAATGCAAACCCAAAACCTGGTATCTGTTTCTACAGAACATGGTGGGGATCAACTATATTAAGACACATTTGGACATTACTTTTCAACACTTCCATAACCAAAACTCAATCTCTATCACCCAGCAGTTATATAAATTTTGATATTACTAGAGTATTTTATTTCTGGCATCTTTCAAACCAAACCACTTAAACATATCATTCAGTGCTAGTCAACAGAGTACTACAAAACATCAACAGTGTTCTAAAGTGGATTCAACTACGTAGTCTTTGAAATCAAGTCATAAATAAGGGAAATTATGCTATGTACAGTAATTTGCTGTTTGTGGACAGTTAGTGCAAAATAATCCCTTTTCAAAGGTGTTGACACAATAGTTATCATAGAAAAAAGGCAACAATTCTGAAAAATAAATATTTGGAATAATCTTACTTTTTTATTTGAAAACTAATTGCAACAGGAAAAAAATAGTAGAAAGACCATGTAAAAAGTGGAGAAAAAGTAGATTTAAATGAAATACAAACTATTATTAGGAAAAAAAAAAAAAAAGGTTTTAGTATACTTTCTGAGCTCCAGAGCAATATAAGAGTTTTCTGGAAACCTTTGTTAATCATACGAAAAGAGAAAGGATAAATCCTTGTTTGGTTGGTTTTTTTTCTTACAGTATCATTCATGGTCAATACATCTGGAAATAATCCTACACTTGCTCTTTCAGAGATATTTCAGCATTACAGACACTAATCCTAAATTTTAAGATTTCTTGACCAACAGTACAAAGAAGTAGTCAAAATTAAGTATCATATGTTTACAAGGGAAAAATTATTTTGAAACCGAAAATTAGGATCTAGGTCTTTTGAAGACCTGAACAACTGGGTGGTCTTGTTATGCAACTCTTTGTCGGAGGGAAAAGCAATGGGATAAATTCTTCTATCAGGGCTGATGCTGCTCTATTTTTGACCATTTCACATTTTGACATAGTTTACATCAAACCTGAAAATGAGGTGGTTTCAGAATAATGTTCAGAATCATGTTTAGACTCTGGAGATCCTACTCTGTTGGATACCATCAGCAAAGAATGAGACACATTGATAAAGATATTTGGTTTCAATAATCCTTTATATCTTTTTAGCATCAGTCCAGGAATGAAGGTGCTAAAAAGTACTCTCCAAGCAGGAAAGGAACAAGCAAGACTAGACTTGTCATGCAAAAAGCCTTCCTGACAAAATACATCTGGCAATGACTAAATAGTCAGTTTAAATTTTCTGAAAAATGAATGGTTTCAATTTCAGTCTGTATTTCCAAAGACTGGAAAGCCTTTGTGTGCAAGTAATTTGTCATAGTTTCAGCTGAATTGGTGTCAGACAAAGAACTTAGGCTGGAAGTTGCATAAGTTATTAATGATTCCTATGAAAACTACAAAACTATCACTAAAGTAGACTCCTTTTAATTTTTAAAAACAAAGCAAATTGAACAAGTCTATTGAAAACTTTGTGGAACATTACAAAAAAAAAAAAAAAGAGTTTGTATTTTTTCCTGTTTTGCCATGCTTGAGTCTAACAGTGGATTTCAGGATTTCAAGTTCTAAAATAGATATTGACCTACCTCTTGTAAAAAGTCTGCATTCATCTTTCAGAGGACTTATTGAGCTATTGGTCCCCAAAGCCTTATCCATATGAACAGATAAAACTTCTCTTTGCTGTTGAAAACTCAGGACAGAAATTCTTGCTTTTAACAGCAAGCACAGCAAGACATTCAAATTAGAAAAAGCCATGCACATGTATGAGGTGAATGTCTTCATCACAGCACTTCCCACAGCAGCTTTGCTCCTTCCAAAATCTCTTTTCTTCTGTTATTTCTGTATTTCCATGTATTCCTAACATCTTTTTTTTTTTTTCCTGTTTCTTCCTTATGCTGTGATTTTCATGTCTCTTTCCAAGTCATTTTTTCTTATATTTGAAAATGTTTTTTTTTTCCTGCAAATGATCAGTGTGTTCAACCCAATCTTTTCTGGGAGGTGCCTACTTCTGTGAAGTGTTTTTTAACCCTCTCTACACATCTATTTACTCTTCTAGGTATTTGCAACAGCAATCATTCTGTTCAGAAAGAATAAAAGTCTCTAAACTGAGTTAACTCCACAGTTATGTCTATGACAAATCCACATTGTTGGTCCTCAGACTGGATTCGGTTAGGCATCTGGAAGACATACTTCATGCCACTGGTGTCTGGAAGACATACCTCTTCAATACTTATTAAAACATCAAGATCTTGCTCATTATAATCCATAAAGAATAAAATAAATACATGTCTACTAATAATACAGGCTGACCATGAGGTAGAACAGTGTTAATAATTCTACAGAGAATCTACACTAAGTACTCAAATTAAGAAAAAAAGATAAAGGAAAATTGAAACATACACAGCACAGCAGTGTGTTAACTCCCATTTGTCTCTGTTGCTGTGACCCTTTCACTGTGCTAGCATTACAATAAACATTCAAATTAGAGGTATTTTGAATGCTAATACTGTTTAACATGAATCATCATAGATTTCAATAATCAAAGATTTTTTTTCTTTAAGTACATCCTTGACAGGTGTGCCAGCTTCTGAAACATTTGGCTATTCCCACCATCTGACAACAACTTTATAGCAAAAATCCACCAAAACATTGTTATTAAAGACGTAAATATGAGCTACTAACAGTAGCTTCTGAAAGCAGGGGCTTCTTCACAGTAGAGAACCCTTTCACATCAGCTGCACTCTGAAGTTTCAGTAATCAGTGTCATCTTAGTTAGATTTCACTGGCACTGAGACAGTGAAGACTGAGGCAAAGACAGAACTGAACAACTCAGCTGTATCTGTCTGCTGCTAGTAATTCACCCACTCCACTTAGCAACAGGCCCACATTGTCCTCATTTAGTCCGTTGTTACTAACACAACGGTAGAAGCTCTCTGCTCCTTGCCCTTGACAAGTCTCAATCCCAGTTGAGTCTTGCTCATCCTAAAATCCTCCTACATGCCAGGACAATCCTTCTAAATTTCTCTTATGAATCCTGCCTCTTTTTCCACCTCTCCTGTGCTACAATTTTACAGAGTGCATTTCAATACAATAAACAGTACCTGGAATATTTTTTTTTAAATCCAAGAAACACTTTTGACCATCTGGGCAAAAGAATAGATATAGGCCCATTTAATGGGACCAAATCATTCTGTTCAGCCATTCACCCTGAAGGCAATTTGCAAATTCTGCACTTTCAGTAACTATTATGCCTCGTGAGACTTGAGAGGTGTGTACCTCAATTTTATTTCTCTATTCCCTAAGTAAATCTTCTTCCCTTATATGGAGCTCTCTGGTAATTCAATAATTATAAGTTAAAAATCTAATTTTTAAAAAGTGGGATAAATCTGCATACTTTTTTCTTCTCTGTAATTCAGTATTACAACAGACAGATTTACCAGAGTCCACAATCCATTACTGCTGGCAGTGCAAAACACAGACTGTACCTGGAAAAACAGCTGCATCCACCTTCTTTAACCTGTCATGTTAGACTTTGCTTGAACAAAAAAACCTGTTCTTTTATGTATATCTAGAGTCATAGAAACTCCCAAAGGACTCAATGTCCTACACATGTTCACCCACAAAACCGCATCTTACAAGAAAGGACCACTTACTATTTGTTGGAGAGCTTACCTAAGAAGGAAGTCTCTGGTGACTTCACTTGAGTGACCAGATGTTGGAGGTTTTGGTTTTCCTACTTACCTCACTGGCTAAATCTACTTTATGCCTTAGGTTTATCAGCAGTAGACATTCCAGATAGACATCCCCCCCAAGACTCTGGACAGCAACATTACCTGATTTTTCTGATCTCATAAACTGATTAGTATTATCTTTACCATGCTTCTTTAACTCTCTTAAGTTGATGTGAACTGTGATCATGTTTTTGATATTTTTCAGGCTGAACCCTACTCCTGTTTGACAAGAGAAATTACAGTCTGGTATTTACTTTGCCAGAGAACCTCACAAGGAGTGTGAGCTTTCTCCCTGTCTCCTTAACCTTGCTCATTTTTACCTTGCCCAGGCACTGATTTAGCAGAAGATAATTGTTTCTGTCTGTTTTATTTAGTTGTAAGTACAGTGGCTCCTTCCTGTTGTAAGGATCCATTGTACTGTTGCTCCTTCGCACAATATTTTCATTTTATTCATTACATACTCTCCATCACAGGCAGAGTAACAGCCTCATGACTTGGAGTGCAATATACTCAGTCATGTAAATAACTGCTGCATTTTTATCTCTGCTCTACTGCTTTAGTGCTTTTCCCTTTCTACCCTTACCAAATATATAGTCTACATCTAAATATATGACAACAGAGGTATACACACATGAAAACATATGCATATATTTCTGGATTCAAGCCTGACAATAAGTACATTATAAACTAAATGTTGCAAAACACAAGATTTTTGCTACAGTGCCTGATGTACAGTGACTGTATCACACATGGAAAGGAATAAATTAACAGAGAAAATTAACAGAACAAAGCAACTGTTACCATTGCAATAATTATTTGTACAGCTCCAAAGTTTCCCTGATTCTTGGCAGACCACTTAAGAATAATACCCTGAATGCCCTGAAGTTAGTTGACAAATTTAGTGCAGTGCAGAAGCAGTATCAGAAGCAATAGCATTACTGGTGCTGATACCAGCACTGGAGGTATTCTCAAAAGGGGCTCTGAACGGGAGCATGAAGAAGAGGGAACGTGCTGAATGAAAAGTGGAAGTCTTTGAACAAAAAAGGGTGCCATGGCAGAAAGTCCTCATTTGAAAGAAAGAGAGAGAATGGAAGTATTACACTGCTAATTTAATGGAAAAAGTTATTTCTGGATAGCAGTCTGACAACAGCAGACTGACTAAATCCTGCACAATACAATATTCCAGAATGACACCATCCTAGGATAAGGGCATGTTTATGTAATGACATTCAAGTTTCTGTACTGAAGGCTCTTACACACTTGGGATAAAAACCAGAAAGACATTATTTCCCATAAGATTTCAAGTAAAGCTGAACTACCAGGCACAGGAATGTAATTACCACCATAGAAGACCTTTTCTGTGCAATGAAGTCACTGTCAAAGCAAGCACAAGTAAGTTAAAAACTCAACTAGGAAGAAATAACAGGAACAATTATTTCTAAAGAATAACTTTACTTATTTCTGAAAACAAATAAATAGACAAAAAGAACACCAAACAACAACAACAAAAATATCTACCATGTCATATCAGAAAGAAATCAAATGAAATCAGATGAAAAGGAGAACCAGAAATTGTGAAAATAAGGAAAATACTCCGCTCAACATCACAAAGATTTAGTGAAGGAAGCTACATCTACCCATTCCTGCCCACAGGTGGTGAGAGAGCAAAACATGCATATGCATCATGAAATGCTGCTTTGCACATCAAGGTGAAAGGGAGAACAGCTCTTGCCTACACGCTTCACCTTTCCATGCCATGTCTGTAGCTCAGAGAAAGGCTGAGTTGGCTTCACATATTTTCTTCTGAAACTTTGGCAGCTCTCTGTTTGGTCTAAGATTTTATTAAGCTGTAGAGTACTTCCTCTAATCGGAGCAAGGAATATTGTTGACAGTGGACTTAGTTTTATGAGGAAACATTTAAAAACCCATCCTGACATTCAAAAGACATAAATGTTAGTACAAATTGAACTGCAGCACTCCGAGCTTCTCATTCATTCTGCCAGCTACTGTGAGACAATTTGCCTGAGGAAATGAAGCAATAATGTCTGAAGGCCTGATTTTTCAGAGGTGTTAAGACATACAGCTCCAGATGTTATCACAGGAATCTATGATGCTCACTGGTTCTGAAAATTGGACTATAGATGTATAAAGCCTCACCTTGTGCTTCTCTAAAAGCTACATAGTAGAGGACAAAAAGTAAATGTGGTGCTTTCAAAATAAACCTTGGCTTGCTGCCCCTTCAGGTGTAAAATTACAAACAAGTGTTACAGTTGAAGTGAACAACTGAGGAAGTAAATTTGTGTAAGCTTTCTTTTCATTTCCATCTGTTGATAAAACAGGCCTTGACTTACACTTCACTGAGTTAAAAGGAGAAAGTCTCCAGTTAATATATGACTTCTGATATAACTTCATAACCAGTTGGAAATATAAGACTAGCCTGTGGCCATGCAGTTATTCAGCTTGAGCTATCTAAGCTCCCTGCTCTTACAGAACTTTGTCTTGCTTTGACGTATTTCAGTCCTCTATGTACATTATGTTATGTAGGCACCAAACATCAACGTCCGTCTGTCAGAGAAGGGAAGAGAACCTTTGATCACAGGTTTGCCAAGCTGGTGAAGAGGGCTTTATAGTTGCGAGGGGAGAGGAGACTCAATCCATCCCGCTCCTACCAGTTTTATGTCAGTGCCAGCAACAGATGCTCAGAACCTGGAAAGGGATCACAGACACATGCACATCTGCAGAGCTATGATCTTTATCTTGGATAAATGGTGGGATGTCTCCTATGGCTGCAGTGCTCAAAGAGCTGTGATCAACACCTTGATGTCTGAGTAGAGACCAGTAACAAGTGGATCAGTACTGGGACCAGTCCTGTTTAACATATTTGTTGGCAACTCGGATAATGGGATCGAGGTCACCCACAGCAAGTTTGCAAATGATGCCAAACTGTCTGCTGTGATCAACACACTGGAGGGAAGAGATGTCATCCAGAAAGACCTTGANCCCTGGTCTAGTGAAAAGCGTCCCTGTCCATGCTGCTTACAGAAACCATAGTGACTCCACAGCAGTGTTTGGCATTGCTAGATCAGGGTTTGTGCCTAGGGTGAGATGAACAAGGTGCCAGAGGCCAGACTGGTACACAGACACCGTAAGGTGAGCCCAAGTGATTATTTTGCTATTTCTATTAAGCAGAAAATATTTCCCTCTGGTTCTGTACTGGCATTTAGCATCTGTTCTGGAGAAATATTAGGGTCAAGCTATCTGCTTCAAAAATAGTGATTTAAGATTGACTGCCCACCACTTGCAAGTTGTCATGCCTCAGAATGAAGCTACAGCTGCACGTAGGGAATGATGTCTTACCCACACTTCATAGAATGTCAGTTCAGTTTAAACCACAACAGCACAACAGACCAGAAGTCACTTCATAGCCCAGTTTAGGGGTGGGGGTGGCAAATCCTTCAAAAGTGCTTCAG
>VWZY01000823.1:90858-111547 GCA_013399075.1 Chloroceryle aenea
AAAAAAAAAAATATTGGAGGAAGAAAAAATAAAAAAAAAAAAAAAAAAGCTGTGATAATATGAGAATGAACAAATATAAATAAGATTCCTGTTGTAGTACTTTGATTGGCAGGCAATTACTGTCAGATATCATCAATACTTAGGAGAAAAAAATGATAGCTTTAAAAGAAGATTTTACCTGCTTCATTACCTGCTTTTCACGTAATGACTGACTCTCCTCTTCTTTTTAATTTCTTCTAATTACTACATCTGCACTATGAAACAGTAAATTATCTTTTTCTTTCATACACTCATATGACACATGCGGTTAAATCCAACAAAACCTCAGGCTCTGTCCCAGAATGAAAAGAAATACTTAAATGCCTTGGAGAATCTGTGCCTCAAAGACAGGTCTCTCTTTAGCATTGCTGATGCTTGAATTCTTCTGTTCTTCAATTAACCTATATGTATCCAAAATGAAATGCCAAAAAGAATAACTTTCCTCATGTTACTCAATCTAGAGTGTGAGAGTCAGATCTGACCTGTGCAATTCCCTATAAATTCAGGGTCAACTAGAAACAGCTCTCAGATTTTTGCTTGTCTCCATACTGGAGAAAATCAGAAATAAAAATTATTGAACTAAAAGTACCAAATAAACTTAAAAATATTCTATCTTGAAATCTACCTGTAGCTTTTCTTTCTTCTCCTATATTCAAAGATCTTGAACCCATTTTTTATACTTGTGAAAACTGTAAGAATTTTCTAAGTATGTCTGTTTCCAAGTGTAATTGTAAGCATTAAAAGAAAAATGATTAATACAGTTTGATTGTCAGCTGAACATACAGGAAAGAGTTAGTGTATTTTTAAACATTTACAAACTGTGTGCTGTAATATATTTCAGCTCCTACAATAACAAGTCTTTGGTTTATGTGTGCTGTATGAATGTAAAAAAGATGGCACACAGCACTAGGATATCAACTGCCTACTTGGAGAATGATTAATTTAAGATAAATAGATGCTGCCTTCAGCTGCACTGATTGTATTTCCTATCCCATGCTGCAGAATCAGTGTTTCCACTCAGATGTTGTAAAACATATGCAGGAATCATTCTTTTCCACTCACAAACCACAGTGCATCACAGATTTAATCTTGCTTTTTCTGTACTCTGTGGCTGAATTTAATTTAACTTCTGCCATGAGCCTAATAGACAAAAAAAATGTTTCCTATTTATTTTAATACATAAACTTTAAATTCATGTTATTCTCATTTCATCCCACTTTAATTTCTTGGTTTGATAGCAAATAACAGAGCTTCACTTTGTCTACAAGTATGTAATGGTATCACTTGGAAGAACTTAAGAAAAATTTTAAAAAACACAACATACGTACCAGAAAGCATATGTGGACTTACAAGACATGAAAAATACATAAAGACACAGAAAGAAGAATCTCACATGTTTTTTCCCTCAGTGCTACAAAACCAGACTATGAATTTGTTCCATGGTAAAACATACTTTTTAAAAAGACAGCTTCTAGAAAAGCTAATGGCTCAGTCTTAGGAGGTTGCACATCCTTGAAAAGCCTAACTTATTTGGTTTAGAACAAGCAGCATCTCACACACCTGCACTCCAGGTGGAGTCTTATCTGTATTCCTCTGCCTGTAGGTATTATCCCAGTCACAATAAACAGATAATTCACTCAGCAAGCCAAGGTGAATGGGGAAGACAAGAAAGAAAAGGAAGATAAGATCAGGCAAAGCTAGATCTTCATTCACCACACAAATACATTTGTGATCTAGCAAAAAAGGGGAATGTTCTTAAAATAAAGCAAACAAACAAAACAAAACAAAACAAAAAAAAAAAAAAAAACAAAAAAAAAAAAAAAAAAAAAAAAAAAAAAAAAAAAAAAAAAAAAAAAAAAAAAAAAAAAAAAAAAAAAAAAAAACAAACAACTGTGCCTTTGGGAAAATGTGGTTACAATTAATTTACGAACCAAAGAATTAATGGCAATAGCCATGCCTGCTGCAAGGGAAGGAATAAGAAGTCCAATGCAAACCTAACAACAGAGTTTATTTCTGAAAGATGCTTATGTAAGAAAGAATTTGTACTAGCATAAATGGCAGGGGTTTATTACCAGGATGCTGCAGTGGTAACATGTGAGAGAAGGCCATGAACTGCTACGTAACAATAAAAAATGATTGCAGATACACAATTCCCCTCACACACCAAAACTGCAATCAGTCAGGAGCGTAAACAGCACCTCTGCTCAGGTGACAGCTGCTGGGTGCAGGAGACACACTGCAGAGAAGACCCAGAAGGGCATAGCTGGAGATGCAGTCTTGGAAGTTGACTCTTCATGACAAAGGAGCAGAGACGCCCCTGAGGGACCATGACAAAGACTGTGGGCAACCCACACAGGGACAAGGATACCCTCAAAGGTGTGTGGCCTGCAGATGACTTGCAGCAGGGTGGAGGATTACCGGTTAGAAGGGAAAATCTGATGGCAGAGACCTTTACACACATGACCACACCTCTCTTGTGCACCATTCACTGTCTGACTGAAGGAATTGGGATGGATGGAGTGTAGTAACCCACAGTGAAATTAAGGGAAGGAAGGGGCAGGTTAGGTACTTGGCTTACACTGAGTATGGGAGAGGGGAAGGGCAAGTGTTCACTTAAGAGTCTGATTGCTTATGATCCTAAGCATGTCTTGGAGTAGGTTCTTCTAAAGCACTGGTTAGTAACCTTGTTCTCAAGCATATAAATAGAATTAGATTTTCAACAATTAGAGATGAGTCATGAATGGGAAAAAAAGAAACAACAGACTGACCTTAAATTGGAACAACTTCTACAGCTTTTCATATCGGTAAATAGGCAAAAAATCAGAAAAGCATCCCTTGAGCTGGATGAAAAGAAAAACAGGAAAAGGGAAAAAAGATCTATGTGCATTTTAATATTACATTGTTTAGTATTAGGAATATGGATTCATATAACTAACAACATTTTTATTTCCTCTGTGTAAGCATTTAAAGCAAAAGTAAATGATTCCAGTGACAACCTGGAAATTTGCCTATCCCATCACAGAAAATCTACCCCATCTCCTGCAGCAATACAGATGTGGATATTAGAAACCACCTATATAGGTGAGAGATGATTTTACTGCCTGTTCCCATTTTTTTATTTCCCAACAGTATTCCAGCCAGGGGACCAATTTGTGTTGCACAGCAATCCAGAGATTTAAGCTTTTGTCCAGAATCAACCTACAATTACTATACCATTTTATGTAAATCACCCAGAGTCTAGTAGATCATGACAAACTTAGTTGAAACTGTTTCTTCTAATGGAACAATATATTTAATACTATATAATGTACACATATATTTAATACACAGTAATTTTTAATTACATGCATGAGTTTATTGCTTCTAGTGCTTTTTGGTTTTTAAATAGTGGAAGCTGCATCTTGGAAACACCAATAGATGATGTCCTATCTGTTGTAAATCCTTGACAATAGAGTGTGAGGAGCAGCTCTCACCCCTACTAGACAAAATTATCTCCCTGAATCACTTGAAAAGATTCCTGCTTTGTTACCCTGTCTTAAAAGGTTGGATATCCTTGCTCTATCTCATGTCTTACAAAGGATTAGTAAAAGGACTTTGTACAGTTCTCAAATTATGTCCACAGGCAGAAGTAGGCTCCTTTCCCAGCTCCAAAGCAATTTAAATCCTTTAGAGTTCCTTCTTACTGCTCTTCTCCGGGCTGATGCCTGCTAACAGTTACAGATAGTTGTGCAGGAGATTTGAACACATCCAGAGGAAGAGTATCTGCTGTCAAGAGTGCTTAGTGTATATGGATGTAACTAATTGATGTGAATTCATTACATGATATATAAGTCCTGGGGAGCTCTGAAACTATTGCCACATTTTCTGGGTTCTAAATATTCTTCGCCATGAGGGAAAAAAAATTAAGCATCTTGACCAATTTGTAATTGTCATTGCAATAACAGCCACAGCTGTAGGATAGATAAAGCTACAGTAAAACAGAAACAACTCATGGGCTACCCTTCAAGCAAGTCAAATGTAGACCCCATAAATCACTTATTTTACATAATCACACAAAGCATTAGAATTCTTTAAAGATTACAATTTAAATACCGATTGTCTTACACAAAGAGGTGACATCTGAAAAAAAACCCTCATTCATGAATTACAATATTTCAAATTTCAGATGCTGAAATTTAAGCTACATGGCAATGGACAAATAAATGCCCACTACAATAGCACAGCAGCTTCACTTCATATTCTCTCACATGCTACATTGGCATAAATACACCATATTAACAGACAGAAAAAAAAAATCCTGATGTAAATTATAACAGTTAGGTGCAAGGCACACTCTCCAAACTGAAGAGATAGTCATAATATGATTGAAAAACAGCAGTGACATCAACAAGGTGTCATGGGTATAAACCTGGAAGAGCTGAGGTGAGATTCTGGACATATATTTCCTATCTAAACATCCATTCATTTCTAAGAACCCAACAACCACCAAATATCCTGATTGTGTGTTTCTAGGCCATTTGGCACAAAGAACTTCCCTTATACATAACATTCAATATTCTGAATATTTCTGTTTCAAGTCTTGCTGGAAAGGAAAGAGGTACAAAACATCACAGTCACATATTTTTTCACCCAGAAATCACTCAGACTCTATCAGTATAAGGGAGATACACTCTTGCTTATGCTAGAGAAAACTGATGAGCTAAGTTACAAGCAAAAGGCAAATTATCTTTGTTTTATAATAATTTAAAAGCTGTCCCAAGCTCTTACACAACTTAAACAAAAAATACAAATTTCAACATTCAAGTAACTACGAACACTCATATGTTCAAGTCTTGCCTGCATGAGGTTTCCTTCAAGGCATACATTTTAAAAATAATTACCCAGAAATATGTGCCTTACTTTAAATTCCTCGGTTAATATGGAGGATGAGTCATATTAAAAAAACAAATAAACAAAACCCAGCACAGAATGTAGCCATAGAAACATGTCTTGGTGTAGCTACATTTCACCTAATTCTATAAAATGGTATCTTATAATACACCAGACTGTCCTTAAAATGTTAAACCTGAAAGGAGGTTTAAAGTAATTAAACAAGTTTTAAAACTTCTTTTGTGGCATCTGGAAAATATTAAACACAGAATCACAGAATATTCATGGTTGGAAAGGACCTAGATCACTGAGTTCAGCCATACCCATAACAACAACAACAACAAAATACAACACCTAAAAAACCCCCAAACACCTAAACACCCTGACAAACATGACTTCAAAACCACAAAAACCACAAAACACAAAATACACAAAGTAAGCCCCTACATGCCTGTCACTAGAGCATGTCCTGAAGCACCAGTTCTACACCAGGTTTCTTAAATACCTCCAGGGATGGTGACTCAAATATCTCCCTGGGAAGTCTTTTCCAGTGCCTCACCACTCTTTCTGTAAAGCATTTCTTCCTAATATCCAATCCAAACCTCCCCTGCTGCAACTTCAGACCATTTCCTCTGGTTCTGTCAGTAGTTACTAAGGAGAAGAGGCCAACACCCACCTCCCTACAACCTCCTTTCAGGTAGTTGTAGAGGGCAATGAGGTCCCCCCTCAGTCTCCTCCAAACTAAACACACCCAGCTCCCTCAGCCTTGCTTCATACAACTTGCTCTCTAAACCCCTTACAAGCTTGGTAGCTCTCATCTGGACACAATTTTCTGTAGTTTAATGACACACTTTGGCATTGTATGTCCATGTATACAGGAAATTTTAAAATCTTTCACTGTACAAGCTTGAATGTGAAAGGTTAGAACACTTGCATGCTATTTTCTAATTCAGATAATTTTTACTTATGTGCAAAAAAAAAAAGAAATATTTTAAAGTTTGGTTTTTTGTACATTTTTACATAAATGCTTTTGTACATTTTTACATAAATTTTGTACATTTTGTACATAAAGTTTGGTTTTTTTGTACGTTTTTACACATAGCTGATTTAAAGACAGGGGATAATTTGTCCCAAATGAAATTACAGAGAACACTAAAAGCAGAATGAGGATATATCAAAACTAATGATTTCTCACATTGACTCTGTGATTCGAAGTAATGCTTTAACTTTTTATTCATGCAGGTAAGCCTGTCAATCCAATTAATGTTTGTGAGACTGAAGCTTATTTTCAAAAGGTGTAATAAGATATCAAGATAGTATCCCTAAAACTAGGGATAGACAGTATAAGACAATCACTTTTTAGAGAAATGTCCCTTTCTGAAGCAGAAAGTCAAATGCTGTGGCAGTACAAGTGAATGGAGTTGTGCCACTGGCGAGCTGAAGTAAGGAAGCAGGAAAATGCAGAGCATGTATGGGCACAAGGTAGTCTTGCTGTTTATGCCTATATTATGATTCCTATGGATAATACTTCATTAATTCTGGAAGCCTCCCTTCCACTGAGTGAGGCAGTGAGAACCTGTAACTGCCTGTCTGCAGAAAGCAGTAAGACTGTCTTAATACAGAACCCACACATGCCTGTTGCACATTTAACCAGCTCTGCTATTAGTCATTTTCCAGTTTTTCACCATTATGAGCAATGCAGAGGTCTCCAGACACCTCACCTCTCAGGCAAGCCTGAAGCATGTGCCTGCCCTGAATTTCAAATTCAGTCTGCTTTTACCCATTACTGTTTTCATGAAAAGCATTCTTGCCTTTTAAACTGATTTCAGCAGCCTGCTGCTATTGATAACCTTTAATGTCTAGGACACAAAGAAACATTTACTTAGAGATTTCCAAGCTCTCATTAGCGACAGCCTGGGAATGCAACACTTAACACAAGGAGATGTGTCTGGGTATCTGCTTTTCATCACAAAATGCTGAGTCACACATTTACATATGTGCTACATAAATGATTCATTGAGATTGTCTGCATACAAATAATGATTGAACTTATGTTTTCAAAGGCAAGTCTTCCTCACTCCCTAAACCATACATATCCTAAATACATGATTTTGAGCTGTAACTGGTCTGGATCACAGAGGCCAATTAGGAGTTTTTTTGACAAATTCAGCTTTTGATTGAAAACAAAACAAAACTAAAAAAAAAAACAAAACAAAGGAAAGAAAAGCAACAAACAGAACCCTGAAAGCCAACAAACAGAACCCTGAAATCCAACAGACAGAACCCTGAAAGTTTTGGAATGAAAACTACACCTCATTCTGTTGCATGTAGAAGTCTACTGGAGGGTGTCCACAGGGGAAAAGGTTCAGTGCAGTCCTCACAGGCTACCATGGGGTAAGGCCTTAAGCTATAGCCCATAACCATCACACTTCAGCTCTCCTCCTGGGAATCCTTTATATATCCTAATTCTTTGGGTAAAGGGGTCTCAGCAGAGACCAGAATACATTAGCACCCTTGTACAGTCTGTTAGTATAATCATGCTATATCCACATAAACTGAACAGAGTTTATGTCTGATAACGGTTATATCTTAAGTGCATTAAAATTGTAGATTGCTGCTTGAGCCCACACCATGCATTCATATAATCTCTGCCTACATGTGCTGCAACAGACACATCATCTCCAGCAAGTGGAAATTAGACACCTGTTGGACTTGGGAAGAATGCCTTAGCTTTAGAGACCATTGCTGCTGTGTATCAAAGACATTTTGATACACATTGATAATTAGTTGCCTTTGAAAAGAGTGCCTCCAGATGCAGTGATATCTGGTAGATGTTGAGCACACATCAAAGGCAGCAATGGAACCATAGGTAAATATTTATTTATTTACTGTGGAATTTGGTCCCAAAGAGATGGGTGATCAATTTAGAGTTCCAGTTTTCCAAGATGTCACAGATAAAAGAATTTAGTAAAAAAACCCAAAAAACACAAATCTAAAATCTCAGATTAAGAGACAGATTTAGAGAAGTAAAGAAAAAAAAAAAACACCAACCCCTACCCAAACTTTTAAGCACCTAAAACAGAGCTTGGAATATTTTAAGCCTTTCAACCAAAATACGATCTAAAACCTGATCAGTCTAAGATGGGAGATACCAAAACTGTGTTTGAAATGAAAGGTCTAAGAGCAGTGCCAAGAGTTTTGAACAAGACCAGGACTCCCTGTTAGCCAGCACTGACCTCTTAGACCCTAGCTTTGCCAAAACCAGGAACAACTGCTCAGTAGTACCTAGAACAGTCTTGGTCAGAGCACAATGAACGCGAAGCAACTTCGTTAGGTTTTTGTATTCAGAAATGCAACCAGAGGAGGAAGGCATTACAGAGGTCATTGGTAAAAAAAAATTGTCCAGAAATTGTGAGCACCACATTCGGTGTAATTCTAATAATGATCAAACTCCAAACCTAGTCCACAACCTTCCACAAGAGCTCAGATCATCTCACAGATATTTGTACGTTAGAAATTTTTTTCACCTTTTTTATTTAAAAAAAAAATCTTACAACCATTATTAAAATGAAATCTAGATAATTGTTGGATTTCTTCATCTCTAAAAGTACATAGGTACCTACTTTAGAGGCACTGCAGGAATGCATTAGTTAATGTTAAAGCATTCTGAACAGGCAAAAGCAGTATAAATGCCATGTACTGTTACTACCAGTAGTAGCAATAATAATAATAATAATTGACACTTATTTAGTGCCTTCCATCTGAGATTCACAAAGCACTTTACAAAAATCAATTATTAAGATGCTGTGAGGTAGGTAAGTATGATCTACCTTTTATAGATGAAGAAACACAGGCTCATATCGGTTAATTGAATTGCTGAAGTTATCCAGGAGGCAGGCATAGAGCCACAATAGATAACGCACATAAGACCTCCTCTGTCATCTCTAACCACCAGGAATTTTTCTTCCCAATGTGTCACCTATTTGCTCTCACTTACCTTTTTCGTGAGCTGTCTTCAACAAGTAGTTTTCATTACCCTTCCTATCATTATAAATGACAGAATTAAGGACATCACACTAGCAAATATGACCCTGTCCCTTCATTTCCAGGATAGATGTCAAGTAGCTTTACATGAATAATCCATTTACATATAGTAGTACTACTAATATTTATTCTCCTTATTCTTTTTCACTGTTTTGGTGAAGAAATAAAGTATAGCCTATCACAACAACAACAAAAAAAATTATTTTGGTAAATTTTACAAAACCAGAAACCATAAATAAAACCATCTGTATTCTTTGTGGTCCTAGAAACCAACACCCAGATTTCATTATTCTAACTTATGCCTATTAACAGTTTCTTGAAAGATGTACTTCTGATTAGAGGGAGATTCCTTACTGCAACTTAGTCATTTATCCTCATGCAAACACTGCACAATCTAACTGCTTCCTCTTTTGCCCAAAAGATTAAGAGACAATGGAATTTTTATTTTTAAATAACATGAAATTATGCCTTTCTGGTCAGAAACAATCACATGCCACCCCTCTGTACTCTCTTAGCCAGCAAGCTGCTCAAAGAAGCTCACTGTTAAATGAACCTGTACAATTGAATCCCACTGGCAACTGTGACTTCTGAGCTCCAGCACAGACATGTGCTGAAGAAGGTTGTGTGGCTGCAGTCTGAGACTGCACCTCAACTTTTAAACTTAAAGCAGCTGATGTGAGACTGACTGCTTGCAATAATTATTTTGAAAAATACATAAAGATATCAGCGGCCTGTCATTTTTAGACTATCCTGACCTTGATACTGATGACTACCCCCTCACTTCTGCTATAATTTTCTCCTTCTTTAGCAAGGTCAATGTATTATTATTTTTTCTGAAGTCAGGTGCCAGTTAGACATTTAGGTGCACAGAGATCTTTACAGAGTGGAAAAGGAAGAAATCTCATTAAAATTTTCAGAGCTAAGATGTGTCAAGTGAAGTATAAAGGTATGCTGACACTGAATCCGGGCAAAAATTACTGACAATATTCTCAGATATTAATGTGAGAAATTATTAGTCTTGTTAATATTAACATAAAATGAATTTCTAGACATGTAATATGCATTCTTAATTTACACATTCATTTTCCCACACACATTCCTACCCTCTCCAATAACAATATCACAGCTTATCAGGTCCCATCATCTCCAGCTTTCCTATATATAAATATCTTATATAGATGGCAGTAATACACATTGTGGCTTAGAAACTGGATCATTTAAAGAGTCTACATGCACAAATGCATTCAATTCCCCTGACAACTCCTGCTTCATAAGGAGGAAGCAAACTACCCCCTCAATTTGCCTTTTACTTGCACCACTTCCCTTCAAGATTGATGGAGGAGCTTCACAACTACTGCTGCTGACACTTCACACAGCCCTGTCTGCACAGGGTGCTTCTTGGAGGAAGGGACCACAGTCATGTTTGCCTCCTAGTACCTCCCTTTCCTCACCTTCTGCTCTTTGGCCATCTCCATTTAGCCAGCTCACCATGTGTATACACACTCTGCACTGAGCCATCACAGATTCGTAAGAGCAAAGAACATCATATCTTTCTAGGAACATCCAGAAAGGCAAAATTGAAGCAGGGAAAGCATTCCTCCATACAGCTTTCATTATTACCTTCCTTTTCTTCTGTCCTTCACTTCTTCAAGTTTGCTGAACAGATGTCCACAAGATTTACAGTATTCTCTGAAAATACTACATATTCCTCTTCTTGTCCTGAGGCTGCAGCAGGGAAAGCTAAAATCAAATTTAGGTTCAAAGTTCTTTTGCCATAGAATATTCAGTGACTTTAATTCAAGCTGACTTAGCATGGGAAGTCATTGTGCATGTGAAAAAGACATCATTTTCCCTTCAAGAGAGAACACAGCAATGCTGCATTTCCAAACCAGCCAAAAGATGCTGCCCTGAATTTTGAGCTAACACTGCCATCATTTTGATCTTTTCTTCTTTTGAGAGAACAAAATAAAACCTAGTTACAAAAAGCTCTTTATTAAGGAGAAAGAAAAACAGACACAAAAGTTGTCACAAAAACTCTAAATAAATTAATTAACCAGCCTCTGAAATGTGTTAAAATTGTTTTGTTTTGGAAAATGATTAAATATTGAGAAAGGTATGACAGTCTTTAAAAGCATTACAATGGCCAGTGTTGGGTATCTTAAAGTCTTACACACAGTCCTTCACCCTCATAAATTTCTCTACATATTTATTTTTAATATATGATACCAACTGCTCAAACCTGCATTCTTTAACAGTCCCATCACCCAGAGTATGAACTCACATCACTTACAATATCCTGCATATACCAAAATTTTCTTTGCTAAAAATCCAGTATTTTCCATACCCACTCCATTAAATGAATATAAATCTTTAAAATCAGCTTATATTAAGTTTTATACAGTTCTAAACCTTAAAAAGACACATTTCTGCTGTTGATTCTGAACACAACTTCTATCTGTTCCATAGGAGAAACCTAATTATATATATCAGATCACATTCCAAACACAAGCAGCATTTAGCTTACTTTAAAGGCATTTCAATATGAACATCTCAACCTTAAGGATCATTTAAAATTAATTCAATATATGGCCACTCATGTTAACTTTGTTTGCTGTCGAGTCAAACCTGACAGAAAGTAACGCCCAATTACCACTTTCTAACACAGATGATATAATGAGATCAACGTAATCTGACTGACTTTCTGCTTCAGAAAATAGTTATAGGACTGCAAATGTGGTTTTCTTCATGCAAAACAAAAATGTTGGTGGAAATTTGCTCTTACAGTTCTTGTAGAAGAATCTAATGTATTCTTTAATTGCCATTGTTTTCCAGTAACATGCTATCCCTGTATTTAATTACCATTTTTTTTTAAATCTAAAAAAAAATATCAAGACCTTTATGTGCCAATCATAAACCAAAATAACACAAAAAAATTCAGCATATGCAGGATCAAGCCCTGAACTGACATTATCCATCACTCTGTGTGTATAACACAACACTAATTTGGTATGTTAATTTTGCACTCTGTGTTAGTATTTATTCTTAAATCCCCCTGGAAGCATAAAATGTTCAGAGAATGAGTAAGATGTGCCACTGCATATGGCAGAGTAATTGCATGGGAGACAGGATTTTATATAAATGTTTTTACAAGAGATTTTGCTGAAAATCATGGAAGCCAAGCTCAGTAAAACTCCTTGAAACTACTATGAGAAGCACAGATTAATTCATATACTAGTGACAGGGGAAAATAATGTACCTTTCCAGCCTCTTGCTGTGTACAAATGCCAGCCCTCGGTGAGGGGATGAAGCAACAACCTGATGCTGAATTCTTCTCCCCAGCCTGCCATAAGCACTCAGAGCACCTCTGACACTTTGCCATTACTAACAAATGGCTCAGACAGAAATTATTGCACATGCCTACCTAAAACCTACACTTCCTAGGGATATACCTACCATGAAAGTTGTGCTCCTGAAACTGAAAAAAGGTATTGATTCATTCCTTCTTTAGGCAAAATCATTCCCAGCACCACACCTGAAGAGGGAAACTCTTCATTTTTTCCTGACAAAAGCTGCATTTTCTCAGACTTTTAGTTTGTGATAAATACACTCAGTGTGCTAACAGAGTAAGTTTGTATTTTACACAGTAACAAAACCACTGGAATTACCATCATGCAAAGAAGGCAGTTCACTTATCTGCATACTAAACCCAGCCCTTCTTCCATTACAGTGCCTGTAAACCCATACGTACATACAGGCTCACTACGTATAAATTAACTAAACCCCTATGCAACCTGTATCTATATTTCAGTTGCTTTACGGATGGGATTAAACCAGTGCCAGTAGGGTAAATATCACAGTGAGACAGTCAACTCCCTTTCCAGTGGCAGTTGCAGACTTGCTCATTAATCATCTCCAGAGAGAACAAGACACACAATTGCCAAAATTCTGTTTTCCAAAGTTTTATTTATCTGTGATGATTATTTTAGATCACTGTGGCATTGCACACCTTGGGCCATGGATGAATACCTTTTCTTTAACATATTATCAGTATAAAAACAAAACCAATGGAAAAAAAAAATAATTTCCCATACTTAGCTTCCCTTTTTTTTCTGTTCCTTTCACCTTCCCAAGGCAGTTCTCCACATCACATCCAGCCTGCTAAACCATGATGAACTCCAAGAACATTTCAGAAAGGCAGAATGAACAATCGAGCCCTTCACAGCTCTATCTTCCATGTTCTCTTGCTAGTATACTCCTGAACTTTCAGACAGACAGAGCGAGCAGTCGCAGGTACCAGAGTGCATGTAGCATAGTACTGCTTAGTGGCCATACCAAGAGGGCAAGCAGAGTTATCACAGAACCATCTAGGTTGGAAAAGACCCATGGGATCATTGTGTCCAACCTTTCACCCTACTCTACAAGTTCACCCCTAGACCGTATCTCCCAACACTACATCTAAGCCATTCTTAAACATATTCAGAGATGGCGACTCGACCACCTCCCTGGGCATTATCACAGACATCCAACCCAGTTAGAGAAACTGAAGCAGCCTCACAAAACTTCTGGCATCCCCATAGGTGTCATTTTTCCAGACTTAATTTTCTAGTAGTAATTTTTCAGATGCATCAGATCATCACTTAATATCACAACTGAACTATTTACTAACTACAGATAATAAAGCAAGATACCTCTAACTCTTACTTGCCTAATGGTGGCATCAACAACATGAAGGAATAAGACTACACAAAGGTGATTTGTCCAGCAAAGCACCAAACTCCAAAGTTTCCTAACAGTCAGTGACCTGGAGTCACCCAGATGCCCACAGCATCTGTGGTGTGCACTCACCCATAAAACTGAAAGAGCAGAGTGACTCTCTGTTATTGTAAAGAGAGAATACCTTACGTGGAAATAAATGCCAGCCCCTATTTCATTCATGGGCAGGGTCTCACTGAAGTCAATAAAGAGCAGGATTCCTCCTCAAGCAGCCTTACAGGTAGTGACTGTTGGCAGGTTTCTGGTACATATTACATTAGAGGAGGTTAGCACTGGAATCTAAGAGGAAAAGAAGCAAACAGAAATCCCTAACAGGGCAGCCAAAGATACAAGCCCAGAAAACCTGCCTTAAATTGTTAATAAAATACCGTACACATTAGGATTCAAAAGAAACCTAAAAATGAGACTTGTCCTCCATAGGAAACAAATCACTTCACAATGTAGCTGGTGCTACCTGGCCTAGTCACTCACTTATGCACAAAACATTTAACAGCAGAGAACAGGATATTAGCTCAACATTCAAATATTAATATAATACTATGTAAGTGATTAGTTACAAAATATTAGTTAATACTGAGTTATTAAGGCTGATCATTAATTCACATTTCAGAAACGCACTGCTCTTTACTTCTAAAAGTTGCGGCTGACTTCTGTGGAGCTTTTTCTCTGCTGGAAAGATAAAAACTGCTTTATCCGTGTCATTTACTTAGATCTGATTTATTCTAACCAGAAATCCAGATCCTGAAAGAAAGTGGCACTTATGTTACTATGATGAGCATCTAAAATCTATAGCATAACACCATGCCACAGTGAATAACCCCAGAATTTTCCTTCTTATTGAACACCCATAGGGTAAGGAACATGGAAGCAAGTCCTGGGTCAGACTGTGTGCTCTCAGGGAAGTGTGCAAATCAAAGAAAGAGGTGCTCCATAACATGAAAGGTGGTATACTCACTGTATGAATGTATACTCTATAGCAGCATGGTTTGTAATTAACCAGCATTGCTTGTGTTTCAGTAGTACAGAAAAGACTGTCACTGTACAGGGTCCAGAAAAAAAAAATCAAGGTTTCATTTTTGGAGCACAGTTGCACTTCTCTTCTAAAATTCTCTTCTTAAAATTCTGTGACTGAATCACAGTCGATACCTCACCCCTGGAGGTCCTAACAACTAGTTTTCACTAACTTCGGCCAGATTACTTACTAAATAAAACCTAAATAAAATCTGAGGACCAGATCCACACTGGCATAAATCAACCTTGGAAAATGCAATCAATTAAATGCATTGATTTACACAAGGTAAAATCCTGCCCTGAATAGATAGTCACTGGGCACTTCTGCTTCCTGTGAATTTTAAGGATGCTTGAAGGAACTACATAAAGCACTCCAAGAACCTCATTACTAATTCACCAATTCTCTCACATGCTCTTTATCTTTGAAGTTCATTGCCTGAGTGGTGAAGCTGAGCTTTTACTCATTCAGTCAGCATATGCAGATCATGTTTATGGGGACACCTTCTGGGAAGAGCATGAGACAGATTTGTAATGGTATTTGTAAGGAAATCCACTCATTCTATCCCACACCCATCAGTTAGGTGTCAGGAGATCCAGCCACTACCCTTCAGTCTTCAGCTGTCCCAACACACTCCAATATACAGTTCTATATCCTGCAGACCATTAACGGAGCTGGAGTCCAGGCTACACTCATTCTAGTAACTAAACAGAGCTAAGACATGGGCTCAAGCACTAGTACACAACTGTCCACATAATTTTCTTTACAATGCTACCCAGCACAGTTTTAACTTATGGCACCCACCATTCTCTCAGTGCCCAGTTATATTTTGGGGAACAACAGCAGATGGGCAGTGTTCCCAGTAAGTAGTCTGGAGTTCCAGATAGTGGAAGGATTACAAAGCCTGGTAAAAAAAAAAGGGAGGCTTTCATCTGCCTTTACTGAGAAGCCTATGTCAATGCTGCTAAACTCTCTTGGAATGGAAACTACATGCCAGTAAAGGTCCTAGCCCCATCCCAGCTCTCAAAGCCTCTCCAAGAAATATTTAGAACAGTGCTACTTGGTCGACAACCATAAGCACACTAGAAACAATGCTTAAAATTTCATAGTTTAGCTGATTAAGCTCCAGTGCCTGGCACACTCCCTGGTGTTGTTTACTAATACACACATAGCCTTTGAGCATTTGAGCCTCAGCGTTTTCTATCTGTACCAAACTCATTTACTTTGCAATTAACCTCCATGTCCACATTTATTATCCCACTTCCTTTCCTCGTTCCAGTCACTTCTGAAAACCAGGTCCTCTCCACGCCTGTCAGCTGCAACACTTACATGTCTTCATTCACTGTCCTTCAGAGTAGAGGCAAGGATTCAGATTTTTAATGTTTGTTCCACTCACTATGAAGTACAGTGTACAAAGTACAGTGTAAAAAACCTGCAGTACTAAATCACTGTACTTGAGGGCTCACTCTTAATATGCAGATCTTATCAAAATATATTAGTACCATCAAGTACAAAATTGACATCTCTATGTCTCTTCAGATACCACATATCCTTTTTAACTCTGTAAGAGATTTGAACCTTGCAATTTATATCCTATAGTATGCTGTAATCAAAGGCATCCATCTTTTTAAGGGTCTCTAATACCTAATGCCTACAGTTGCCATCCTTCTTAGCCAGAGGTTAGAAGTATAAACACAGCTAAATAAGTACATAACAATGATAGAAAAGAACAGTTTCTTGTATAACACATAACATGAGCAGCCATGCCTTTCATTGTAGGGAGACAACTCAGAATGCTTTCGGTATTTAGAACTCTTCAGCATAAGGTGATGCAATTACTTGATCAGTTATTATTCTGAGCAGGCAATCAGAAGGCCAATTAGAATTTCTATAACAGCTCCCAGGCAAATGGAAGGTCAGTCAAGATCTGAACTTTACCTGAGTAGACATAGGAAGAAAGACTGCCAGTGATTCATCACATTCACGGTGATCTCACCTGCTAAATCTAATTATTTTGCTCTGTTTGGTGACATGGTTTCAGGTGGTTTAGGGTTTTGGTGGGTTTGGGATTTTTTTTTTAATTATCCAAGGTTACAGTATTGCTTGGTACAATGATAAATCACAGTAATTAAAATAGTTTCTAAAAATGCATGTATCAAGTACTTTTTAAATCATAATTTTATTCTTCAGACAGTGATCATCAGATTATCAGGAAGACAATATTACTGCAATTAGAAATATTTTGGCAAAAGCTTGGGATGAGCAACCTTATTTGGGTCAAGGAAAAAAACATTCAAAGTCCTTAAATTTGCAGTTGAACTCCAGATTTAAAAAGAAAAGTCTTGAAAACTGTTTTTCCTACTTGAATATTTCTAGCTGTACATACCTAATAATCCATGCTTGCTATAGCTTAAAGAGTGAGTCTTCAAGTATAGACAGTGGAAACAAAACATTTTTGCTGTGAATTTTAAGCATGTTTCTCTGTCTTTGATTTTATTAATTGTGAAGATTATACAGGCTCTATTAAGTCATTCTGTAAACTTGCTTAAATCCCTTTCAAGGAAACATAATTTTTATCTTCTTCCCATGTGCTGTTTATAATGATCTCTGATGATGAAAGTTGTCATGCAGGCAAATCAACATTGACATTTAAAGGCTGATCCCACAACCCACAGATATCAAAATCAATCACTTACAAAGTCAGTGATTAAGGTGAAGAAATAATATAATGAATAGATACCCAAACAAGTAGATGACTAACCAAAAAAAAAAAAAAANATGTCTCACATTCACTCAGCAGTTGACCAGCAGCCCAGACCCTTTTCTACAGTGTAGCTTTCCACACACTATTCCCCAAGCTTGTAGTGGTGCCTGGGGTGGTTGTGANCTATTTTCCTTTTCCACATTAGAAGTCATAACATGGCATAGAATCATAGAATTGTTTTGGTTGGAAGAGACCTTTATGTTCATCAGGTCCAAATGTTAACCCAGCACTGACAGGTCACCACTAAACCATGCTCCTCAGCTCCATGTCCACACATCTGTTAACTACTTCCAGGGATGGAGATTCAGCCACTTCCTTGGGCAGTCTGTTCCAGGGCTTGACAACCTTTTGGTGAAGAAGCTTTTCCTAATATCCAAGCTAAAACTCCCCTGGTGCAACCTGNTGATAAAGATACTGAGGAACACCACTTGTGACCAACTACCAACTGGATTTAACTCCATTCACCACCACACTCTGGGCCCAGCCATCTAGCCAGCTTTTTCCCCAGCGAAGCATATTCCCATCCAAGACATGAGCAGACAGTTTCTCCAGGAGAATGCTGTGGGAAACAGTGCCGAAGATTTATGGAAGTCCAGGCAGACAACATCCACAGCCTTTCCCTCATCCACTAGGTGGGTCACCTTGTCAAAGAAGATCAGGCTGGTCAATCAGGACCTGCCTTTCCTGAACCTGTGCTGACTGAGCCTGATCACCTGATTGTCTTGTATGTGCTGCATGATAGCATGCAAGATGATCTTCTCTCCTGTCACAGAGGTCAGACTGACGGGCCTGTAGTTCTCTGGACCCTCCTTACAGCCCTTCTTGTAGATGGGTTTCACATTTGCTATCCTCCAGTCTACTTGGACCTCCCTGGTTAGCCAGGACTGCTGATAAAAGATGGCAAGTGGCTTAGCAAGCACTTCTGCCATCTCCTTCACTATTCTTGGGTGCATCCCATCCAGTCCCATACACCTGTATGTCTAAGTGGTAGAGTAGATCACAGACCATTTCCTCTTGAATAAAGGGGACCTTTTTCTGCTTCTAATGCCTGCCATCCAGCTCAGGCAGCTGGGTACCTGGAATTTCACACACTCCAGGAACCTCCTTAGACTGTTTCCTCTCTGCTGTATTGTATTTCCAGCAGACATTTGGCAAGTCAAAGTGCCCCATGAGAACAAGAGATAGTGATTTTGAGAATTCTCCCAGCTGTTTATAGAATATAGTTCATCTGCTTTTTGATCCTGGTTGGGTGGTCTGTAACAGGCTCCCACCATGATATCCATTTTCTTACCCACAGACACTCAACCATCACTAGGCTCAAGTCAACCCAAACACCCCCTAACACACAGGGCTACTCCACCTCCTCTCCTTCCTGGCCTGTCCCTTCTGAAGAATATATCACCATCCAATGCAGCACCCCAGGTGTGCAAATCATCCCCCGTGTTTCCAAGATGGCAACTATATTGTAATTTTCCTCCTGTACAGTGGCTTCCTGCTTCTGTTTGTTGTCCACGCTGCCAGCACTGGTGTAGATGCACTGCAGTTGGGCTATTGATCCCATCACCTTTTTTGGAGAAGACCGAATTCCTACCTGACCATTCCCAGGTGCTTCCCTGATTTCTAGCCCATGGATATGGATATATCTAGCATATGGATATAACCTTCTATTTCAGCCATCATATCTGCTTTAAATAATGAAAAGACCGATGCTGTCAATACCTTTTTTTTTTTATTTATTTCATAAAATGAAAACTTGCTCACTATAATAAGAAGAGAGCTCTAAACCTGTTCTAGGCGTATCTTTCTCCACTAAGCGTTATAATTTTCAAATAAGACATGTCCTCTAGGGAATAAATTTAGACACCATCTTTTGTTTATGCTAAAGAGAGGGTTATGAGAGGGTTATCTTCTGAGATAAACATTTTTTGAAGCTTAACTTCTAAAATATGCTTGTTATAATGCTAAGCAATAAAACTTATGTATCGTACAGTATATACCTAATAAAAAACTCCTGTTCCACATCATATAAAATACAGTATGGTCTTCCATGGAAGAAATGAACAAAATATTAAACCAGAAAATGTACATATTCAACACTTATTTCAAGGTAAGTTTTTATTTTATAGGATACAAATATAATGTCTGCATCAAAAAGCACAGAGCTGTGATTTTGTTATTGATTATTAGTAACCACAAAAATTTATCACTCACTCCTAGAAACAGAACTTTTTTTTTTAAGTGTTCTTTATTGTGTGAGCAAATCATTGTCTCCCAACATTACTCAGCCTTCCTTACATTGCCACACTGAATAGACAAGTATATATTTATCATTCCAATGAAAAACTGAAATCTTTATATATAGTACCCACCTAATCTTTCTTCATTTGGCTCACTAAACTGTTTTTTCACATAGATTTTGCTGTCTTTTTTCCTTGAGTGAAGTAATAGTATACTGAAACAGTTAAGGGAAATGCTAGTGTCCATTCATGTAGATGCATACAACATAATAACTTTAGACTTCCATCAAGGAAAAGCAGTAGTATAGTTTTATAAGGACTGCAGTTAAGCATTCAGACAGCTAGGAAAAGCTGCATATGTATTCAGTGACATTTAAAGTATATGTATTTATTATTTTTTATGCATAAACTACTTGCATACACATCACATTGTGAGCTTTTGTCTTCTGCTCTATGGCAACCTACATGACTGTGCTTTTTAATTTATTTTCTAAACAAGTTCTCCATAGCTATGTGACAATTTCTGATCCAGTGCTCATCAGACCAGGCAGACATTCCCTGTGTTGAGATGATGGGAACACCTCTCAGGCTCTTTTTCACAGGCCTGCAGCCATTAGGGCTGTGGTCATCTTGGATATTCTGTTCCTACACCATAATGCCTTCCAGCACAGTGGAACAGGCAGAGCAGTATCTGGAAGTAAGCAGTGCCTCTCCCACACAGAGAAATCATTATTATCCAGTACACTGGTCATCTGCCTTAGCCAGTATTTGGACCACAATATTCAGTAAGCAACTGATGTGAGGATCACTGCAACCTGTAATGCATCACCAGAAGCCTTTTGTAATCACAAGGGCTCAGGAACATACTCCAGAAACTTGGTTTTCCAGTGTCTAAGGTAGGGTGGCATGAATATACACCTTTGGGTCTTTCTTAATGCACCCCTCCAAAAAAAA
>VWZY01000823.1:119129-160627 GCA_013399075.1 Chloroceryle aenea
TAACGAGACGCATCGCTCCTCCACTGCCCGCTGCTGCCTGGAAGCCCGAATTCGCCCAGGACCGCGGCGAGGGCTCCGCGCAGCTGCCTAGACTTGCTGGGCCCCCCCCAGCTTGTGACTATGTTTGTCTCGTGAGTTTAGGTATACGGTGTCATTTACGACCTTAATGATTTACATAGAACCACCACTAAATAGGTGAAACAGGTTGTTCTTTTCCCCTTCTGCAAGAGACAGCCACGATGTACTCCAGACCCGCCTGTGCACACTCAGCTTCTTTTCACCAGGTCACATGTACTCTCTGCTCTGCTACCTACTAAGTCGATAAAAATAAATCAATAAATCACAGGGCTTTAGTAGTCACCTGCAGATCATTCATTTCTTCGAAGGAGATTAGTTTAAATTGTAGATAAGAATTACTTCAGATTTTTCATTTAATTCTGTAAAGTCCTATGTTTCAGATAATTAGTGAATGAAACCGATAAGCCAGACTCATTCTAATTTTAACCTCTCAAGAGCAATCTTTTTATAAACCTAACACAAATAAATGGCTGTATATGTAAAATATAGTTGTACAGTCTTAGTGTACATTGTATCCTGTATGGTATAAAATTTTCTTATATGTGTATATGTACATATATATAAATGATCAAATCTATTATTATGTATTTTATTAATAAATATGCTATCTTATAAAGAAAACAGAATGCATTTGAACTTGGAATAACCAAAGCTCAAAGTGCATCCTTATGTTAAGTATAATCCAGTGTTTTGTAATGCAAAAAAATGTGTGGTGGGGGTAAAATTAAGCTCATAAAAGCCAGGTGTGACTAAATAAGAGGACTTGGCTCTTCACATGTGTGGCTGAGCTGGTCAACTCTTTGCCAAAGGGTGCCGTGGATCACAGATGAAACAGTTCCATGAATCAATACAGATCAGGCTTTAGAGCTTGGGAGCAATACAATGCCTGCAACAGGCCTGTGAGGATTTTCTAAAGGAAGAATTTACACTGGAGAGTGGTTTCTGAGAAATTATGCTACCATTTAAAAAAAAAAGTTATCCCTGTTATTTTGGTGTAAAAAATGAGCTTTTATGTTGATTTCCTCCTACAAGCCACAGCTGTGCAAGTGACTTGAAATTTATTCTTTTTGGCATATAAGTTAAATGTTTTGTTAACTGCAAGTTCTTTCTGAAATAACTCCTCTGTAATCCTGTTAAAAGTATTAACTTCTTTTTGAATTTCAGCCTGCAGTTTTACTTTCTGACTCTGCTCTGAATATGCAGTTCTGGAAGTAAAGATAAGCACATTTTCTCTCTTGCAATGCAATGAACTTTACAAAACTTTGTTTCTCTATGATGTTGATTTTTTTTTCTCAGAATTAAAAGAGAATTTATATCTTATCTCAACGATTTGCATAGAGGACTCAGTTCCTTTTCTGTTGTGGCATGGAAAGTCCTTTGTTCCATGGAGTTGATGATGTTCTGTTAAAAGCTGAGGGAGAGAGTAGGAAGACCTGCACTACATCCATACAATGGAGTTGCATGTTTTTGTGTTGCAGCCACGTGGACAGACTGGCCAGTAACTATCACCCAC
Source organism: Chloroceryle aenea (assembly GCA_013399075.1). Taxonomy (NCBI): domain Eukaryota; kingdom Metazoa; phylum Chordata; class Aves; order Coraciiformes; family Cerylidae; genus Chloroceryle; species Chloroceryle aenea. The sequence continues at coordinate 120,721 of VWZY01000823.1, forward strand.
AGAGGAGCTTCCACACAACCTGAAAGTGTGCAAGAGCTTCACTAGAGCTAAGGAACAGTACTTTCATCCTTAAGCTTATAGAGTCTTCCACAGTTCATTTACTCAGATCGTATGAAAGGGAAATTATTTGCCCCAGAGTAAAGTGCACAGAACTCATCCTGCTGAGAAGGATGATGTGCTCAATTGACCCTGCTGTGAAACGCAGAAGTCATTTTAGGCTCGCTTCCCTTTGTAGTCTCAGGGGAATAGTTACTATGACCACCAATCTAATTTATAAACAATCTGTAGGACGCAAGCCTGAGAAAATGAGATTAAGAGTTGTCAAATGGAACGATTATGTATTAATTATAGCACTCAGTGAATGTTCCCCCAAGTCTCTGAAGTTGCTGCACCTTCTCTTTTTCATCACAGGTCATGTAGAAATATGAGTCTCAACTATTAATAGTTTCTTCTGGGTCCAATCCTTCACTACCTTAGCTCTCATAAAGTAGTTTTCAGCTGAGCACAGTAGATGTAAACTACTACCTTTTAGAACATTATGCTCTCTTCACAGAAGTCTTAGTGACTTTTCAAGATGCAAGGAAGTGGAGGAGCAGGTCAGCTGTCACTAAGAGATAATGATTAGAATAATGAAGTGTTCTCCAGTTCACGTGTCCTCTTAGTTCACATAGGTTTTTAACATTAATAAAGATTACTTAGTATTTATTGCACTCCCCCCCAAAAAAAAAACAAAAACAAACCAAACAAACAAAAAACTATGTAAGCATTTTCTAATTATCCTTAGCAGAGATTTTCCTCATTGCACAATATAGTGTCAAGATGAAATACCCAGTGTAGCTCTAGTCACTGGTTGTGAAACAAAAATACTCTGAAAATCAGGCAGCAGAGAACCATATTAATGCAGTCATATTGCTTTTAATGGTTGGGCTGATTTGTATGCTTCTTTGCAGCATTAGACAGTGCAGTATAGACATACCCTTAAAATTTTGTCTAGTCTGTGAATTTTATTTAGATTGTAATTCAAGTATTGCTCCTAATATGAGTTCTACCTGCACACAAAGTTCATTATGCTGATATTCTCTGCTGTATAAGTAAAAACTACACTTAGCATGTTTCACCAACTACTAATATAACAGTTCCTCAGTGTGGATACAAGATAGAACCACTTAAGGGCCCCAACCCTAAAATGCTTTTCACAATCCCCTTACTGTGCTCAGAAAGAACAAAGACATCCTTCCCCATGCCTACAGACATGAGAAAATTCAGAGTGTGAAGAATCTTCTAGCACTACACCTCTAGACATTTTACTTTAGCAACCAAACAAGAATGGAGGGTGTGTAGACACAGATTGACTAGTGTTTAACAGTATGGTTATTCTCACTTGAGTTAGCTTAACATGGGATATCCAGCACAAAACAACCCAGCTGAACCTTACAGTAAGAACATACTCTAATACTGATGTGATTTTTACAAGTGGTCATTCTCATGGTACTGCGGGAGATCAACATCCTGACAAATCAGTTCAGGTATAAAAATACACAATAAGGTCCCTTGACATATAACAGAAATGTCTCAGTGTAGCTTTACAGTGCATGTCATCTTCTGACATGGAGATTTTAAAGCTGTAAATCAAGTATTGGCAGTATATGCATGTCTTTGGATTACAACTGTTTCAACTACATATCCATCCACCCTCAATTCCTCTAACCCATCCACCCAGCCTCTAACTCTTCTCCATTCTAGTGGTACACAACTACAGATGATTCCTCAACGTTCACATGAAAAGTGAACTCCTGCTCCACTGAAACCAGTGACAGTTTTTGAGGTCAACAGAATCAATTTCTCCAGAAACTTTCACCTGTTACATATGTTAACGTATAGTAACAATGATATAGAAGCCTGGAACATGGGACTACATCAGTTGTCCTGTTACTCTACCTGAAAACATTATCTGATATTTCAGGTGTCCTAATTCTTTGTAAATTAGACCCATATACTAGAAATAGTCAACACTTCTGTAAATCAGGTGAATAGATTTTAGCCTAAATGTTTGGTTTGATTTTGTTTTCTCAGTGAATCATATATTTTGGGCAGTATTTTTTCAAGTTTAGTTCTTATTTATAGCTCCTGGTGAATGTAAAAAGGTAAGGTGAGCTGGTCTGCATAAAGCTTCTTCATTTTGCTTTCAGTGAAGTAACAACTTCAAATCTCTGTTCTTTTTTCCTGAATTGTAAAAGATACCAATTTTTTTTTTTTTCCTGAAGTTTTAGTAAAAGCTTCATTAGATTTGTCTTTATTTCATTAATTAATTTAGAATACTTTAGTTCTTCTCTATTTTATTCCATTTGAAGTAAACAGAATACTGCTTATCTAAATATTTTTAATCCCAGGCTGCCTCTTTTTATCTAAGTAGTACTTACATTTTTCTTGTGAATCACTTATGTAAGCAGCTTTCTATTACCCAAAACTTGAATCTGTCAAGGTTTATACATTTGAAGCATTGATGGCTAAATTATTCTAATCTCTAGTCCATGCAGAATCAATGACATCATTTTACTTTGGATGGAGCTTTTCAGAATGTCAAAGTCCCGAACAGCCACTTTATAGTCTACAGCTTGCTATTAATTGTGTAGCCAGCAAATACAGCAATCTTCATAATGATCAAACCAAACAGCATGTATATGCATCAGTGAAGAGTGGTAAATCATGCCCTATTTTCATGTAGGCTCATGCTTCACTAGTTTTAAGAAAGTCATATAGTTGAACAAGAATCTCATTCAAGTAATTCATCTTTACTCTATCTTTTCTTTGATAGATCTCTTATGTGACATTCATCAATCTATCTGCATTACTTTCACTAAAAAAAAAAATAGGTAGTATAATATTTCCTCTGTAATTTTTGTCAGAATTGCTAATAGTGTAGCCACAGTCATAAAGGAGAATGCTAAGTGTTAGTAGATGATACCGGGGAAGACTGATTATTTCATAATCCATTAAAAATACACAAGAACTCTACTATTTTCAGAAGATGGCTAGACATGCCATTCATTAAATTAATAGGTCAGTAATGCAAATAGAACTTTAATTCTGTATTAACAAGAGTGCAATATTTCCAGAGTGTGTGTCCATGATGTAAATATATCATCCATCTTCTATTCAGAAAAAAAAAATAAATCTATTGATTTCTTATTATGGCTAGCTATATTTTTTACCTAAACTGGGATGTGCATAGAAGGATAACTTCAAGTAGCCACTGATATGAAAATTATATAGCAGAGCTCCAATTCTGTTTGAGTAGCAATTCCTTTTCTTCAGGAAGAGGATATATGAAAGAGATGAAGATGTAGCAGTGTTCCCATGAACTTACCAATTTATTATGTTTGCATAAATATTCAATACATCAATCTCTTTCTGAAGGACTGGTTTGGATTTCAAGTCTTGTAGTTTTCGTATATTTTCTTACCGCTAAATCTCAGAAAAACTTTAATTATTTGTTGGACATCCACAACAGAAGTGATTCACATTTTTTATTGCTCATCAGTGGTGATCATGCTGATCTCCTGGGGTTAGCACTGCATGTGCTAGTGGCCTTAATATCAGAAAGGTGAGTAAAATTATGTTTTTTATTATCCAGAATTAGAACTGAATATTAACTGGAGAACAGCTATTTTAAAATTACTTAAAAAGAATGTAGAGAGAAGTAAAATATTGCTTAAGCTCTCCATAGATAGCCATGGTATTCTAAGATAGCCAGAGAGGCTGTTGACATACATTTCAGCCGCAGACACATTAATTTCAATAACCAACATAAAGACAGCCTATCAATCCCTTTTCCTACTCATTTCTTTTCAGGAGTGCTCCAAGGACAACTGTAAATAAGTAGCCTAGGAACAAGAGATGGAAGGATGAAGGCAACTTCCATCATGTAGATTTTTCCATTGGCAGAGTAAGGCATCTCCTTTCTGTTGGTATTATCTGAAATTGTATCTTATCTTACATTGCCTCAAGGAACATACTTACATGCCTTCACTCTCTGTGTGCTAATGCAACACCTACAATGATTTCTAGAGATAATTTCAGCTTGGAAAGTTAGTATCACCCTTTCTGTCTTGTGCTAGCATTGCCATTAGGCACCTATAGACTATCAGCACATATATGTTATTTTTTTTCTTTGACTGCATCTTCAGACTTTGAGGCCTATTAATTGGCATAAGATCATGTACATTTTTTACAAAGGTCTCTAAAGTCAGAACAGTCATGTTTCTTTTTACAAGTGAATGAGAATTCAGTGGAAATTCTTGAGATGTCACACAAGTTGGATAAAGATCACTGACCTGGGATCTGATCTCTACACATTCTAGTCATAAGGAGGAAGTGACAAGTAACTACAGATAGTTTCTCCGTGGAGAGGGCCCCTTAGTATGGTCGTTCACTAAGCCCCTCCAGATAAAAACAGATGAGGAAAAAGCAATTCTTTTGTATAATTTCAGAAGAAATTAATATAAAGTCTGATGAAGTGCTAGCAATAAAATGCATTTTTATATATGCATCTATATTTTATGTAAATATATAAACACATATCACTTTATATATGTATAAAAGTGTCTATATAAATATATTAATTGAAGAATACAGAAATACATATTTGAATGTTTAAATTGTCAACACCTAAACCAATTTGTTTCCTATGCTGTTTTTGCCTTTTCCCACTTCAGTGAAGTGACAATTTATTATATTATTTTTTCAGAAACTCAGTGACAGGGAGGTGATTTAGCAATCTTCAGCAAAGCATTACAGAACTTGAGTCTGAGATGTTCACTACCATTAAACCATTGTACTACCTAAGCTATCTCAGATCTTCATGTTTCCATGGAAGTATTTATTATGCACTACCACAAGATCACCCTGTTAGTTCTATATGTATCCTGTTGCCAGCATTTCATCATCTGTCCACATTAACGCTTTGGCAGACAACCTTTAACAATACTTTACAAAGAAAGACATGAAAGGCACAGGAGAAATTTCAAGCTGACAGCAGCATTTGTCAGCTGGTATCCTCTGGAATTCAGATGTTTACTGAACATGGAGTCCTTCACATTATTAGGTGTCTTTGAAACAATAGTTCTTTTTAAGAGTGACACCTACATACTTTCTCTAGAGCAGAAAAGTAGACTGACACCTACATACTTCCTCTAGAATAGATGAGTATACTAAGGAGTTTTGGAGTGTATTATGGCCTAGATATGTTTGTCCCTAGAAGAAAATTGATAATACTGTTATAATGATTTAAATTTCACTGCTAATTAACAATAAAGGCAACATCCAATAAAAGCAAAAGATCAAATTCACTCCTAAATAAAAAGCTAGCACAAGAATTGCACAGCTCCTACCTCCTCTGTGTTATCTCCAAAGAAGTGCTTAAGTGGTTCACGGGCTTGTTGGCATCTGCACAGGTGTAAATTTCATCTGATTCTATTCAAAGTATGGTATTCTAGCAACTTGCTTATGGCCAAAACTGTCACAGTTTTCTGTGCAGAAGTGAAATAGATGTTTGTTTCAAATATAAATTTAGTCTCTAGTTTTGCAGTTATTTTGTGTTCTAATTATAACATTCTAATTTGTAAACAACACATGCTGAGGTTTTGACAGTGAATTTCTGATGAAACACAGAGTACAAATTTTAATTACATACAGTTCTAATACAGTGAGCACTGCAGCATTTCTGTCATCTTTGAAATGGTAACAAAATACATAAAAAAAAAAGTTTTTGAAATATGAGCATGAAGGTAATGAGATCAATAAATGTCAGCTAGAAAAAGTAATCACAGCTCTAGAGACTCACTAACCTTTCTACAGATTTCAGAAATAATAGACTAGCTTGGATGAGGAATCTTTAACAATGAGAAGCAGATACAATTATAAGGGGGAAGTGAGCCAGAGACTGCTGAATAATATCAGAGCCATTACCTTTTTAAGTGAATGAGAGAAAACAACCAATATTTTTGCTTTTCCTCCTGTGATCCTCACCCATGCACTTTCCTTAGCACTTTCTGATTTTGAGAGCAAAGTTTAATATAAACACATATGTAAACCTAGAGTTAAAATACAATATATGACACAAAGTGAAGTAAGAACTAACGGTTTTCTGGACTGAGGCCTGATCCTTCTCTCATGGAGACAGAAATCTTAGAACAATTGTTCTCCATTGAGTTTCAGTCAAATTAATTTTTGGCCATAAAGACTTTGCTGTGGCTCACCTTCCTCATACAGGATTGCTCAGAGTAGTCTAAAGCAAAGCTAACTGCAGAGAGCTGTGGAAGGATCTTGAAGGTAAATGACAGGTGAAACTCAATGTCAATAAATGCAAAATAACATGTATGGGAAAAATAACTCAAACTACACATCCAAGATATCGTCTAATAAGCTATTCCCACTCAAGGAAGAAATGTTAGAGTTCCCAGATAGGGTTATCCAAAAATACCAGCTCATTACACAGCAACAGTCAAAAATGTCAGTCAAATGTTTGAAACTGCTAGGAAAGCATTGAAGAACAAATTAGAAAATATTTCAACTCACTCTACTCAAAGCAAAGATGAAATAGACTGGAACTAGAGAAGTAGAAATGGTGCACAATCTAAGCTGCAAATTACACTTTCCAGTTTCTCAATATGCAAGAAGTATAACAAAAACATGATGAGGAAGCAATCTTAAGACACGCATAGTGTTTCTTTGCATAATCCATCATCAGATTATGAATTAATTGCTATGGGAGATTTTTTTCAGAAAAGGAAATCAATAAATGGGCGGAAAGGTCAAAATGCACATACCAAATTAAGAATTCCCTAAACTACTGATTTACTAGAGTCAGTATCTCATAGGGGAGCAAGGACAAGTTTAAATTTTCTTGGTTTATGGTTCTTCCTCTGCTGACCATTGTCAGAGGGGAGATATTGGACATATCAGCACATAAGTTTTTTATGTTCCTAAATTACAATACAGTTATCATTTCTGGTCCAAATTATGTGCTAATCCTTATTTAAATGCTGGATGGAATTGCCATTCAAAGTGGCTTTGACAGACTGGAAAATGAACTGACAGAAACCCCATGAAGTTCAACAGTGACAAAAAAACCACCTGCAGCCAGCACACAGTGGCCTCATGCAACAGCACAGACTGGAGACCAACAGACTGAAAAGAAGCTCTCCAGAAAAGGACCCTGGGGTCCTAGAGAAGAAAACTGAGTTGAGTCAGCAGTGTGGTCCTCTGACAGTGAAGTCTAACAGAACACTTCTCTCCTAGCAAGATTGTACATAACAGGCCAGTGGATGTGATTAATTCCTTCAACTCCACACTTGTGAGACCACACCTGAATACTGCACCCACTTTTGAGGTCCCCAGAATAAGCAAGAATTTAATATACTGTAATAGATCCAAGACAGTTTTAGGACTGTAGCACACTGGACATGAGAAGAGAGTGAGGAATCTGCGCATGTTGATGATAATTATACAGAGCTGTCCCATAAAACAGAGCACTGCTACAATATCCAGATAAGAAAGTGGGAGGAACTTCACGACTTAGTGAACTACCAAGAATGCAGACAGCAACCAGCCATCAGCTAGTTTTTTGACAGTACCAGTCAAAAAGGATCTTTTCTCAGGCTTGAAAAACATTTCTCTTTTCATATTAAATTGGTACTAATTATAAAATTTAACTTTAAACTCAAACACACACACATACACACATGCATGTTCCAGCTCCTAGTCAACTGCGGCAGTGGAAAACTTCTGCTTTGATGTTTTAGCTTCAAGAAAAAAACTTTACAATCACAATGGAGTGATGATAATTGCAAGCTTCCTCTGTGACAGGTATTTATAAACCTTTACAATTCTCAATGCCTAAATACTATTATTCATTGATAGCATTAGCTGTCACTTCATAGAATCCCAGTACCTCCCTGACTCCTTAGGGGAAGACAAGTTCCTCCTGCTGTCAGCCTCTAAGAAACAAGGTTTCAGCATGGACAGAAAGGACTGTCTCAGCTGACAAGTGCAGAATGGAGGCAGCAAGAAATCACACTAAAGCAAACTCCCCGAAGGACCTGGAGCCAAGCTCAAATCTGGATAGAGCTATATTATTGTAATTTTTTCAGAGGTACTTTTTGGTAGATAGCATTAAGGAAGAGCTATTTCTCAAGTTTACCACAAGATGGAGGTGCTGTAACTCAGAATCATTCATTAAGCAATCAGGAAAATGGTGGGTGTTGCACAACAGGCACTGTAAAATTTTATGGACTTATTTCAGTAATAAAAAATAATTATATGCAACTGTGCCATGTATTAATTTATTTTAAGCAAACTGTGTAATGACATAGCGAACCATCTCTGAAACAGCATTCTTTCAAGATGCAACATCTTAAAATTTACATCTGAATTGCTAAACGCTGCAGATACTATTCTGAAGTGCATATACACTGGAGATGGAGATGGCTGATAATTTAAGTTCTGTGAAAGCATACAAAGTAGTGTTTTCTAAAGCCAGATGGGTGCCATCTTCTTGGATATATTATCCTCAAATTATCTTTCCCTAAATCGAGCTTTCTGGAGCTTGGTACCAATGAAAAGAAATGATAAAGGATGTTTTTGTCTGTAACAAATACAAGTCTGATCATTCTCACAGGTATTCACTCTGATCTCCATCAGAAGGCTGAGGATGGTGTTTGTCATCAGAAGGCTTTGAAACTGCTTAATAAGTCAGGATTATAATATAGTTCACTTGCTTGTAATACGTGTTGCTGAAGCAGGGACAAATAAGGGAGCCCTCATTTGGCCTTTCTGCACAAGGACAGCAGACCATGGTTATAAGCTCCTGAAGCTTTATCTTATGAAACTGCATGGATAGGTTCTTGTCCTATCCTTTCTTCTGCTTTTATTTAAAACTTCAAAAGGAAAAGGTTAAACATTTTTTTCTGCTGCTCCATTTTTCCCCTCGCATCTTCTTTGCTACTGGTTACTTTGCTGTTTGAAGGAGAATTTGAAACATGAGTGAAATTGTTTGGCTCAGGTTACATTTCAATAACACAGAAATGGAAACAATCAGAAAGGAGAGTGCTATGAAGACCTAATTTTTGATAGTTTTATACCAGTTGGATACATTTGATATTCAGTGACATTATTTTTGCACTGAATAAGCATGACAATAGAGAGAAGTGAATCTCTTCAGATGTGCTCCTAAGCCATGGACAAACACTCTCTAGGTCCCACTATGCAAATACTGCCTTCATCAGCACTTCACCTTTTTGCTGCTTGGAGTGACCACATCCCATGTTCTACTGGTTGCACCGTCATGCAACCACGTTTTACTTGACTTTAGTCATATTAATTTAAACAGATAAAAATTAAAGGATATGAAAAGATGTAGATATCCCCCTAATAATTCTATTGCAAGAAAAGCTAAAGGAGCAGTAAGTGTGTGAAGAGGAACTGTATAACAGTTGTGACAGTATCTGAAGACGGACATGAGTGAGGATGAAATAAATTTGTAGTTCTTTAAATAGTTCTCATTGTACATGAGAAAATAGTAAATGCTGAAGGCCTTTAGAAAACAAGGGTACATAATAGATTGAAAACTTATTTGTTAGATCATTATAGACCTGCTATAGCATCCACATTACCTTTCATTTTCAGTTCATTCTTTAAAAGATGAGGTAAATTACCAGAGATCATAGCAGACAAAACTCACATGGTTAGGGAATAAAAAAAGTAAAAATGTATCAGAGATTTCAATTGTAATACATCTAGTATTCGCAATGACTGATTGATGCTGAGCAAGCTTGTGACTTACCTCATACTATAAATAATTTGGTTTAATTTATCCTAATTCAAAAGAATTCCAGAAAATACACTAAATCAGTAAATATTTCTATTCAATGAGTTTATAAATTAAATTCTTCTGACCTCATTGCTGTCACAAAAAAAAAATTATTTCTTATCAAAATATGTTCTGACATGTTGAGTAATTTTGCAGTCTCCAAATATTTGTAAAATAACTTAGTAAAGCTGAATCAGTATTTACTAATTTAAAAAAAATGTTTTCAAAGAATAAAGAAACTTAGCCAGAAAAGTTTACATCCCAGTGTTTCCAGTCTCTCTTTAAAGTTACAAACCACAGTCAACAGCAAAAATTATTACCTAATCACGAAAGGGCATTCTTCATTGTACACTCTACATTTTCAACATTGCTGATTCTTTTCCAGAAAGTACTTGTCAGAAGTCTTTTTATGTTGTTTAGAAGAAAGGACAAAATGTAACACATATTTTTTATGTCTAGATGTTTGCTATATTTCCTCATCTGAAACTGATGGCATATAAATGTATTTATAGTAGTGAAGCAGGACATATATTGTGTCAGAAAAAAAACTGTGGCAAAGACAAGGATGTGAGTTGTTCAGGCTCTGAATACAACCCCAATATGTGCCCCAAATTATTCTTGGTTTATACAGATGTATAAACCACCACTGAACTGCTGAACAGGCTAAAGAAGTGCACTCCTGTGGCAGCTGCATAGGTCAGAAGGAACATGCTTTGTGATAAAGTAACAGCTCCATCAGCTAATATTAGGGTCTTCATAAAAAGACCCAGATGATTTGGAAGCAAATCTTGGGATTTTTTGTGACTGTGTGTATCAAGACCTAAAGTAACTTAATACTTTTGTGTTCTGTAATTGAGTGTTATGCAAAAATACATGTAGTCAGTTACAGATACAGCAAATAATTTGTTAATCCAGTCACTTGAGAATTATGAATTATTTTATCATATGCATGGGCACAGTTATATAGTTGAGAAAACTACTATGGATTTGATTATTCCCATGAAATAGATAATGTGTATTTTTCACATCAAGATTTTCGTACATTTTAAACTGAGGGCTATGTTACTTAAATTCTACTGATAAAGTTAAAATGCTATTGAATTAGGAGAAGACCACCCTTTTAGACTTATTTATATCCTACCTAATGCAAATGTGAATGTTCTTCTATTCCACATAAATATGCAATCACTTCCTTGAAACTTGCTAAGCTGCCTGCATCAGCAATTTCTCATGTTACACAAGTTGTTCACCTCAGAAAAAAACTGCACAGCCTCCCCTTTAGCACCAAAAAAAACCTCACACTAATGTAAATTGAAGCTCCTGGTAACCACAGGTGAGCATCAAACAACACAAGTTACATAATTACAGTCTTGATGATTGAAGAAGGGAGATGAATCCTGACAATCTTTCCCATTTTTATGCAGTTTTCTGTAAAATCTACAAATTTCATCCTAAAATGCCTTGAAGAAGAATGAAACAGGAGGAATCAACACTGGTCCACTTTCAGGAACGTGAAAAATATTAGGTAGAAAATTGGAGCAGCAGTTTCTCTATAAGTTGATTTTTGATGTGATACTGAAACTTTAATTGTGAACTGAACAAAATATTTCTTTGGAGACATTACATGTTTTTAAAACTGATTTTGTCCAAAGCAAAACAAATTGCTTTGTTTGGGAATGGTGAAAAATAATTTATATTATTATATATATATTTAAATATATATATATCCCTTTTTGATAAAAATACTCGTGATATTCAACACAAATACTTGTACTGTGTTGAGCAATTTAAGTTGTTTCACCAGCTGTAATCCAACACAGAATTGTAGATCCTCTAGATTTCTTTTATTGATTTCTTTTTTACTATTGGTACACATTTGTACTACCTTGACACATAGTTTAAAATATCATGTCACTGATGTTTTTATCAGTTTTTAAAGGTCAAGAGATTTATGTCTTCATCTGTAGATAGTTTTAAAGTCTTTTTATTACCACAGCTCTGAAAGAATAGGATTCAGGTATCATTCCTTTACTCTGATACACCACTAAAAAAGATAGGGCATTACTCTTACTTTACACTTAAGTAGGATATGAAAGATTTGGTACTTTTTTCTAAATTCTGTTTCAGTTACAGTGGAGAAATATCACTTAGAATTAAACTCCTTGAAAGTTTATTGCTTAGAATTCTGTGTCTGAAATCCAAGGACTGATATTAAAATTACTTATTGAAGAAGCAAGATGAGACCCAAAGAGCACAAGCTTACAAAACAGAAATGCAGAGCATATTTTGACACCTTTGTGTCCCAGAGCTACAGCTGAGAACAGCAAGAAAAGCAGTGGGCAAACCTCCCAGCACTGCCCCCACAGAAATATATTACCTGCCAACGACTGCTTTGCACACCTGCACCACGAGAAGGTGCAGAGGGCCTTCCAAGATCACCTACTGCAAATGAAGGCACCCTTTGAAGACTGATTGTTCTGAACTTTAATATCATTATCGATTGTGTAACTTCTTTGACAAAAATGTGCTCAATAACATTTGAAGAACACAGAGCATCATTGTTTATAAGGTTTACAAAATTTTAGTGGTAGTTAAAGAAATATTTTAGCACACAAGCAACTGTGTATTACTACAGTTTTGCTTTGGCACATATGCTAAGCCTTAATGCTATTATATTTACTACCAAGATGACCAATGTCCTTGACAAAAACAGGATGTCACTGTGTTAGCTCAACAACTGTTTGACTGTGAAGAGTAGATTTCTGCTTTACTCAAATTGATAGTAAAGTATCATTAAGCAGTAGCTATGGATCTATTTACACTTTATAATGAGCTTTTAAAATTAAGTGGTTGTTCACAGTATGCAGGAGAATTTTGAAGTTTTAAAAGGCAATGTGCTAATAAAGATGAGAGCTGTAGAGGGTGGTCGGTTTCTTTTCTGAAATAGCAACAGTTCTATTGCATAAATAGTTCTGCCTTATTGAATTATTAGATACCATCATGGTTTAAATTGGGAAACGTCAGGAAGCCTTCTGCCTGAAGAAGTCATGTGCATTATTACTAGTAACACAGGAGGGTTTTTTACTTTGTAATTGTCGTAGGACTTGAAATCGCTTTTTTTTTTCACAGTATACTATTAGAGTTCGTACACATAGCCAAACAGTCGTTAGAAAGGATACATTTTTATAAACTGAAGTAGAAATCTCAAAGGTAACCGAATAATTCTTTAGCCTGTTTTCTTCAATTCTGTCAGATAAAAAATATTAATATGAATATTAATGGCATTTAAATGTCTTTTGTATGTGCTATGCAAAATAGGCAAAACTGGAGAATCCTCGTGCACAGACAAGGCATGGCATTAAAGAGAGAAACTCCAGAACAAAGGAATAGCCTGCACTGAAAAAGGACTGAGTTTCCTATTCAAAACTTAGTTCAATTTAACTAGAGCCCCTGATGAATTGCCTTGAAATATGTGTTGGGTAATTGGTGTCACCTTTTGTTAGCAACATGCAGATTACTAGATGATGGTTGTAGTATATATAGTCAATTACAATTTTGCATTCATAGTACAGCATCACATACACACTCCAGTCAAGGCTCAGAGCCTGACCGCGCCATGACATACACAGGCAATGGAGGACCTCTCAAAGGGACAACTTCTGAGGCAGCTCTTGCTTACATATGGCCCCTTGGAACAGTGCTCCAGGCAGAAAGCATATAATTTTGTGACAAAGCAAGGAAAGGAAATAAAGCAACAAAATGAAAGAAAAAAATGGATTGAGTAAAAATAACATGTTCAAGATCTAGGCTTCCTCATCTGCCTTGCACACACAGGTGTTACAGACCTCCAAGGCTATTTGAAAGCTATTAGCCACTGCTAAGAGCAATGTGTACATAATGGAACCTTCATGCGTACAAAGGTAGAGATGATGGAGCATATACTTATTTACTCTATATGTCACTATGAAGAACAGACACACTGAAATCAAGGAAGCTTCACAGCAGATACCAAAAAGAACACTATCATGGTAAAAGAGTGAGAACTGACAAATTGGAAAGTTAAGAGACAGAGGAGTGAATTATAGTATTCTTTATTAGTTTTACAGTTTAAGATGACAATTTACTAAAACTGGGGAAACACTGTCTTAACTGGAGATCAAGTAGTGTACCCAAACTGTACTTCAAAAACAGAAGAACCCTGAAATTTTGAGTTCAGTGGACGGGGCAACTCAGTCTTCTCTAACCATGGTAAAGAGCCAGTATGGGTTTGTACACATCGTAGAGAACAAGCTGTGCTCTGGAAATTACTTTTCTCCTTTCTCACTCCAAAAGCATCATTATTTGCCTACTCATTTGCATAAACAGAAATAAAGTAGACCTCATAGACAGTAACTACTCTCTTCCCTCACATCTGGCAATTTGCAGAGACATGCATTAGGCATGATCTTGAGGAAATATATTTATATAATTTTTAAGGAGTTATGATTTTTTCTTTTTCTGTTTTGAGCCTAAAAGAATGAAGATCAGGAGAAAGAACATTGTATGTAATTGCATTTAATAAAATAAAGGAAACTGTTTTCTAACAGCTTGTTAACAGTTTGCTAAACTGCATTAGTCTCCTTTCTTCAACCCAGACAGCAGCAAATCTAGGTTAGCTATTGTGAGCAGCCAAAAGGTATGGACAGATACAGATGGGCCCTGTAGGACACTAATGGTATGCACCTGGTCCAGAAAGCTGTTCCAGATGCTCTGGGGCAAGCGGGATAAATTGGGAAGAGGAGTCATGCTTGCAGCAAGGGCTGGGGATTGTGCCTGGTGTGCACTCCCAGCAGCCTGGATGTGAAACATGAAGGTGGCTCACAGAGCCTCCCAGCTTGTAAGCAAAGCAGTGCATGTCTCCAGGATAGGTTCACTCCCAGATTTCTTGGTGCATGCATAGCAGAGCATACTATTGGTACCTGCCACAAGTATATTATAATTGGTGAAAAATATTTAATTACCCCTATTAATTCATTCAATTTCTCCTGGGGATAATAAGGATATCTGTGTGAGAAAGCAAAATCAATTGTGTAAATTGCTGTTCTACCCTGAAAAATATATCTCCATTAAAGACTGGGACTGTAGATAGCATTTTTCTGAGACTATGGGTTCAAAAACAGTTGACTTCTGAAGAATTTGGGATAACATTCATTGTGAGGCATTTAACTTGGGCAGTTTCTCATTTTCACCTCAGAAGGATTTCTTCTGCATCCTAGTAAATATGTATTTGACAACAGCATCTGCCACATCAAGATACACTTTTACATGTTACAGTATTTTTATCATTAGAATCTGAATGCTCTGCTGCCTGATTACACTATACTGTACCATACTAAACAAGAAAAAAAAAAAAAAACATGACCAAAAACAAACAAACAAACAAAAAAACAGCTCAATTTTTTTCATCCTTAAGCAATAAAAAGTAAGTCAGCAGAAGATTACCACCCCCTTAAAGATGTCCCTACGCATAGCAATCTATGGGAAGGGATCATTCTGTAATAAATGTCAAAAAACATGTTTTATCTAAATAGCTCAAGATACTCTACTGACAAAATATAGTTAATTTATACTCTTCAGGAGACAAAGTAATCTATGGGTTCTTTTAAATTGCTTTTGTCTCCAAAGAAAACTCAGCTGGCTGTGCAGCATGAAGCAGAATTTAAAGCAATATTTCATAAATCTGTCACTGAAGATTAAAGTAATCTTTAATTTACAAATGCTGTTACCAGCTCTGTATGTTTACTTTGCAGAGCTTTGAAAATTCAAGCATTTCTTGCACCTCTAACCAAAGCCTTTCACAACGTCAAAGGAAAAGAACAACTAGGGCCAGAAACTGTCACTGCAGCTTCTGTAAATCTCCACTCACCCATATTTTTCTGTACAGCTGAACTAAGTAGCTTGCAAGGGCAACCTATGAACACAGAAAGGGAAAACAGAATCCTTCTCTTTCCTGTGTGTAACCAGGAGCTTGAAACTTTCCTATGTGCATATTACATTGACTGAAGGTAAATTTGGACCATTCTGATACGTATAATCATTAAGCCCAGGCTTTCTTGTTCACTCATTAAACTCTCATGTCTCCCAGATTCTCATTACTGCAATGGCCTTTCCTCCGTTTTTCCTTCACTCACACTGTCTGGAAATGATGGTATTAATGCTGTTTTTTCCTTACTGAGCTTTAGCTCTTGATTTCCCTTCACTGCTCCTCATCCATGCTCAGACATAAATGACATCCTCCTTTCTTATGCCTTCATGGATTATCACTACCTTGTTTATATCTCATATGGCTGAGGAACGTCATGCAGATATTGACTTCTGAGAAAAGCTGGTTGTTGTATTCAGTGCGGGAAACAAACAGAAGGTAACTAATTTCAGTTTGGAGTTGATGGAAAGCAATTTTAAGAAAGCAAAACACAAACAACACATTTAAATGGAAACAATTTTGAACTGAAGCGTGCTGCCCACTAGACATTTTAATAAAGCAGAAGACTAAGTTGACAAGGTGATTTAAACAGTATTTACAAACCCAGAAGTGAAAGCAGGCTCTGCCATTCAGCTGCTGTGAATCTTCTCCAGCACAGAAGTATCTACATACAGAAAAACAGTTCCATATTCCATTGCTGGAACAACCCTTAGTCTATGCGATATTCTGGGTGTAACGTCTTTCAGTTTCTCTGCTGGATTTTGATAGAAGAGTTAAATACTGGTTTAGACAAAGAAAAGGGGGAAAAAAAAGGAATAGAAAAGGACTCTTTGAACATTTATCTACTGGGTGATTTGAAGAAAGACTCAGTCTGCACAAGGATTGTGTGAGTTGCAGTTACTGAGCACAAAGACTTCTGTTTTCTGAGTGTCTCTTCTGAATCTAACCAAACTAATCTATTCAATATTTCTTTAATCTTTCTCTCTTTTTATTCCTCCCCACAATATCTACTGAAGCCTTGTGCTTACTTTTACAGATAAATGAACTTTGCACCCAAAGGGAAAACACTTGCTCACCTGCATTTCCAAAAAACACTTTTGTGTTTTTATTTGTGTTACCACTCATGCCACCATAGCAATTTCCTAGAATTTCCAGAGAGCAACAGCACGGAATGCATCTCAGTCATTTTGTCTAAACTCGGTCACGGTGCATAGAAAAATAACTTTATTTAGACTGAGGTGCTGGTAAGCATAAGATCATTGTCATTCAGCATTGTCTTACTGTTTCCTTCCAGTTTCTACTGTGTGGCTGTGTTACACAGGAATGGATGTAACTTCAGAGCAAGAAATTGTATTTATTCTGTGCTTGCACATAGCCTTATTTAATGTGACATGCTCGGAAATAGGCAATAATGGAATAAACAACTGTACTGAGTTTGACAGATGTTATTAAGTCACCGTACACTGTACTGAATTACAGAAAGCCACAGAGCACATGAAAAAGTTCTGTGGACTAGGCTATAGCTTTATTCAAGTTCAAACATAATTGCTAGTATTTGTTCACAAGGCCACAAGGCTTATCCAATTTTTACATAATTTTCACTTCAAGTGAGGTTGAAGCAGTTATTTTGTGCACGTGATTCCCACAGAATTCACCATTTAGTTGGTGCACAAACAACTTTACAGATACAATTACTGGTGCATGCAAGCTTTTCATGCTGTTTTTCCACAGCAGCTTTCCAGACACTCTTCCCCAAGCCTGTAGCATCGCATGGAGTTGTTGTATCCCTAGTGTAGGACCTTGGACCATCAATCCAACCTGTTCATATCTCTGAGAACCCTCGTACTCTCAAACATTTCCACCTAACTTGGAAGTCCAAGGTGGCAGTTCAATGAACCCCACTACTTCCCCAAGAACTGAAAACTCTACCGTTTCATGATCACTATGTCCAACACAGCCTCCAGTCTTCACACCATCCACAAGTCCTTCTCTCTTTGTGAACAGATCTAGCAGAGAGCCTTCCCTAGTTGTCTCACTCCCAGTTGTGTCAGGAAGTTCTCTTCCACACACTCCAGGAGCCTCCTGAGCCGTTTCCTCTCTGCTATATTGTATTTCCAGCGGACATCCGGTAAGTTGAAGTCCCTCATCAAAACAAGGACTAGAAATTGTGAGACTTCTCCCAGATGCTTGTAGAACATTCTGCCTGCTTCTTCTTCCTGGTTGGGTGGTCTATGCTTTACCTACATAAACACAGTTTAGTGATGATATCTGCATGGTAGTGACTTAATGTGCAGAATTGTGCATGTGGAAGTGAAGGCTTTGTTTCTAAAAAATTATAGCCTATCACTATAAAGCTGTGGATGTTAATTTCCAATGTCTGCATTTTTCAAGGTAGTCAATGATTTATATATTACAGATGCTAATGAGACAGGGAAGTCCTCTCTAAAATACCAAAGTTTGATGATGTTAAAGAATTCTTATCCTCTGTCTTCAAGTCACACAATCAGTGCCTATAACATGGGAAAACTGATTCTGTTTGTGTTATCTTGCCTTCTGCTTGCAGTTTTCATAAACAGACAGTAGCTAAAAAAATAAAAATATAGATTGGGTGGACTACCAGCTAAGACAGAGTTTATGAAGGGTTGCCTTCTGATACTACTGGTTAAGTGGCATTTGAAAGAACATGTAGATGACAGCAACTATGACTTAGTTACAGCTTTCTATTGATCCTTTTTCAGTGGAAAAATCTCCCAGAATGAAGAAGGTCAGAGAAGATAGTTGTAATGTTCTTTGTCCAGAGGGAAAAATCAACTATCACCATAACAAGCTGTCATGGTTCAGGGTCAGGGCAGCCCCTTAGACCAATAACAGATGCTTTCTGTTAACCTCCCTCCCTCCCCAAAGGGGAAGAGAAAGGAATAAGGGAGAGAGACTTAGACATTAGAAAAGAAAACTATAACAGCTTTAATGAAAATAGTAATAAAAAAATAGACTATGTACAAATATATACAAACTCAGTATCAAACTCAAACCCCCTGCTGGTAATCACATCACCGTCACCACTGATGCTGTGGAGCAGGCACTGGGGGAGTCCCAGACCGGGCCCCGCAAAAGACAGGAGCTATGTTTAGGAGCTGGATTCTGGTACTGGGTTCAGGAACACACAGATTGGGATTAAAGGCAGAATGGACTACTCCTGGGATGCTCCGAGGAAGGAACTGAAAGAGGACCTGAGCCAAGCCAAGCAAAAAGTGGTCCAAGCAAAGTGGTCCAAGAGGGGAGAAGAGCCCGGGAGCCTGGAAGAGAGAGAGTGAGTAAGGAAGCAAGCAAGCAAACAAAACCTATAGACCCTCTAGATCCCTCAGCTTTATACAAATATGACATATCTGGGCTGGAATACCTCGGTGGTCAGTTTGGGGTCACCTACCCTGTCCACTTCTCCCTGTGGGTGCGTCCTTTCACTTTCCTGCACCCCCAAACGTGGTGCACAAGATCCAGCAGTGGCCTTGGTCTGCACACCAACCCTTGGTAGTAACTCTGAACATGGGCTGTTACCACTGCCAGCAGCAGACACTGTTTGTGACAACAGGCTGCTAACTTCAGACAGTGCAGTGAGTTAGAAGAACTGAGCTGAAAAGTGACAGAACCAGCTCTGTTCTCACCCAAACCAGGACACAAGCAATGAAGTAACTTAGCTAAACATTTACTGAAATACAAATAGGTATCTTTTAAGTAAGTACTTTTCAGAATATGAAAATTGTGTAGCCAACCAAAGTTTACATGACAGAAACTCAGAGATTTCCTTGTTTTTACTTTTAATTCAGAGACAGTTCTATTGTTTTAAAAATGGTACATTCTAGCGTCTTTTTCTCTGGTATGGGAGCTAGAAAGTAACAATGTAATTTTTTACAAGTGAATAAATATCATTCTGCTCATTTTAGTTATTATAATGGTGCTGTCAGAGAAAGAATATTCAGGCGTGGACAGTACATGGTATATTACAAGTACACCTCATCATTATTGTAAGTATCAGAAAACAGATTGTTTTAATAATAAGCATAACATTTTCTGCTTCATTATATTAGGCATTTCAGTCAGTACCTTCCAAGATTAAATTTTATGAGATAATTGCAGGGCACAAAAAGACCTTTTCATGAATTCACTTTTTTTTTTTTCCTTTTTTTTTTTTAATGTAATTTATTAATGAAAACTTCTGAAGATGAAAAAATTAATGTGTCAAAGGCAATGATGCTCTAAAAGGCAGCATTGTGACTCAGCATGCTGTGAAGCAAGATGATATCTCTAGAGGTCTTCATTAATCCTTTGCAAAGTTACAAGACCCTATATACTGCGTCAACATGATGCAAAGAGTTAGTGGCTTCTAGGTACTGGATCCCAGGAATCAGCTGTGGTCATGGGTGTGTTTCTGAGGCCTGATATGTATTTAGAAATCCCAGATTTCACAGTTAATTCCTTGACAATGAACAAGCACCTGTTATGTACTAAGAAGGCAGACGAATGGGTTAGAGCACAAAACCTAAATAAAATAGAACTAGTCTGAATGAATAAAAATAAGATTCTCTGAATTAATTGATAAATTGCAAAATGCAAAGAACATTCAAACTATTATTTCATAAATCACCTCTGAAGACTGATAAAAGTTGAAAGTACGGTGAAATGGTTCAGGCTGAAGTAAATGGTGCAGCACAATTATTAAAAGATCTACAATAATCAGTTATGTGTCAAAAAGATGACTAGCAAAAGGAAAAGGCAATTTCACCATTAAAAGATTGTTGCATGCTGATGCTCTACACACATATGCAAAGAAATCTTTCTGCAACAAAAAACCTGTAAGCACACAACTGTATACAGACTATTTTTGGAGCATTATGCAGTATTTGTAATAAAGCTGATGTCGGCATATTTCAGCATGGGTTAAAGGAAAGCATGCATTAAAAATACCATTCTTACCTAGAAAAGTCATTGTGTTATACAGAAGAAAAAGAAACCCAGTGATATGATGAACCCAACTGTGCATTCAAGCAACACATACAAACTGTGATAAAAGGTTACGCTTATGAAAATATAAGGAATGACAAAACAGTATTACCAGACCAAAATCTACACAGCTGCATCACTGTACGCTGGTATGAGAGCAACACCCAACATTTCCCTACACAATATAATGGGAAAAAAAATCGCAATACTTGCTTAGAACAAAGGTTTATCTCACTGCAACCCATCTCTGACAATGGCGATAATGAATGATCAGAGAATAAAAAAAGAGGAAGGGTATAACAACATTTACTCTTGTAGCCTCCATGACTCAAATTATCTATGTTCTAGGGATTTCTTAAGGCAGTAGTAGTATCTTTGCTCTTCACAGCTCCTGAGATTCCTCAGTGTCACAGTATTACTTCTTCAACCCTGCTGGCTTGCCTACATACTTGGAAAACAGAAGAGTAAATAACAAAATAATGAGCTCTTTCTTCCCTGAGTTTCCTGCAGGAATGTGGCCCTACAAAGTATATTGCAAACTGGGATTCACAAGCTTAGAGGGAGCGTGGATTCCCACACCAAACTCTCTGAGTATGTCAGGATAAGGGTCAGGGCAGGTACTCATATCTGCAGATCTCTGACCTGCAGATGCTCTGAATGTCCCTCAGGAGACTGCAGATCCATTGGAGGGAAACAAACTTCTTATAGCATTTATGGGATTACAGGTTTACTCTACTCTGGTAAGTTAATATAATGAGTTTATAAAAAATGTTATCATCATTAACATTAGACTAAGAATGTGCAGTGGTCTATTTAAATATAAAGCAATGTAAGGTCTGGGCCCAGGACAACCTATGAGAACAGATAATGCAATTCAGGAAAAAACTGTAAGGATGTTAATTAATACCAGGAAAATATATTACCCAAGTGTTTTTACATTAATCTTTATTAGCTGTACATGTGAGGAGCCAGTTATCTGCTTTTTAAATAAACCTAAACTATTGATTTCTGATTCTTAATTTTTCTCACTTTGATGTTGTATCATTTTTTTTAATCTGAATTGCAAATAGTGTCTTGAATGTCTTAGCTTCACGTTTTAAGTTTTCTGATTTCCTCAACAGTTTAGTAAACAATGAAGTTCTTTTGTTCAAAGTTTGAAGTTTGTAAAACAGCTGGGTTTTCTGGGGCATGTCAAAGGGAAAACTGAATTAATCCTGTAATTTCTTCTATTTAGGACCAAAATAACATTAATGTAACAAGTGATAAAGTACTTATCTTCACTCAGATTCAGCAAAACACTCAAGATAATCCCATTCACTTTAAAAAACAAAACAAAATCATCAAAAAGCAGAAGATGCCCATCTCAGATCTAATGTGCTTTAACACAATTAACAGTGAAATTGAATCTCAGCAGAAATAAGTGATCAATTCAGCAGGAATCCAGCCAGGCACATCCAGAACGGTCTGTCCAGTGTCTTCACCCTTAACATCCTGTGAAAGGCCTGTCAAATAGATGTCTTTTTCAATGTGCCCAGAAGGTCACTGAATTCAACATGCTTTGGAAAAAGCTATGGAAAAGCTTGATCTAGAGTCTGAAGCCATCTCAGATGATGCCCTGTCAGTCACCTTTACAAAAAATAACTAGAGGGATTCAGCTACAGTTGCCTCGCAGAGGACAGATCCCGCTATCTGGACTGGAGAAAGAGGTGATTCCTCAGTCATTCCCACTCATTTCTAAGACCACAGGGTCATGCAGTTCTGTTGTAGAATGGCTAAAAGACAAGGATCGTGTACCTTTAAGAGAAATATCATCTGAAGCAACCTGTTAAGCTCAGCAGCAATCCTTGAAAGAAACAGACACAGCATGACCTTGAGCTGATAAGTTGTACAGTAATAGAATATTGTGGAATGAGGTTCTAACAGGCTTCTGTTACTGCAAGAGGTGTTGGGTTATGCTAAGAGACCCTGTGGACTGAACCAATAGAGGATGGACAGGTGTGACTACTAATGAGGTGACTGTATATAAGTACTGCGCTGACAGCTAATAAACAAAGTTCGCTTATCAATCACATTGATTGACCACGTCTTCCCTCACCGATCCTCACAGTTCTACTCAGTGAAAGTTACATTTCTGAACAGAAATTAAAAATGCTGACAAACATCAACTGAACTGCTGTAGACAGTCAATAAAATTATTTTTAACAGTTTAAAAGAAACCTGCCTTTTTGATGACTTGTTTCATTAACAACATTCAATCTACCTGCATGCATTACAGTAGGCAACTTCATTCTGCTCATGCAAAAGTGTGATTACGTGACCTAAGACATCTTTTGTCTATTTATAAATAAAAAGGCTCTCATAGCCTTTATGAAGCCTTTATTTACATGAAATATATGTTTTGTTATTTTTTCTGAAGGTTTGTATTTAAGTATCAAGGTGTTCTCCCAGCTAAAATAACAACTTACAGCTACAGATACCTTCAGATTTCATTATGAATGCAAGCCTTGGCTCAGAAAAGCATCTGAGCACTTGCCCAAGTCACACTAATATTGAGATAAACAATCTATTAAAGAAGAGTAAACTTTCACCTATTAGTATCTAGAATCAGCTTTCACACAACTTTTTTTAACCTTAACTTTGTTTTAAGCTTTGATCTTTGCATGTGGTGACAGAAAAGGAAAACTATAATAGCAGGGAGATTAATATGCAGAAAGAAAGAGCGGTCTGGAGATTTGTGAAGGGCTGAAAGGGGAACAATGATCAGTTATTGTTGGCCAACATCTAGGCACCACTCATCCACTTGCTCACTTCCCCTTCCTGAAGGACAGGGAGAAAATAGAAGGAAAGTGAGAAGACTCATGGGTAAAGACTATTTAACAGTGAAGCAAAAGCAGCATGTGAAGCAGTGAAAAGAAGGAATTTACTCATTAATTGCTGTCAGCAGGCAGTGGTCCAGCCACTTCCTGAAAGCAAGAGCCTCAGAGCTGCTAAGGGTTATGTGGGAAGATAAACATCAAACCACAAACGTCCCCCAGCTTTGTCCTCCTTTCCCAGAGCTTTTACTGCTGAGCACAATGTCATGTGCTGTGATCAGTTCATCTCTTTTTGGTCAGTTGGTGTCATCTGTCCTGGCTGTGTCCCCTCCCAGCTTCTTGTGCCCCCCAGGTATACTTGCTGGGTGTGGAGGGAAATGGGAAAACAGAAAGCCTTGGTGCTGCAGAAGCACCATTCACCAAAATGTTGTCTTACCAGCAGGCTTTTAGTCACAAATTCAGGACACATCATCATACAGACTGCAATGGAGAAAATTAACTCCATCCCAGACAGACTCAATACAGTGGCAAAAAAACAAAGGGAAAGACCTATGTGGCATGAAGGGTGATATGATGTAGAATAGAAATACAAGACAGAAGTATGATATGCTGCCAGTGTAAAATAATGAAAAATTCCCCTGAACTACTAACTAATATGCGTAAGTAGTGGAAGCAAGACCCATTGTGATCCACTACCTCATAAATTACTACATTGCCCAAACTGAAGATAAGATTAACCATATTAACCTTCTCCACTGCTCTGCACAATCCCCTTATCTTTCTTGCCAGTGGAAAGTAAAGACTGAAGTACAGCACTTATATCTTTAATTGCAACTTTTCTCTTGATGGGCAATAAAAACATTAATTTTCCAAAGGCAGCGTTAGAATGAAGAGTCCGTACGCATCCTTCCAAAAGTAGTTCAGTAACCACCAATGTAATGGGTAACATCTTGCTACATTTTCACAGGGTCTTAATTATTTTCTGGGGAAAAAGGACAAGTAAAAAGAGCTGTGAAGCAGCTAGCTATAGATATTTCTGTCATTACTGATTGCACCACGTGGATGCATGTCAAAGGAAAGAGTGATCTCATGGAGATACTAAACTGGAGCAGGATTTCTGGTAAGACCTGTGGTACCCGTGGGGAACCCCCACTGGACTAGTTCTTTCTAAAGGACTGTACCCTATGGATAGTACCCATGCTGGAGCAGTTCTTGAAGAAGAACTGGAGAAATTGCAGAAGTTCATGGAGGACTATATCTTGTGGAAAGAGGCCCATGCTGAAGTAGAGGAAAAGTGTGAGTAGGAAGAAGTGACAGAGGTCACAGCACTCATTTCACATCCTTCTGAACCACTCAGGTAGAAGAGGTTGAAGACTTGGGAGTGAAGTTGAGACTGGGAAGAAAGGTGTGGTGTGAGGAAAGAGGTTTTAGATTTGTTCTTAATTTTCATTATCCCACTCTGTTTAATTAGCAATAAGTAAAATTAATCTTCCTCAAGTTAATTCTGTTTTACCTGTGACAATAATCTCCCTGAGTGATGTTCTTATCATTATCGCTTCAGATTTTTCATATTTTTCGCATTTTCTCCTCTATTTTGTTGATGGAGGGGATGTGAGAGAGTGGACACTAGGAGAGTGGCTTGGTGGACACTGGCATCCAGCCAAGGTCAACCCACTACAACCATTGTGAAAACAAGAGAAAAGAGGTGAAATTAATGTCAGTTTATTCAGCATATTAAAGTGAAAAATACGGCTTTGTAGCATACAATAAAATATAACCCAAAAACTTTTATGAGACTTATATTTCAGATGTGTTGGCTTTAAGATCCATAGCAGTCTTTTCCTCATTATTATGATGATGAATTTTAATTACATATGTGAATGCTCAGAGAAACACAGGCCACATGTTAATGTCACCAAGCTAAAGCATTTATTAAGCAGCACTCCCTGACTAAATCGATGGGACGAGTTGTTGCCTATTAACTTAGAGCAGCATCCTTCATCTGTACTTCAGTAAAGAACAACATGAGTGATCAGATGAGCTGTTTATCATTTGCGGTAGAGTGAATTATTAAGCTTAAGAAGCATGTTGTGGCTACGCCTGTTCCCTTTTGTTTTGCTGCTTTGCCTTTTAGTTTTCCATATTCCTTAAGACTGTAAAAAAAGAGACCATACATTAAAACCTTCCTTTCCTATCTCAGACTGATGGAGGAAAAGTCATGTAGGAATGAAATTCATTATGCAAGCAAAAAACAGACATCAGCATATCCCTATCTCATTTGTGCCATTCTCTGTCAAGCTATAATTCATCTCTTCCTATCTTCATTGTCAGCAGGAACTAATTTCTATGCTGGAGGGTTTCTCTTCCTTGTGGAGCTTGATGTTTTCTTTTTCTAGCTTTTGACATAATTATATTTGGAAGCTGCAAGGGGGACTTCCAGATTAGTTTTAAAATTCTGTCTCATTGGGAATCCCTGAAAACTTGCCTCCTATTCACCATACAAAAGATCCTCCTATTCACCATACAAAAGATACAATGCGTCCAGTACAGGGAGCACAAAGCAGTAGGGAAATACTTGAACATACTGTGTAGCTAAGGTACTGGCAGCACCAACAGCATCCATAGATGTGGTCTTGCAAGCTCCCATACAGTTCTCATGCTTCCCCAGATGCCTTTTATGGTCCTGTAGTAGATCAGCTTCTTGGCTATCACGATTATCATGTTACATAAGTGATGGTTTCAAGTGGCAAGAACAGTCCTACTGAAAAAAATATTTTCTGTTTAAGCCAGTACTTGATCCAAAATTATTTACTATCCTTCTGCTGCTCTGTAGCATGATGAAACATCTCAACTGTTATGTCAAAATCTGCACACCCCATAAAATGTTTTTCTGCATTGGATTTGCTGTTCAACAGAACACAGCCTATAAAATACAAGGCCAACTTCAAGTACAATGTATTGAACAAGAGCATGTACTTCTACTCTTTCCCCACAAGCAGTCCTTCAAAGTACGATATAGAAAATTATAAAATTATTTTGTGAAAATATGTTGAAATAGTAAAATAGTACTTTTCACATAAGGTACGTGCAGAAATTCAATGTTTTATTTGTGTGTGTATATACACATATATCAGAACATACATATATAAATAATGACATGGTTTGATTGTCTATTATTGTCTCTTTTTCCTTTTTAATTCATGTCAGTTTATTTTTTGAGATTGAGCACTTTGTAGTAATAGTCTGAGGTCTGAGTCAAGCTATGTTGACAGATTCAAATGGGACTGAGACAAAAATGGTGTTAAAATGTCTTCATTGTATCTACACTTACTTCAGTTAACAGTTGACATCAGCATACTACCAGTGCTTCAGCTGATCAACAATTTAATTATGTATTGTTAGAAGATGGGTATTTTTTTTTCCTTTTATACACATAAATTTAAGATTTGTAAGTATGGTGAGGGTCTTTTGCTGGTGTGGGGAATATGTGACCAACCAAAATCAAAGAACAGAAGCCAAGGGCAAGGATGTGAAATGCAGTGGTTTTCAATAGGCCAGCACTCAGACAGCTGAATAAGCTATCAGAGAAAAGCAACAAGCAGGATTATTCTTTGTCATATCTAAGATTAAACCTACTTAATACTCTTCTTTCTGAAAGCAGGTATTACAGCTAAAACCTTTTAGAAACTAGACTGCTTAAATAACTAAACTTTTGTGTGTTTTGCATATAACAATAGATGTAATTTCTCCAAGTTCCAGTGAGAACATTGTCAGTTTAATTTAAACAACTTTGTAATAAGCATGTTTCCTTTAAGTGCATTTTCAACTCTTGTGGAATTCAGATGAAGAATGAAATGACATTTAACTTTTGATAGGGTTCAAAGGGACAAAAATCAGTAACATGATCATGTGGTATTTTAAGTCATTATTTATTGCTTATTACCTACAACGAGTCCTAAGCTACTACTTAAGATTTTTTGAAAGCCAAATGCTTATTTAACATTTGTAATTGTGTCTAGTCATGCAAATGATAAAAGAGCTAAGACAACATTTTATACTTTATTAAAAAGAAAATAATGTCATAAAAGTTATTCTGATTAACCTAAGTTAAAGTTTGACTTTATATATATTTGGTTGTATATATCACATACATACATTTAAATACAAACACACATATATGTGTGTATTATGGGTAGAACTGCAGAGTTTGAAATGGAAGGGATCTGTTTACTTGCTTAATCCAGCTCCTGCAGAAAGTAATTACTGTACAGAATATCTTTCAAATTCCTTATAATGTTTCTGGGATGCAGATAAAAGCAACAAAAAAAAAAAAATATCTGGGAGAAGGATCCAAACAGTTCTGAGAACAAAACAACTTCTGTTTTAAGATTAATTGGCAAGTTTCGGGATACAGGGAGGTGGAGTATTCTGAAAGCATTTGATAAAGGTGGGCTTTGAAAGCCACTGAGTACTGTTCTAACTTGGACTCTTTTACTATTATTTTACTATTAGAGGTGCTTCATTTCATAATGCTGAGATCTGGATTCAGAATCAAATCAAACTTCTCAGAAGTTTGGTGTATTTGTAGTTTCACAGAACAGTTAGATACTCATTGGGAAGTTCATTTCCAACTTGTGATCCAGACACCGGGTAACATTAATAGTAGGTAGTTATGGTCCAGAATGAAATAAATAAATTCAAACTAGCAGAAAAACAAGCAATTCTTCTTACATGGCGTGCTTTTGGAATAAATCACTACTTCTTTTTCGAAGTCTCACTAGTGTTTAAAAGACAGAAAAATCTACCACAAACTACAGTAATCTTTATTATATATTATAGTAGATAATACAAGTAATATTATTTTTGTAAGTGAAAGTTTCTTTCAAAATATCTTCAGTATAGTTGGGACTCTGTGAGTTCCTTTGGAACAATAATAAGTTTTATGGATGTATACTGTTGATTTTTTTTATCTAAGACAGTAAAGACTGAGGAAAAAAAATCATTTTGAGGCCCACCCAAGGTTCCCAGAGTCTCACAGAGATATGTGTTCAATGCTAAAAGAATAGTTCTAAGTACGGTCAAAATGGTTGATCGACTTGGAATTAACAATAGGGATGATTACCTGACAATATAGATTTATAGACATTTTTACTTTCCTTTATTTTGATAAGAATTTATGGGTTTTTTTTTCTGATGATTAATAAAGCTGCACTCCTGTAAACACATTGTAAGCAACAGTAAGCTATTGTGAAAGCTCACGGTGCTAAGTTTTAACCTGAATTTCACATACTTGTGTGAAATAAATGTATTGAATATATATGTATTCAGAGCTTCATTTTAAATTCTTTATTCCTTTTCCCTCCACACTTTTTCAAATGCACTTTCTCAGTCCCTTTTAAAAATTGAGGCCTTCTCAAACCAAAGCTGTAACTTTTCATGAAGTTTCTAAGTCCTAATGGGAGTCTTGATGAGTTAATTTCATATTTGAATGTAATATTTAGCCACACTGTTTTATTTACATTTAATTATTCATTGATAATATATAATGAACATGAACAAATATATTTCATTCATCCCAGTGTTCCTGAAAATAAGGAGATTGGAAATGACTAACAGGAAAAGGTTAACAAAGTTGTAGATACACATACATGTCAGTAAGAATCAAGTATCTGTATTCTGCTTAATAAACATTTAACTATTCATGCAAACTGAGACTACAGGCTAGTTCTTAAAGCACTTAACTACATTACAGAGGATAGTTTGGATCCCCTCAGTCAGAGAGAATAGAATTGCTTAGGGCTCTCCCATCACCAAAAGTGCTCAGGGCTATGCAAAGGGGAGACAATCAAGCCTGTCGGTGGAGAGTTGAATTGCAACCTTTTGTTGAGTAGTTCTTTATTCCACAGTTTTGGCATTTTAGAGAAAAAATCATTTCACAGTTAATTTGGAATTCAGCTGTTTGATTCAACCCAAAACAATTCTGATTTTCTACTTGTTTAGAAAGTTCTACCCTTGATCCTTTCACAGATTTTGAATACAGATCCATCCAAGCCATCCAAAAGTGGGAGGGTACTGTTTGTGAGTTTTGTTCTAAATAATAACAACAAAAACAAACACATAATGTCTCTGTAACAACCGTCTATATAAAAACGTTACCAGATCAAATTTGCAAGGAGAGCTCTGCAAAGACATCTTGCAGCTTCTTGTGACTATTGCACATGCAAGCCTGCAAAGTGAATATGGCTTTAACTCCACCATGTGGACTCACACTGTCATGTACGTATCATCACCCGATTAAACTCCGAGAACCACTGTACAAAATTCCCTCTTTTAAACCAAGGGAATCAGTAATTCACTGCAATGTCTGTTTTACAGTCTGCATGTGAACCAGAGCTACAGGGGATGGTGAATATTTTATTAATAGCAAAGGTAGCAAATTTTTTTTTGCTGAAGATAAGGGAATAGTAGACTAAAATACCAGTTTCTGTTCCAGTCTCTGCAGAAAAATTTGTACTGTGATCCAATTATTTTTCCATCTTTTCATCAGGTCTTCCCAATTTCTTGACCTTCTTCAAATTGCATTATAGCTTTGTTCCCCACAGGTTTCAGTTTAATATTTCAAAATAATGTCCTAACCCCCCTTGTAAAATTACCTGATAGGTCAAATGTGACCAGGAAGAAACCAATTTCACCTATTCTGCCATAATCAACAGCTTCTTCTGGTTTCATTGGGAGACTGAGATTAAAGCCTACAGATAACATCACTATTTGATAAGGTGGAAGAGGACATGGTGTGAGATAACAGGGGTACAATCACAAGGAAAAAGAAGGATGATCAGGGGTCATCTCATATGCTTGTATACAAATGGACACAGTGCATGAAACAAACATCTGTATGCAGAGCAGTGATATAAATGGCAATTCTGAGATACACTGTGAGCCAGCATAAAACTGGAGTGAGGTGATGGATGGTTTGAGGCTCTTCAGGAAAGCCAGTCACTGGCTCCAGCCACTGTGGAGGATCCCAAGGGTATCTAGGAAGACAAGTATTAGCATAAACATCTTGGAGTTCAGGCAAGAAGCGTTTTGCCTCTTGAGGGCATAAGTAGCCAGTATCCTGTCAGTGATAGTCCCAAAGTGCCAAAAGTCTCAGGAAGTTGGTTGACACTCAAGGACAACCCCCTCAAAATGTGAAAAAAAAACGCCAAAAAACCAACTCAGTATGGAGAAAGTCAGGCAGACAAGGCAGAAGATGGAGTTGCCTCATCTGGAAACCCCTGATTGATACCAAACACAAAAGAAGCACATGGACTGCAGAAGCAGGGACAGATACCCAAGATGAATGTGGTGACATTGCCTCAGTATGCAGGGATGGAGTTAAAGCCAAAGCTCAGCTGGAATTGAAAATGACAAGGAATGTGAAGGGCAGCAAGAAGAACTATGATAGTTGTCAGTTACAAGAGGAGGAGGAAGGAAAATTCTGACTGCTGCTGAATGGAGGGAGCAGTGCTAAAGGAAACAGAGGAGGCTGACATTGTAAAAACTTCCTCTGCCACAGCCTTTCTAGCAAGATCTGTTCTTCTAGGGATGGTCAACGACAGGATTTCTTCAACATGTCTCCGAAGCTAGTCAGTAAGTTCCTAAGATATGCCCTCCTGTCCTAGCAAATCAGAGTCTCAGTTATGAAAAATTCTCCTCAAAACTTTCCTGAAATCTATGCAGACAATCATTTTTTCAAGTGAAATGTTAACTGTATCTGCAGTATCATAGAAAAGCCCCTGAAATGCTAAGCTGACTAGGAAAACTAAACAAGGAAGAATTTTACAATTTGTTTTGTTAATGTTCATGTTACACAATGCCAATTTGAAGTTTTTATGAATGTCCGTATAAAGGTGTCTAACAAATTAGGATTCCATAATCACCTTATTTTTGGTGCGGTGGGTTAGTATCTACATTAAAACCACAATCTTAAGTTTAAAAGCCAGCACAAAAAGAGTTATTACTATGGGGCCTAATAAATAGTTTTAGCAGCAGGTGCAATACTTTCTCTCCTTTTGAGTATGTGGGAAGACTTAGTCATAATGATAAAAACCCAACTGACTTCAGTTTAATAATGTCAAAGATGTTATACTTATTTGAGCATTACCATCACTGATACAACATTTCCCTTTGGGAAGACTTAGCCATGCTAAGTCAAACCAATTTCGACCTTATTATGCCTCAGTAAAATAGATTTTTGTTTTCACATTTTTAATAATATAAAGAATACTTTGTTTCTTAATTATGTGGGAAGTTGAATTCACTCTGCTCATTTTTTCCCCTCCATTTGTGCCATATTTGTACTCTGAACATATTTCTAATCATATGGATTACATGCCTCAAACCAGACATTTTACATTTTTAAAAGATTACTTTTAGGAATATCTTAAACCATTTAGAATAGCAAAAGTGAAGGTTATAACTACAAAGTTCTTCTTTTCACTTTGCTCAAATATTTGCTTTTTGAGAAAATATTATATGCAATTACAGATTAAAGTATCAAACAGCATTGGAGGTTTGATGTTCTTTTTTTTACCTTTCTTGCAGCTCTGATTTTCTTGTTTTCACCTGTGTTTATAATTTTAACATGGGCAGCTAGGTTAACTATTAAAACTAAGTTATACCAAGACCAACTGAACACATCAGTGAAAAAAATGTGAAAGCAAGTAAGCAATTTAACCATGGACACTGATGAGAGCAACATTTTAGTTCCTTATTTTAACTGTTTACAGAAAATGCATCATCATTTCTTCCAACAAAGATTACATGGTATCAGAGATCCCAGACTGTTAGAATATTGTCCCTCTGCTTTAGTTTTAATTTAGCCACTTACAATAAAATTATCTCAACATTTGGGGCTTAGGATGTTTTCCAAGCTGTTGGGTTTTTGCCTGGTTAGTTAGTACTTAGTTCAGAGCAGGGGAAAAGAGAGGAGGAGACTAGCATTGCCCTCCAGGACAACTAGCAGCACCAGCTGTCACACAAGCTGCTGGCTCTTGGCTCTCCAATTGCTCACACAGAAGGAGTGAGCTTTGTTTCCTTCACTGCTCTTCTCAATAGGGCAGTGAGATCAATTAGTTTTCTTTCCTACTATGACAAACCTTCAGCCTGTGCTACCACCTGCTACAGGCCTTCAAAAATTGCTCTGCTCACAACACATCAGGCGCATATTGCTGTCACCCCCAGCTGGACTGAGAGTCTGGATTTCAGGCAACTCTCCACAGAAAAGCGAGGCTTATCATGGAAACAGATGAATTGCTTCTACATTCCTGAAGTTGAGTTCCCTAAATTCAGCTTAATTCCTCACTTCAAATCACTTCCAAATCGACTGTGTTACTTGTAGAGGAGCCTGAGGCTCTGTGTGTTGGGTACCACCACCATGGCCAATCCTCGATCTTTAGCAAAGTGAAGCATGTAGAGATTTGGGGAAATGTAATCATGTGAGGAATTCATCCAATAGCAGAAAACAGGATCTTATGAAGCAGCTTTAGGAAAGCAGTGCAATAGTATGTTTAAACTAATGCCATGGGCCAGTTCATCAGTGCATTCTCATTTGAGCTTAGCCCAGCACAAATTAAATGTTTTACTTCAATGTTCTCCATTAAAGATAGGATGGCTGTCTTTTGGTGTGAACGTTTTCCCTATAGAAGATTTTGAATGTGCTTCAATCACATTTTCCATTAGAAACCCCTTGCACTAGAGAATTCACTGGCTAGAAAGTCATGGCAATGGGACAAAGCCACCCACTTAGTAATTTTGACTCTTTATACTTTGCAGTCATTCTTCATACTGCCTTTTCCACCTCACACATGATATTACATGTTATTTCATGCAGCTGGTTTTCTTGAGTGCTTGGAGGAAAGCACTCCTGGCTCAAGTCATGCCTGTCTTAAAAGATACATGCTGGAAAAATGGTCTAGACTTCTGTATTGAGGCTATTGCATTCTCTTTTCAGCTTTTTTATTCTCTTGCTCTTTAGCCTTTCCCACCCACACACACGAACAGAGTACAACTTAAAAATGTCATGCAAAGAACTTTTAACAACTTTTTCCCTCACAGCAGTTAAAGATCTGGGCAAAGTACAACATAAAGGACTGGCTTTCTCTAGAGACTGAAGAACAAACAAAATTGCAAAGACCTTTTCTGATCAAGTGGCAGTAGTGGCCACCTTTCCTAAGCCCGGGACATTAAAATTCTTCTACAGCAAAGAGCCTCAGGACACAAACAGTGCATCACATAAAGTCCAGTCAGCACAAGCTCAAGGGCATATTTCTTAGGAAGGAGGCTACAACAGCAGTGGCCTCACAACTCTGTTGTGACATAAGTCTAGGCTGTCAGTGCCATTGAATCCTAGCCTATCTAGCCATCCTGGCTTCTGTGGAGTCTCTTCCTACCCAAGAACTCCCAAAGCAATGTGGCTTCTCAGCTGCTCCCTTGGCATTCCCAGCACTGGGGATGTAGTTGAACTTTCACAAGTTCACAGGCAGCTCAAGGGGAAGAGGCTAGCCACTTCCATTTTAAGGGAATGGGCAAAATACAAAAGGCAGCTTTCCAATCTGCTTTCTTTTTCTTCCACCTGGTAGGAGTATTCTTGGGGCTTCTTAAAGTTACAGGGGCATGTCTTTTTTCTCCTTTCCCAAGGATAACAAAATTGAATTTAGACAACTACTGTCTGCAAGACTATGTTCTCTAGCTTTTGTTATTTGAAGGGACTAAATGCAATGCACAACCTGTTGAAAACAGACCAAAATATGCAAGCAGTTTTATCCCACTCTAGGTCAGTTAGTGTTACTCAGTGTTGGTAATGGATACACCAACTTTTCCGTAGGGCATTGATTATTAACACTAGTCAATTTGGCATGACTGTAGGTAAATATATATCTTATTAAATATCACATAGAAAATTAAAAAGTTATTGGTTTTATTTTAAATGCTTTTATTTCTGAGCTACAAACAGACACAGATTAATAGAGTTTGTAAGACAACAGCTTGGAAGCCAACATGCAATGCAAGGGCAAAGAACACAACATACTTCGACATCTTTTTTTTTGGTCAAAAGTTAACATAAAAATCAGACATGGCGGGTCCAATCCTAGTTTTCCACTGACTATAAAGAAATATCTTATAAAGAGCAGGACTAGTGCCTCATATGATGACAATAAAGCACTTGTTTTACATAACCCAAATATGCCTAAAGTACACATCAAACTGGTAGTCAAACTCACAGCTTTCTCCCTACAGCAGATACTTCAGTGGGGTTGGTAAGAACAGAGGCAGCACAACTTGGCACAGAATCATTATGGAAAAGAGTTTATATGACAAAAGTTAATTCCTTCAATTCAGAGGTATAAAATCTTCTCTCCAATCAATTTGCAGGTCCTATTTAGTGGAGGAGGATACCCATTGTGTTAGTCAAGGGCAGCATTTAAGCCAGCAGAACACAGATAAAGAATAATTTGCATTTGTTTTTCCATAGAAATGAAACTTCCATCCTCATATGGCTAACAACAGAGCCAACAGAAGCCATGGACTGATTCCTAGGGACTGGGGACTGTGATTCATGGTAGAATACATTGATTACAATTTCTCATCCGAAGCTCACATGCTTCGTTTAACTCTAAGAGAAAGAGACAGGCATTCAGAAACATAATGAAGAACTTTTAAAAGACATCTCCCAATATAAGCAACTTTTGGGTTTTATAGGCTAGAGTAAATCAGGATAAATTTGTGTAAAAAAAGAGCATCTGCACTTTCTCATTGAATGAGTTGTAATTTAACAGTGATTGTTGCAAACCTGACCATGAATGCTAAGGAAATATTAATGGCTTGTTTGACTCAAATTCCCTACTTATGAAAAGGGATTTTTTTCTCACCTGCTTTTCTGTGGGAAGACTATGTGGCAGCAATGGTCTGCTAAAACATTATTTCATGTCTCAATAGCAGCAGAGAAGGGTAGAAACCTATCATAGAAGACCTGGTCTATGATTGTGATATACAGCAACACATGGAGAAGATCCAAGACTGATCTTCTGAGGTTGCTTGCCCTAACGTAACAAAAAGATCACTAATAGTGTAGCTGCTACACTAATAGTGTAGTGTTATCACTTTCCATTGGCCTTTCATAAAGAACAGCAGAGTCATACTTCAAATTTTTTTGCTAATCTTTTCATATCAGGAAAGGAGGTTCTTTCCTCTTCCACACTGCTTCTAGACAAGGACTGCAGGTATGCAAATAAGTGTCCTATTTGCAAAACAACTAAAATAAACAAAATACAAGTCTACCATCCAGGTCTAAGCAGGCAAAAATAGGGTTAGAGTAGGAAAAAATACCAAATGGAATAACATGGTTAATAATTTTAACCATGCTGTTAATGGAATGGTAATATAAGCTTATGTTTGCTGTTTGTGACAAAAAAAATAATAACTTAATAGGGAATTGCTCTTCCATTATAACTTTGAAAAAAACAGATTAGTAAAAATATATTTCCCAGCAGAGCTCTATCAAACATTTATGCTTTTACAGCTTTGCTCATGTCAAATAATACAGAGCAGCATTCCCAAGTTCCGCTTGATGGAGAAAAGCGCCTTGTACAGACTGGTCTCAACACAAAAAAATAATGATATCATTGTAATTAATAAAACATTCAATAAAAGCAAAATGGGAAATGGCTGCAATTTAATATAACCATGCTAATATCTCTGCATTTCTTCAATTCCTTTGCTGTGGGACTCTGTGAGAATTTTAATGATGTAGACCATGTTAATCAAATAGATAAGTGCAAAAAAAGCCCCACATCTCTATAAGCAGTCATTTTCCCATTCTAAGAAGACTTTGTGTAGTAGAGTCAGTTCTGCAGATTGAAAATCTATTGAAAACACTCTTTTTAGAGTTTCCAATTCCAATATGAGTGAATGTCAGTGTTTATCACAGCAAAAGAATTTTACTGCTAATTTAACCTGGAAGATAAATTATTTTATTCCAGTAATGTATATGGAAGAGACTTAAAAAAAAAAGTACGTAATTTTGGTTTTTAACCTCAGAACCATTAACAGTACCATTTGGAGGTTTGGGAAGTTATCTGGCTTATGAAAAGCCTCCAGTGCATTCATGAAAAGAGTTATTTCTTTCTAATGGGATAATCTTGAGTTTGTGCAAAACCTACTTTTCCATGTTCCTTTCAGGTATCAAGTCACTAATGCTATTTCAATGCTCATGATGTTACAGATGAGCCAAGCATTAGATGCCTGATTGTTTCTGGTGCCTAATGCTCACCACTGGCTCTAACAGGGCACTGGAAACAATGCCAAGCAGATTCAGCAGAAGTAAGGTCTGGGACAGGGCAAGGCAGCAGCAAGCCCCAGAGCACTACCTCAGGTAAACACACAGTGAGTGAGCAGCCAAGAGAAACCCCCCCAAGCTTGCTGGCCAGTGAGTTAGGTTTATTTTACCCTTAGTTCTTCAGGAGGCCAAGTGAGTGGCTGCAGTCCAGGTTACTGGCTGTAAACCTTGATTGCCCCAGGCAGCTGACAAGCACCAGTTCAAAGGAGAAACTCCAACGTCCCTCTGCTACTGCATATATTCCTTTGGCCTGCTGAGGGCTGCCTAGAGCACTCATCCTTTACCCTATCCCTGCATATGCACATACTGGTCAGTGTTGTCGCTTCTGTTACTAGTTTCTACAATGAAATAATACCTGGAAGTCTGGATTCAAACATGTTCTTTTGTACGCTTGTAGACAAGAAAAGAAAAGAACATAACCAGAAAGCTGCATAGAGGAAGAATAACACTGTCATGGCCAGATAAATTGGGCAAGCGTAGCTCTTGCCTGCACAGAAACAAATAAAAGTGAGCCTGAGCCTCTTTGTGGTCTTATTTTATGTTGTTGAGGTATAGACAAGAATCTGAGCAAGAGTTAAAGATGCAGTTAATGGCAATTATATTTAGCTAATAAAGCTTTGTTGTTTTGCAGCTATTACACAGAAGGATGTGCCAGTGATGTGGCTCATGAATTAGGAGTAACACTGACAGTTTCCTAGAAGTGCTGCAGAGAGAAGATCACTTTATACAGAGACCTCACTTGGCTACAATTGTACTTAAATCATAACAAAAAGGTAAGTATGTGATCAGAAGGCAGAGTCCTTAAACTCTTACAAAGAAAATCGAGTTGTCAGTATGACCATCAGCAATTACCTTGGTTTTAGATCAGTAAATAACCTTGGCAGTTACCTGA
The DNA here is from genome assembly GCA_013399075.1 of Chloroceryle aenea. Classification (NCBI taxonomy): domain Eukaryota; kingdom Metazoa; phylum Chordata; class Aves; order Coraciiformes; family Cerylidae; genus Chloroceryle; species Chloroceryle aenea. The sequence goes on from VWZY01000823.1 coordinate 158,632, forward strand.
ATACTAGTAGTGTTTTGTGAAGTAAGCCAACTTCAGGCACCAAAATCCACTATCTAGGGATTGAATCCTGTTCCTGCTAGACCAGTGGAGTTAGCTACCAAATTCAGTGGAAGATGGAAAAAAATTGCCAACTCCTACGTTTACAATAATCTTTGTCTTTTGTTTCTATGCAGGCAAAAGTGGCTTAAAAATATATTACCTTGCAGATTTTCGATAATTTAGCGTAAGGGTCTACTAGTATAATTTTCCCAACAAAATCCTATTTGTCTTCCATTACAGAATAAGCTTGTGGTCATTGAAAGCAGTATTTTGGCAGGTTTGCCTAGCATAGACACGTTTAATGTGCTCTAACTTTTCTCAAACCCAACTATATATTCACCCTTTCCTATATCCTTTAGAGGTTATGAGCTCACTGGGGCACAGACTTTAGGAAGTGCCTTCAAAGTAGACCTAGAGAATGTGTTATCATAACAAATATAAATCACTGCCAATAAGATATTTGCTTAACTTACACTCTAGCTTGAAGGATAAAAAGCATAAAAATATTGGAACAATGCTAACAGCTTTCTAAAGAATTCTGCATCTGACTGACTTTTAAAAAGAGTTTGTAAAATAAGGTTGTATCATTTTGAGAGCTAAGGATTAAAAGCTTTATATCTCAGACTTGCTACTAAAAATCCCAAACATTTGCAGGCAACATAATCTATCATGCTGCACAAGTGCGAGTATTGCTTTAATGTCTTTAACAGAAGGGCAATTTAAACAGAATTGGTTTTGAGTACTCCTCCTCCATTAGAACCCAGCATGAAGTTTAACTTTTATCCAATGCCTGATTTGTTTTAATGCTGAATGATTCATGATGCAGTATAATTTCCCGTCAGGAAAGCAGGATCCTTTTTTATTACTGTGACTAGATAACTTAGCCAAAAGATAATGTGAGTGGGTTTTTGTGGTTTGCTATTTTTTTCCTCTGGTGTCCTAAATAAAATTCTGATATTAGTCATTTGAATCTAGGAAGTATTTAATTTTAGATGTTATTAATTGATGCATAGATTTAAAAAGAGTTATCTTTTTATCTTTATGCATTAGAAGGTGCCCATGTAGTTGTGGGTTTTTTTGAGATGATGGGATTTTAAAGCTGTTTTTGAAAGCTTGATCAGAAAACAAACTGTTTTCTGTATTTTTGCATATTATATTGGACTACCCCTGGTTTCACAGTTTTGCCCAGGTCTAATAATGCAGAGCAAGAAGCATCTTTATAGAAAAAAAAGTGCTTCCTCATTTGATAGTTTTCATATCCTAGATCCTTGTTTTTAGAGTGATGTTATCCACATACTATGTACTGGTTTGAGAAAAATGTTTTCCACGGGTTTATTTTCCTATTTAATTACAGCAGTTACTTAAATAGCAGAAGTAACTCTCACGGTTTAACTCCAGACTGCAACTAAGCACCACACATACGCTCACTCACTTGGTAGTTACTAGTTCCCCTAGTGTTCAGGGGAGAGAATCGGCAGGATAAAAGTAAGAAAATCATGAGTTGAGATAAGAACAGTTTAATAACAGATTTAATATTATTATTATAAATTATAATTTAAAGGAAAATAACAATAAGAGAGAAATATAACCTAAGAAAGACAAGTGATACAAATAAAAAACAATTGCTCACGACCAAGTGACCAATGCCTAGCCTGTTGCCAAGCTGTGGCCCCCTGGCCAGACTTCCCTCTAGTTTATATGCTTATCATGATGTCATATGGTAAGGAATATCCTTTTGGCCAGTTTGGATCAGCTGTTCTGGCTGTGTCCCCTCCCAGCTTCTTTGTGTACCCTCAGCCGACTCGCTGTAAGGTCAGCATGAGAAACTGAAAAGTCCTTGAATTAGTGTAAGCACTGTTCAGCAACAGCTAAAACATCATTATGTTATCAACATTATACTCATCCTAAATCCAAAGCACAGCACTGCACCAGCTACTAGGAAGACAATCAACTCTAT
>VWZY01000823.1:160714-219269 GCA_013399075.1 Chloroceryle aenea
CGAGTGAGTTAGGTTTATTTTACCCTTAGTTCTTCAGGAGGCCAAGTGAGTGGCTGCAGTCCAGGTTACTGGCTGTAAACCTTGATTGCCCCAGGCAGCTGACAAGCACCAGTTCAAAGGAGAAACTCCAACGTCCCTCTGCTACTGCATATATTCCTTTGGCCTGCTGAGGGCTGCCTAGAGCACTCATCCTTTACCCTATCCCTGCATATGCACATACTGGTCAGTGTTGTCGCTTCTGTTACTAGTTTCTACAATGAAATAATACCTGGAAGTCTGGATTCAAACATGTTCTTTTGTATGCTTGTAGACAAGAAAAGAAAAGAACATAACCAGAAAGCTGCATAGAGGAAGAATAACACTGTCATGGCCAGATAAATTGGGCAAGCGTAGCTCTTGCCTGCACAGAAACAAATAAAAGTGAGCCTGAGCCTCTTTGTGGTCTTATTTTATGTTGTTGAGGTATAGACAAGAATCTGAGCAAGAGTTAAAGATGCAGTTAATGGCAATTATATTTAGCTAATAAAGCTTTGTTGTTTTGCAGCTATTACACAGAAGGATGTGCCAGTGATGTGGCTCATGAATTAGGAGTAACACTGACAGTTTCCTAGAAGTGCTGCAGAGAGAAGATCACTTTATACAGAGACCTCACTTGGCTACAATTGTACTTAAATCATAACAAAAAGGTAAGTATGTGATCAGAAGGCAGAGTCCTTAAACTCTTACAAAGAAAATCGAGTTGTCAGTATGACCATCAGCAATTACCTTGGTTTTAGATCAGTAAATAACCTTGGCAGTTACCTGAATACTAGTAGTGTTTTGTGAAGTAAGCCAACTTCAGGCACCAAAATCCACTATCTAGGGATTGAATCCTGTTCCTGCTAGACCAGTGGAGTTAGCTACCAAATTCAGTGGAAGATGGAAAAAAATTGCCAACTCCTACGTTTACAATAATCTTTGTCTTTTGTTTCTATGCAGGCAAAAGTGGCTTAAAAATATATTACCTTGCAGATTTTCGATAATTTAGCGTAAGGGTCTACTAGTATAATTTTCCCAACAAAATCCTATTTGTCTTCCATTACAGAATAAGCTTGTGGTCATTGAAAGCAGTATTTTGGCAGGTTTGCCTAGCATAGACACGTTTAATGTGCTCTAACTTTTCTCAAACCCAACTATATATTCACCCTTTCCTATATCCTTTAGAGGTTATGAGCTCACTGGGGCACAGACTTTAGGAAGTGCCTTCAAAGTAGACCTAGAGAATGTGTTATCATAACAAATATAAATCACTGCCAATAAGATATTTGCTTAACTTACACTCTAGCTTGAAGGATAAAAAGCATAAAAATATTGGAACAATGCTAACAGCTTTCTAAAGAATTCTGCATCTGACTGACTTTTAAAAAGAGTTTGTAAAATAAGGTTGTATCATTTTGAGAGCTAAGGATTAAAAGCTTTATATCTCAGACTTGCTACTAAAAATCCCAAACATTTGCAGGCAACATAATCTATCATGCTGCACAAGTGCGAGTATTGCTTTAATGTCTTTAACAGAAGGGCAATTTAAACAGAATTGGTTTTGAGTACTCCTCCTCCATTAGAACCCAGCATGAAGTTTAACTTTTATCCAATGCCTGATTTGTTTTAATGCTGAATGATTCATGATGCAGTATAATTTCCCGTCAGGAAAGCAGGATCCTTTTTTATTACTGTGACTAGATAACTTAGCCAAAAGATAATGTGAGTGGGTTTTTGTGGTTTGCTATTTTTTTCCTCTGGTGTCCTAAATAAAATTCTGATATTAGTCATTTGAATCTAGGAAGTATTTAATTTTAGATGTTATTAATTGATGCATAGATTTAAAAAGAGTTATCTTTTTATCTTTATGCATTAGAAGGTGCCCATGTAGTTGTGGTTTTTTTTGAGATGATGGGATTTTAAAGCTGTTTTTGAAAGCTTGATCAGAAAACAAACTGTTTTCTGTATTTTTGCATATTATATTGGACTACCCCTGGTTTCACAGTTTTGCCCAGGTCTAATAATGCAGAGCAAGAAGCATCTTTATAGAAAAAAAAGTGCTTCCTCATTTGATAGTTTTCATATCCTAGATCCTTGTTTTTAGAGTGATGTTATCCACATACTATGTACTGGTTTGAGAAAAATGTTTTCCACGGGTTTATTTTCCTATTTAATTACAGCAGTTACTTAAATAGCAGAAGTAACTCTCACGGTTTAACTCCAGACTGCAACTAAGCACCACACATACGCTCACTCACTTGGTAGTTACTAGTTCCCCTAGTGTTCAGGGGAGAGAATCGGCAGGATAAAAGTAAGAAAATCATGAGTTGAGATAAGAACAGTTTAATAACAGATTTAATATTATTATTATAAATTATAATTTAAAGGAAAATAACAATAAGAGAGAAATATAACCTAAGAAAGACAAGTGATACAAATAAAAAACAATTGCTCACGACCAAGTGACCAATGCCTAGCCTGTTGCCAAGCTGTGGCCCCCTGGCCAGACTTCCCTCTAGTTTATATGCTTATCATGATGTCATATGGTAAGGAATATCCTTTTGGCCAGTTTGGATCAGCTGTTCTGGCTGTGTCCCCTCCCAGCTTCTTTGTGTACCCTCAGCCGACTCGCTGTAAGGTCAGCATGAGAAACTGAAAAGTCCTTGAATTAGTGTAAGCACTGTTCAGCAACAGCTAAAACATCATTATGTTATCAACATTATACTCATCCTAAATCCAAAGCACAGCACTGCACCAGCTACTAGGAAGACAATCAACTCTATCCCAGCCAAAACCAGAATAGTGACTTAGCACAACAGGAATCAGATTACTGCTTTCCAGTTGTAGCATTCGTATTCTCAAGATATATTCAACAGTAATAAAAAATTGTAGCAAGTAGTTTTAGTCTAGCTTTCATTATTTCAAAGATCTTACTTTGTGTACACACAAATACCTTTTTTGATAACCTCTAGGTCAAGATGTTAATCATGTGAGACAGTGATCTGTAAAGACTTTAGTTAAATGCTCCTCAGTAGTTGGAAAAAACACACAAGCTTGCTAATCTTTCTAGTCCAGGAGCCTAGACATGACAATGAGAATCATCTTGTGTCCATTAGTTGCCTACATGAAATTGCATAGGCTTCTTAAAATGGAGAGGGATAAGTACCCTCAGAAGGTGGCTCTATCCATCTGCATTTTTAGAGTGAATCTAGATTTTAGGGAGCTAAAGACAGATCAGAAGAATCTCATTAATAAGTAGGTAGACAGGAATGGAATTATTTAGTCACAACTTCAATTTACCTAAAAATTCACTCACTATGGCCACAAAAATACTTGTTTACATAATTGATAATTTTGTAACAGAATATCCCTGGTAAATTAATGGCATGCTGTTGTCATTAGCATCTAGAATATGACAGAAACTGGTTTTCTTCCCTAAAAAGGAGAAGTCAATAGACTCTTACTCTCTAAGTCCAATTCATTTACATTTTATTTTGGCTGCATACAGGTTTGTATTCTGAAGCATGTGAGGTACGAGGCAGAATCATTTATTTTGTCATACAGAAGCCTTTTTTTGAAAATATAAGCCAACCTGGGGTTGGGACAAGAGGAACAGATGCTGAGCACAAGAGGAAATAGTCACTGCACTTAGATGGTGATGAAGACATGGCCAGGAGGCTGAATTTCCTGTCTGCCTACTGTTCACCCAGTAAAAGCTATTGGAAGCTACAAGCTGCAATAGCTGGTGTCCCAGGGACACCAAGTGTTACCTGGTTACCAAAATGAGCCCAAGGCTTTTCCCTCCTATTGCCCAATTTAATTCTGCCTGCCCACCTCCACATGCTTCACCTGTCCTTGCAGACAACCTCTGCAGATGAAGATCACCCCTGCACCTTTCCAAGCAAAACTGTACTGATGCCTGCAAATGCATTTGCTGATGCATTTATAGGCTGTTCCTGAGACTCCTCAAACTGCTCCCAGAATCAGTCAGTTTAGTAATAAGCCACATGAAGAGATTAATTTACAAGCAGTGTTCTTTCATCTCTCATTGCTGATTGAGGCGTAGTTAATATGTAACCATCAGTGGAAGAGATAGAGGAAAACTCTTGCGCAGTACTTTCTCTCAACACCTTGAGTAAACAGGTCAATCTCCAAGACTATTTACATTTATTGGTAAAGCAAAGTGGCATCATTACTTGCTTACTCACAACACAACCAAAATTTTAATCTAGCATTCTGCAATACTTGCAGGATGCATATAACCTATGTGCTTGGTTCCAAACCCTCACCAGATAGTTATTCTGCATGTACACAGACTTTTTCTTTCTTTTTTTTTTTTCTTTCCTGAAAACGGAAGCTACTTGTTCACCTGTTAAGAGATGAAGAAAAATATCAGAGGGTCATTTCCTTTTGTAAAACATTGACAAACATTGTTAATCAAATTTTTTTCCCAGCAGGTAAAAACTTCTCCAACTTCATCTAGTAAAAATTCTAGTATAAAAACCACTACTGATATTTGCTCCTTTGTCTCTTTACAGTGCTTCTGTGCCTGCAGCAGTTAACCTAAAGATGGATAAACCCTATGTCAAGTTTGTTTCTGTACTACACCGATTTCATTCCTATACAGAAATTGTGTTTAGTGGAACTACATAGCAAAAGCACAGAACTACACAGTCTTCCACTATGATTAGGTCAATGGTTATAGGGTGACATTGTTGGGGTCACGGGCCATTGCTTCATTCTTGTCATCTGTTGTCTTGCTGGAACTGATGTTGGCCAAATATCAGTTAAAAGAGTTTGAGTAAACTCTAGCAGGGGGAATTTGGGAATGAAACTAGGAGGATAAGAGATGCTTAGGGAGAATTTCTAAAGGCTATTTTAATACTAAGAAAGAAATCACACTGAAACTGTCCTCTGGCCTTGAAAGTAAGTGGAATAGCCTTTGCTGAAATAATTCTCTAAGTCAAATTCATTTACATTTTCCTATTGGAAATGATCCCCAGACTGTATTAATGCACTTGAACCAAGGTTTAAGGTTCAAGGGCTAGATGACTGCTGATTTGCCTGTATTAGAACTGTGGTGCAGAATGTGCCCATAATTGACTGTATAGGTGATTGTGTCACTAGTTTGTCCTTTGGCTTGCTGGTTCACTACGATTAATGTAGCCCAGAACTGGGCAGAACTGTGGCCTACTGAAACCAAAACAATTCTGAGAAGTCTGGCAAGCTTGTGTCACATATTCAACACACAGAGTTTCACATCTAGCAAGGTTTGCAAAGTTAATGATTGTTCTTTGCTAAGAGTCAAACCCATAATTTAGTTCCAGCATATTATTTGTCATTCATGGCATTCGCAGTTTTCTACTAGGAACCTAATGAAATTCAAAAAAGAGCAAGAGTAGGGTCTGGCACCTAGGGCGGAATAACCTCATGCACCAGTACAGGGTCATGGTTGACCTGCTGGAAAGCAGCTCCATGGAAAAGGACCTTGGAGTCCTGGCAGGCAATAAGTTAACCATGAGCTAGCAATGTGTAGCCAAGAAGGCCAATGGTATCCTGGGGTGCATTAAGAAGAGTGTGGTCAGCAGGTCAAGGGAAGTTCTCTTCACTCTGCTCTAGCAAAGCCACACCTGCAATACTGTGTCCTCTTGGGCTCCCCAGTTCAAGAGAGACAGGGAACAACTGGAGATAGTAGAGGGCTACAAAGATTATTAGGGGACCAAAACATCTCTCTTCTGAGGAAAGGCTCAGACACTTGGGTCTGTTCAGCCTGGAGAAAAGGAAGACTGACAGAGGATCTTATCAATGTTTGCAAACATCTAAAGGGTGAGTGTCAGGAGGATGGGGGCAGTCTCTTTTCAGGGGTGCCCAGTGACAGGACCAGGGGACAACAGGCACAGACTTGGACATAGAAAGTTCTGTCTGAACATAAGGAAAAACTTCTTCACTTTGAGGGTGACAGAGACTTGGAACAGGCTATCCAGAGAGGTTGTGGAATCTCCCTCTCTGCAGACTTTTAAAATCCACATGGATGCATTTCTGTGCAACCTGCTCTAGATGAACCTGCTTTGGCAAGGAGGTTGGACTAGGTGATGTCCAGCAGTTCATTCCAACCCCTACCATTCTGTGATCCTGTGATTCTCCAGTATGGAATGTATTTGTCTTCTTGGAAATGAAGTCAGAGATATTCTACCTCACTTTTGATCTGAAGGCAACACAATTACCAGATACATTACTTTCTTAGAGGAGAACTAGAACACACAACATTACCTTTTGATCAAGTTGTCTACTAAACTGACACAACTATGATTCCATTTCATCAGTGCCACCTCCAAAGTAGCGGTGCAGCTGCACAGAAGTGGACACAAGTCAGTTATCTATTAGATTTAAAAAAAAAAATAATTTAGATTTCAGTTAGAACCCTCTTTGACTAATGTCCAGTTCCTGGAGCTGATTTGCCACTGCTGATGACTTCAGATGGGAGTGTGAGTTTTCTAACATGTGGTACAAGAAGGGAATAGGAGTGTCCAAGCTTTTCAAGGTCAGAATTCTACAGTTTTTTATACACTTCTCAAAGACTATTCTATCCTCACAATGTAGCCCGAAACACCTTCTATGCTTGCTGAGAAATGCCCTGAGAAAGAAAACTCTAAGGGTAGGTTCCCCTTTGCTTAGTGTTTGCCAACACTCATTTCAATGCCAAGTGACTATTCATTTCAACCATGTTTACAACTCTTATGTTTTTTCATTTATGAGCATTCACACAAACAAGCCTTTTATTCACACAAATGTTTGCTGAAGGACTATTTTTCATATGAATACCTGCACTTCAAAGTAAACAAGAGTATTCACTCAGCAAGAATAATCTCTACTTCTTGCTATTTGTCGATTCTTATTCTCATGTTCTAAAAGTAGCCATCATGCATTTTACAAAACAATGCCTAGAAATTAGATGGCCAGTCACATGCCAAAACCAAAATGTCAGTAGATTCTGGCACTCCTGCTTAGGATTAGTAATATCTCACAAACAGTTCTGTTAGTCTCAGTGGGATAATTCAAAATAAAGCATTACTCCACCAATTAAAGACAAAGAATCTAGCCCAAACCAGAAAAACCTGTACACTGCATGCAAAAAGCAGCCACTCAAGCTCTGTGATAAACACCTAAGGACTTTTTTCTTTTTTTCCTGAATGTCAATCTCATTTTGTAATCAGTCTCTATGCAGTGGCAAAGCTTTGTACATTCACAGAACATTTGTCTGCCATAAATAACATCACAAGCTCTGTTATCCTTCCACTTTTTTCCCAAGGGACAACACTCCTTAAAGCACCAATGTCACCTTCTGTCATAATCTTTATTATATGAAACGAAAACGTTAAACAAAGGATGCAAGTGAGGAAATGACAGAATTTGAGATGTAACCTGTTAAAAAATCTCATTTCATAGTGAAAGAAATCCAGGGTATGATGTTGAAAAGGAGTAGAGTGTCTGCAACCTCTTACATAGCATTCAGTCTCCACCCAACATCCTCACCTCAAAAGACTTCAGTCCCTTTCTTCCTAGGGACCAAATAATTTCCATATAAAAAATTGCTATTAAGGAAAAGTCAGTTTTCCACTTTGTGAATACTTTTCCCTTAATAATTTGGAGTCAAGTAAATCAAATTTTGAGTAGGCTGATATCCCCATTTTTTTTTTTTTCCTCTTTCTGGAACTGGAGGAGCAGATTATAAAGCCTTTTTCTCAGTATCTACCTCCTGTCCCATAACCTTTAGGGCCTCCTGCAGCCTCACTTTCCAGTCTCCTTCACCTCCAACTGGTCCTCTATAGTGGGCAGAGAGAGACTATACACAAAGAATCATAGAATCATAGAATGTTAAGGGCTGGAATGGACCTCAAAAGATCATCTAGTCCAACCCCCCTGCCAGAGCAGGATCACCTAGATTAGGTCACACAGGAACGCATCCAGGCAGGTCTTGAGCATCTCCAGAGAGGGAGACCCCACAACACACATGGGCAGCCTGTAAAAGACCCTACATCTATGCATTAGTACAGTTCAGGAATCTGTTTAGTCTTTTCTTCCAGTCTAGATTTCCTCTAGAGACTTTTTCAATACTCAGTGGAGTAACCCGTTTCACAAGACACTCCCTGCGCTTCCTCCCACCTGAGCATATCTGTGCTTCCCAGCCTGCAGCTCTCCTACACCCTGCCTCTGCCTAGTGGTACCCAGGGCCATCTAACAACAGCACCTTACAATAGAATATACACTGGCAATATGTACATAAGATTATGAGATAATTTTAACACTGTTAATGATGAAAGTATGGATAGTTAGAAGCAGTTTCAGTTATGCTGATTCCTCTAAAGTTGTAAAAAATCAGTTTTAAAAACTATGCTTTACCACATTCCCCACAAAACCATAATTAAATGGATGGACAACCCTGTGTTTGATACAGAAGATTAAGGTTAACTACTGCTTTGTGCTACGAAAAACATTTGGGAGGGGGGTGGGGGGGGGTGATATATTCAAGTATGGTGCTAAAATTCAGCCTTCTGAAAACATAACTTTAGCCCCTTGCAGTTGCCAAATAACATTTCTGAAGTTGTTGAGATATTAAAAATGTGGCAGTTTATTATGAAGCCATTTATATTTTGTCAGACTGTTAACAAGATTTGTGTTATCTGCACCATGCAACAGGAAAGCTGCTGCAGAATCCATAATAAGTTCTTATTATGCATGCCAAATTGTTGGTGCACTTGCCAAAGAGAGGAAAGGAATCAGAAGATGATATTAGTAACAGCCTACATGAGTTGAGAGCCAGGTTACCCAACCCTCTTTATACTGTTGCTTGATTAAATTCATACTACATAATCAGCCCATCAAACATTCAAATAATCACAGACTTCAACATTATACTAAATTCTTGGAGTTGAACAGAATACAAGGTACATGCACGGATGATCCCAAAACATGAAATTATATTCTTTCACATGTTTAACACACAATGATTCCTTGTCTGTCTATACCTACACATACCCTTCTATATGTAGTCTTATTCTGAGAATAACTGTTTCGAGTCAATCTTCTCTTGCACCTGTCTCCCAATATATAACCTATAAAATGCCATTTGTCACCAGCTTCCACTGTCTTCAGTCATCATTTGAAGTGTTAAGTTCCTCTGAGTGAGACCCTTCATAAGGTGATAATATATCAACAGGAAGAAATACATTGATGTAGAAATTGAAACTCTTCAGGCTAAACAGAACTGAGAAACCATTGCAAATATTATTTAACTTTTTTCAGAGACCTTGTGACTTTGAAGTGCTGACATTAAGCACTATCACTAACAAGGCACTTACAGAAATGTTGTGTTTCTTGTATATCTTGTGCTTTCAAAGTGCCATCATTTAGAGGTTAAAAAGACATGATAAATATGGTTTAGGATACTCAGTAGTTTGGAAAATTTATCTCCAACCATAAAGGTTAAAAACTTTCCATGTTAACTTTCCCAATTTAATGGCACAAAACTGGCCAAGCAAGTACGGACAGAACATCTTCCAGACGGAAACATAACAATAAACAGTCAGATCATACATTGGGATTTAATTTACAAATCCCAAGACAAAAACCTAGGTGAACTGAGTTGAAGGATGACACAAATTTAGAGATAAGACTACATTTATGAATCTGAAATCTATACATGCCTTCTAGACATCCAGTCCTGGACAAAGAAGACAGTGTTGAGCTACAGCTAGTCATACACATTCATCTCCAAACCACCAACTAGTTGACATCTCCAAAAGGAGTGAAGGCAGTGCCATAAACACAGCACTCCTATTTAGTCTGACCAGATTTAATAGTGAGAAATTGGCTCCAGATAGATTGTGTCATTAATATAAAAAATTGTAGCCAAGAGGGGAAGACAAATAGAAGATTTATCAGAGTTGCATGCAGACACAGGCTAGAAGAACCTCTTAGAGTCAGCAATATGGTCCCTTCAGCACTGTTTTAGGAGAGACAACAATCAAATGATATAATCTGCAGAGGAGCATCCTGACCACACTGTGTCCTTTTTCTGTGCTCTTCATGATGTCAGTCATTGCAATATACTGACCTGTAGTTAATTCTTCTCATTCCTAATTCTAAGCTTTAAACATAGACTATGAGTTTCGCAAAATCAACTGCTCTAGAGTTAACTACTTTATTGCCAACCTGATCACCAGTCCCTTCAGATCCCCAGTATTCCTGAGCAGCCAATATTTACAAATTTAACATGCACAGAATTGAACAAGAATCATAATTTCTCTTCCCAATATCTGCCGTCCCTGATTTCTACTAGCTTACATTCCCCTTCTGAATTTTCAACAACAACTCCTAAGTGTTTTAAAATTTTGGAAGTTTGCAGTTTACCCACTGGAAGAAAACAATCCCTCTAGACACTTGATTATATCTGGATTGTTTGCTAATTTCCAGTTTCATGTAAAAGACTTTCAAAATAAACTTTGTGATATTGAAATTCAATCTGCTAAAAATAATGGAAAAGTTAGTTGTCAAAAAGAAAAAAAAAAATTTCCTAACATCTTCCAAAGTCCAGAAACGGTTGTCTCATATATACCTGTAAAAAGAAGGATTTTCCTACTGAAAAATACAAAGTGTTGCCTCTGGACTAGAGATAGCAATTGAGTAACTGTCTCTACCACTACCCAAAAGGATATCATCATAGTGATTTCTGAAGATTTAGTAGAAGCAATTGACTTCTATAATTGTTGTTGACTTTATGAATACTCCGTCTTGATCAAAATCTTTATCTGAATTATTCATTGACCACAATGAATTGCACAATGTCAATTTTAAATGAAGATTCTGTTATTAGACTGTGGCCAAGTCTTTCTTTTCCAACGCAGATTAGACCTATAAATTTCTATAGATGATCATAACATGCTTGACCCAGAGATCCTTGTCTCTTTAAACGTTATATGACTAAGCTTTTGTTTCAGCAACTTGGATTGATACTGTTATACTGGATTTTCTAATTTTTTTTTACATGCTGTGAAACACCTGTGGGAAGTTCTTCTTTCCCCAGCAAAAGGCTACAGAAAGTTTCAAAGAAAAACATTCTTCCAGCCCATGACACTTGAAAATTCAGTACTCAAATCATCACGTTCTTTCCCTCTTGTCTTCCTTTCTATAAGAAGCCTAGACAACTTTTTTCAAACATCGGAACTGCTTGTGAAAATTGTATTTAAAATTTTAATTTAAAGCCACTAAGAAGATTTCAGTTGTTTCATTCTTTTGTTACAGTTGTAGAAGTACAACCCACTTCACATGTGAGTTAATTTTATTACTGTAAGGTATATATTAGTATATTAGTAGATCTGGTTTTACATGCAAAGATAAAAGGTGCTTAAAGCAATGAATTGTGGATATCAATGGTTAGCTGTGCTTGTAAAAAGTCATACATAAGTCCAAACTAGTACTAGCATGCCACTCAAACTCAGCTCTCAGTGAGGACCATCTCTTTTCAATATTAAGAGAAAAAAAAAAAAAAATTAAAAAGGAAAGAAATATAGAACAACTGGGTTACTAAATAGTTTCCTTCACAGCAGCTACAGACCTTGAGTAATATTATCAGGGTAACTTGTAAGCACTGATAATAGTCTCAACACTTTATCTATCATGAGCTAGAGCATGAGCTCATAGTGTACCCTAGTCAGGATGGAAAGTGAAAGTAGTTCCAATAATTTCTAGCTTCTCTCAATTAGCAGAAATGAGATTTTTCCTTACCTAACATTACTACGTAGAAATACTTCCCCCATCCAGTAGCTGCTGATCTTTAGACACACTTGCTCAAAATAAACTGATTGTCTTCATCTCAGCAATCTCTCAAAGAATGAGTTTCCATGTATAACAGTTATACACGGAACTGTTGGCTTTTCTAGATGGCATCATGTGTTATCAGTGTGCTTATTTTCTCTAAGCCTAAGTAGCTAAACTGCTTTTGCTCAGGATGCAGGTCTGCCTGCAAAAGTCATGTAGAAATACTATAAATCAGAAGGTCTTTGTTGTCTTCAGTGAAGGCTTTGGATCAAGTTCATAAGGTATATTTGGTGAGGTTTGTGGTTTGTTTTATTTGTTATGTTTGTAGTTTTTCTTTTGTGAAGGATGACATTTTATAAGAAAATCTGATATAAAACCTAAATTTCTAACTTTTTTGAAGAAGCATCCAATACACCAGAAATTTTCTTCTTTAACTTGGTACTTAACTGGAAACTTATTTTAAAAACTAGTGAATTCAAAAAAAAAAGGAAAGAAGCTCTGCCGTATTTTAATACCTTTAGTAATGTGAATGATAGTTACCACTCTTGAACAAAGTCACTAGGATAAATAGCACCAATTAATTATCCTACATATTATTCTTTGAATACTACTGGCAGAATTTCTACAGCTGAATTTGTACTATAAGATTTAAATTCCTCATTCCATATCCACATAAGCTGATCACACCTTCCCATAAAAGCAAAGAAAACTTGATTTGATTAGTGAGAATTCTATATTGTCTTAACTGACTTTTAATGGTTAGCTTTTGAAAGGCACCTTTCAGGGTCAGCGTTTGAATCCATAGATTCTTCAGGACTGCTGACAATGTCCTGCAAATAAAGTGTTCTTAGGGATTCAGTTTATGTACACTATTTATCATGAAAAGAAATAGAGGAAAACTATCACAAATTCCTGTAGTCCCACCTATATACATGCTTTCAGTAATCATTTATAACGTTACATGCCTTATCAGATGCATTGTTGTAAATGATACAGTATTTTGAACAGTATACAGTGTATATCTTCTATGTGTATTTTTTTGCTCCTTCATTTAAGAGTAAGATGGATGAGAGCAACTCTGTAGGCTGTGCTCCTATCTACTCTTAGCATTCTCATTTTGACAGATGAATGATGCATAAAGGCTACAAGCAGAAGGGGCACTCTTGAGTAATCCATTAACAAGTAAGGATTATGCCTTCCCCTAGTAAGTGAAGTGACAAATGAGCACTTATTTTGCTTGCTGACAAGCGATAGCACTGACATCAGACATGTTCCCTTCTTTGTGCTTTTCCTACACCGGTAAAGATTGAATGGACTAAAAATCAGGTTCAATTGCTTTAGGTACCTAAAGTGAATGTAATATTCATGCTTATCCACATCAACAACCTGACATCTATGATCGTTCTTGATCATTGGAATACCAGCTTGAATGCCATTCACTGCTAAATTCACATTAACAAAATGATATTTCGTTGTCTAAAAAGATTCAAGTAGAAAGTGTTGAGTATGTCAGTACTAAATTTCCTCTATTGTGACAATCTAGCAAACAGACTGACCCTGTTTTGCATCTTCTCTGTAAACATGTCATTTTAGAATGTATGTGGGAAACGAAGGTGAGAAATCTTTGTATATGTATTGAAATAGAAAATATTATTTCATCAGTTTTGGCACTATTACCCAGGTTATAGATTGACTACATTCCACTAACCTTTTAACTAAGGGATAAAATGGAAATACTTAGATCATAATCATGCCTGAAGTTCATGAAAACAAGGAAAGGGGATGATCAAGGGGCTAAGAAGGCGAAACAATGTTTTATTTCTCCTTAATTCTATCTAACTGAAGAGTGAAAGTCTGTTGCTCAAACCTACACAAACAGTCTTCACATGAGGAGGAAAGCATATTTTGACAAATAAGTATCTCTGTCAAGAGAGCTTTGGGGGAAAATGAAGCTGTGGATAAACCTTTTCCATTGCTCTCCTTGGTTTGATCAGGCAACATTTGCCATGTGTGAAGAGACTCCACAGTTATCTGTTTACTTATTAGACATAATAAATAGCTAGGACTGATGAAGTATACTAGTCTAGAAATAATAGGCTCACCACACCCAGTGAGTCTTTGCTGGGCAAGCAGATGTCAGCCAGATGGGGAAAGGTTGGTCTCCATTGATCCTTGGAGTGGGCTGACCCTTGACATTGCTGAGCTCGCAGCTTCCTATTCTTTTTTTTTTTTCTCTCTTAGATTTTTATACCTTTTCATGGCAACAGTTTTCCTCTTGAATCTTTGATCTACTGCCTATGCACATCTCAACAATCTCACCTCTGTTTGCAGTTCTGCCTTTCTTATCTCTCATGGCTCCAGGCTACGTGCTTTCTCTCAGCTCACTCACAACCTAGCATTCTACTTAGGAGAATAAACCAGGGTTCTGCAGCTGCACTGAATCAGAGCTGGTCTTGGGTCGTAGGCAGCTCAACCCCAAGAGGAGAGTGATAAGAGCCAGAGAACTACAGGGACTTGTCCTCACTTAATTCGTAGCAGAAACTTTTCAGTTTGAGGCAAATAGAACACCAGGAAATGTTGAGGGAAGAGGAAGCAAATTTCCCAGTGGATCTCAGAACAAGGAGTGGACTTGCAAGCATGTTCGCTCTGCTCTTTTATGTTTGTTTTTTTCTATCCGCATGCTAAACCTGATAAAGAGTGAAATGGTAATGCAAAGAAATAATAAGGAAAAGAAAACCTGTCTAGCCCTGAAACTGACCTCTGCTACATGGAAATAATATTGGTTAATGGTCCAGTAATCACATAGCTCTTACAACATGTTTAATTAAACTAGACCAACACACATCCCACGTAGCCATATATTGGAGCTATGAGGCCAAAATAAAGATTACTTTACAGAACCCCCTTCTCTTCCAACTCCAGAATTACCACTCATCTATCTCTAGTGTTTGCAAGAGATAATGCTGATCAAAGGATTTGGTCCAGATGCTTTGAGAAGTAGTACGTGCCAGGTGACCTAAAGTGCAAGGTTGAGATCCGCTTTACCTTACAGCAGGGCCACCATATCACATGTTATGTCTGACATTTTTTACTCTTTGTTCCTGATTTAGAGACCAGGTAAGGCAAAGCAAGAATAAGATGCAATGTGCCCTCTACATCCTCCCATTCTTGAGACATTCAGTCTTGGTACAGTTGCATTCACAAAAAAAAAAAAAAAGTCAAAAGCTTACAGTAATTTACTCTCGTTGCCAGGAGCCCTTACACAGTGATCAACAGATTAATGCCTACTGATTTAATAATGCATTCTATGTGCCCAAAACAGATACGGAACTCTGTGTGTGTACACCTTAAAGGGTCACAGCAGGAGTACCAGGTCAACCAGAAGTTCTCTGTCTTTGGGGAAATTTGAGAGTCAATGTAATTAGCTTTTGGACCATGGATGACACTGTTGCCACACTTCCACTTTAATATGTTTGACTAGGAGTTGCTGAATTCTCTTATACTTTAATGCATAAGAAAATTATGTTCTCTCTCATAAATTACCATTTCCAACATAATTATTTTAAAAAAGAACTTGTTATTAACATCTTCCATAGGAGAAACTATATTAATAAATAAGATCTCTTCCTTTTTTTTCCCTTGTACTAATTGTATTTTAGTTTGAAAATAATCAAAACCCTATTGCTCATCTTCAGTAAGACAGATTTTTAATTATTGTTGCATGCAAATGCACACACCCACCACATTATAAATTTCACCCTAGGAAATAAAATTATTTTATTATTTATGTAAGTAAGCTTTTCTTTAAGTTCTAGAAAACTAATTATTTTTTTAATTATAGAATATAAATATTTTGTTTTTTCCATATGAATATACTGAAAATACATCCAGTTATAAAACCTACAGCCTAGAAATAACACATGTATTCATTTCAAAAATGAAAGTTAGATGGTTTGAGTATTTTACACAAGATATAAAAGCTAATGTTCTGGACTAAGAAATCAGACTGCACTGCATTAATTATTTAGTTCCATGATTTGCATTTCACTAGTAAAAATGCATTTTCTCACTTCCTTCTTTCTTAGAAGCTGTAGATATTCTACTCAAATCTAGTGTCTCACATGAGTAGAAAAAAAAAGAAATTTAAATTCTCAGTGTGTTAATGAAACAGAATTTACCTTAACTACCTCATACTTTCATGGAGCTGTGCGCAACATTAATGGTTTCCATTTTCTTAGATTTAAAAACAGGTATCAGATTTCTTTATTCACTCAAATATTAGCATTACAAACTAGCATCCAGGTATGAATCAAAGTGTCAAGCTTCAGCTAGAGAACCTGTTGATAGAAGTTTATTTCTGTCTTTTACATTTTACTTCTTTTCTGCTATGTTTGCATTTTTGAAACAACATGCAGAAGATCACTACTCTGAAAACAGAGTAGTGAAGTAAAACATAAATAAGAATAATAACCATGGGATCATGAGAGTGTGTATGATGATAGAGGCAGTATCTTCAAGGCATCCCAGAAAAAGAGTCTTTTTTAGCCCAATTTCCTTGTGGCTTTTGGATCCCAGGCAGAATCAGACACAAAAGACAGCCCTCTGTCTTGGATGTTGAGACCCAGCAAAAGACTTAGTTGTCTCACTGCCAAATAAAATGCCTTTAGTCAAAAAGCAGATTCTTAAAATACTGACTCTGCTGACTCCTGTCCGTGCTGCTTGCAACTGCAGAAAGACAGCTATGTTTTCACTATAGTTTCTTGACTGTCTCAAACTATGATCCTCATGGGACCTAGTGGCTTCAATTGAAACAGCACAATTAAGGAAACAGGAATCAAATTAACTCATGAACTGGCATTTAAACACTCTGTCATGATACCAGATGTTCCCCTATCAGTCCACAGAACCAGGATCAGGGCTCCACTAAACACCTGAGAGAGACAAGGCTTAAGGCAAATCTGAGAAGCCCTCATTCTTAGCAATTCAAGCTCCACCCTGTCATGATGCAGCTAAAATTAATTCAAAGCCATAGAATTAATCTGGAAAGAAAAGATCCTTTATGTCCTTCAGAAGAAATATCTTTTGCTCTGCAAAGTTTTCACTGACAGGCAAAAGCCACCAAATGGTGTGGGTTTTTTGTTTTGTTTTGTTTTTTTTTTGGGGGGGGGAGGGGGAAGAGGGGGATCAAGTCTGATCTCCACAGTTTTGTTTGATATTTACAATACAAGATGCATAATTTTGTGTTGAATATGAAACAGTACTACACCTGGAGTTTAGAAGATTTTAACTCGGTATGTTTTGAATTTTACCTTCGTAACTAGGATAAAAACAATATAAAAACAGCTTATCAAGCCTATCTGAGATATGGTGCTAGGTTGTGATTCACTCCTCTGGTGCAGGAAAGAAAATAAGGCAAGTCTAATTCACTGTGTGCCTGGTGAGGAAAGAGACAGAGTAATGGGGTTTTTGTAGGTTTTTGAGGTCTGGGAAGTATGATAGTCATGTATAAAAACATATAGTCTGAGACCTAAAGATCTCCCAGTCAAATAATATCTGCATGAATCACTTTGCTGGATTTTAATTTTTATTCCTTTGAAAATCCATGCATGTATAACAATTTAAATGTGGAGATTCCTGACAAACACAATACTACACAATGCCAATTAAAAAAATAAATTAAATTGTACATGAAGCAGAAGAGAATTACGACATTATACTGGAGGGAATGATAAGAGAGCTATAATTACATTATAGAAAGACATGTAAGTTTTCTGTTTTAAATGTGATGAGAATAAGACGTTAAAACCTCACAGATGGATGACAGATGACAGAAAATAAAATTAGGTGTACTCTAGTCTAAGATAATGTTAGGTTACTGTTATTGTACTATGATTAGGGTATTGCATACAAAGAGGCTGAAGTGACCAAAATGGAAATGGCAGTAAATTATGATTTACACAATTCACTGATTTTTGTCCTTGGGCAAAATGTTTAAGGACTAGTTTTCAAAAGGTCAGACGTGCATCTAGGCATGTGAATGCGTACTCCTGTTTGCATGTGTAATACATGATGGAGGGCAAATTGACAATATGGAATATGGCTGGTCACTCATGTGAGTTCGATATGAGTTCACTTGAATAAAAATTGTGTAAAAACCTGGGAGTTTGCACCCTACATATATTTCAGAAAAAATCAATCACCTGTACAGGGATTTAAATACTTATTGTCAACTTTAATTTTAAATGTTTCCATATTTTCATGGAGCATCCCTGACTAAGAAGCTCCTCCTTTTACTGAAAATAACTGAGTATCTGATTATTCTCTTACTAGTATTTCATATGATCCAAATTAATTTTCTGTTTAGAAAGAGAAAGAAACCCCTAGATACCTGGAATAACATGTGTGCAGTAGAACTTGGTAATAAAATTAATTAACTTGATGACATCATCTCTACAGAAAAAAAAAAAAACAAACAAAACAAGAAGGCTTTCCCTGTCTTTTATAAGTCTAAATAGAAAGTATTATATGCACTATATAGGTCTTCATCTTCACTTGTGGCAGGTGTTCTCGTAAAAAGGTCTTTTTCCCTAGCAGAGAACTTTGAATCACAGTAATAACAGAAATATCTTATTATACAGGTGTAAGAGGCCAGCTGTTGTGTATCTCAAACCTTGTGTGGTGATAAGATCTAGAAAGACCTGTCTGGAAGGAAGAAGTGTCGATTGCTCCCAAAGTCTCTGTGCTCCCACTTTGGCCCTTTGCAGATATGCTTTAACAAAAGGAAGAGAGAACTTCTGCATAGGTGGGACTCTGTCTTTTCTTAGCTGCTCCTGCTGACTGCACCATGGGGGAGGCAGCTTCTAGCTGCCCTCTGCTTCTAGCTACTTCTAGCTCATGGGGCTCAAGCAAATCAACACCACTTCCTCTGGAAATTGGGAATGTTACTCAGATATCTCAAGGGTATTACGGGACAGAAAAATTGTGATCAGTGTGCACTCACCAGCAAAGAACTGAGACCTGGACCGATCCCATGAGACGTTGCTGGATCCACGGGTGGTGATAACCTTTTCTCTTTCTCCCTCTCTTTCTCACTCTCTCACTCCCCCTATCTTTTCCTCTTTTCTAATAACTCTTTCTTCCTTTTCCTCAAAATTTAGTCACTCCATAAAGTAATTGCCTACGAAAATAACACCTTTATCCCTACCGTGTGTTAATTGTTTCATTAGGGAGAACTAAGAAATTATTTTGTTGTTGTTCCTCAGAGTCATTTTCATGACTGCTGCCCAAGTGGCCCTGCTGTGCAGGGACAGCCTCTTTCAGGGGATCACAAAGATTCACCTCCCTTGTTGTTCATTGACTGGGACAAGACAACAGGGGACTAATGAAGCTGGCTATACAGAAACAATTGTAAAATTGCTGCAGCTAAGGATACAGAAAGGATAGAAGAAAGTTTTCTTTTCACTGTTTTTAAGCTAACGGTGTTCACAAATCACACCACCACACACTGAGACATACTGTCTTTCTAATAGTTATGAAGTTAATACTGACTCAAATTGGGGTAGTGTAAACCCTGATGGTGCCCAGGTACTTGAAAATTGTCTTTCCCAGTAAGATTTTGGAGTTCACACTTAGAAGCTCTCTACTTTTGCAGAATGTATGTGCATATTTTATTTTCCATACTGTTCATTTTATTCTTAAATCCCATAGTCCATTTTTTTTAGCAAGCTCTACCTCTGGGAACAAGTTGTCATTAACTGTTAATTATAAACCCATCAACATCTTTCACTGGAGACTTCAGTTTTAAATGCTTTTGAAGTCGTGCTATGATACAGCCCAGCAGTGCTAATTTTGGGCTGTATAGTTGGCAAGGTATATCAGCACCTGCTTTTGATGTACTAAAATGTAATTTTCAGCACTCGAACTGTCCTGAGTGCACTAGAACTAAGTCTCGGGTACTTATTCTGATAAGGGGATGTGTGAACCCAATTTGGGCATTATATTTAGTGTGTTAATACACTCTTCTAATCAAGCTAATTTGGTTCATTTTTTTTTTCTGCAATTAAAACAGTGAACTGAGAAACAGGGAATTCAAATTCAATTCCAGACTGTGACAGATGGCTTTTGAAAAGAATTAGTTGAAAGGTGAAAGGAAAAACCTTCTTAAAGATTCATTGTTAAACTGAACCCAGTGGTAATTGTGAACAGTTCTTCCTCTTAGCTCAATCTGATTGAACCACTGATTACCAGCTACACATCAGGTATAAGGAAGAAAAGTTCAGTGGAAACAGAAGTAGGAAACATGAGAAAAGTTATGAATTTAAAAGTCTATATTTGATATAAACAGTGACATGTTCTACTGAAGGCTTACTGTTGTGTATGAGTATGCACAATTCCTCCCAGCCTCTTTGCTAAGTGACATGTTTTCGGACTGGTGAGTAGAAAACCATTTGTTGCCATCATTAATTACAGTTGTGATATTTTGATGGTGTTGATGGGTAGAATTTATGCTAAGTCTGGGAACCTCTAAGTCTTTTTACACAGATGCATAAAAATTGATGGCATTTTATATGTGGTACCATCTGCTTTTTATAGGTTTTGTCTTCTCTAGATATTTTTGGTTTAATTAATTCTTTCTGGGGAATTCACTTCTTTAATGTTGAGCTTGTTATTAGGAAGAAAACAAATAGTACTGTATATATAATACAGATAAAATGTACAGTCAGTTGTATAATATGACTGAGTGGCTTTCATTTCTGTTGAGAAGATAAATAAAAATAAAATTAAAATAAAAAATGGATAAAGTGGCCTGATTTTCAGAAGCACCTAACATCCCAAATTCCACTGTCTACTAAAGAAATTTTGGGCAGATCCAAGAATCATTTCCTTCATTGTTACTTTGTGGGGAGATTACTGACCTTATTGACATCATTCACTTTCATCTCAGAGCACACTGCCCACCACACAATCAATTTCTCTCTCATATTTCTGCCCACAGCAGGAGGCATTACTGCCTGATGGGAACATTGTAATCAAACTACACCAATGTCCTCCAAACCTTGAACCTGTGCCCAGGCTGTGAGTCTGGTGCCTCCACTAATTAACTATTCTAAATTTATCTGTCAACATTAATTAGGAAAGCCATTGTCTCCAAATATGTGACCTGATGAAAGGAGACAGGAAAAATGTCTAGTACCGAGAAGGCATGAAGCACCAGCTTTATGTTTTTCATAAGCTTTAGCCTCATACTGGTGGAAGCTAAGGATGACCAGT
This sequence comes from Chloroceryle aenea, assembly GCA_013399075.1. NCBI lineage: Eukaryota > Metazoa > Chordata > Aves > Coraciiformes > Cerylidae > Chloroceryle > Chloroceryle aenea. The sequence continues at coordinate 181,820 of VWZY01000823.1, forward strand.
CCCTGGTAGGATTGGGTGCAGCAGCACCTTCCCACTTCTATGATGCTCAAATCCTGACTTCAGTCAAGTCCTTTTATATTGTCTCACCCTGCAAGCAAACAGGAAAGGAAAGAGAGAGGGAGAATTGTGTACAGTCATCTCTTCATTTTCTACTAACCAACCAGAAAGGTTGGCTGCATAGTGTGTGCTCACAGTGGGAGAACCAGTATGCTCATTAGATATACACTAACTTGGGCACCATAATGTGGGCAGCATACAGGCCACAGTAGGCTGCATACAATGTCTAATATCCTAGAGTCTGCCTTGACCTCTCTTCTGCCCCAGCTGCACCACTGTTGACTCATGAACTGGCCAGCAGAAATCTAGCTCAGGCTGTGCTGTCATCAGATGTTGCTTTCTGGTTTGCTCTAGGACAATATATCTTTACTATATTAATTCAAAAATGGTGGTATCATTATATACTAATCTTGAAAACAGAATTTTCAATAGGAAACTATTGCTGTTCAAAATATTTAAAATATAACAGCAAGATTTTGTATCTGGTTACTGATCCTGAAATACACCAAAATGGTTACTCTGGAATACCACAGTCAACCCAAAATTTATAAGAGATAGAGGTAATTATGTAACATCTCAAAATTAAAAAATGATTTATTGTGAAGAGCTCATTCACACTGAAACATTTCTCAACTGATTAAATGTCCATTTATCTACCTAAATGTGGACTTCCTAGATAGAATCATTAGGTATTTTCTATATAGCACAAAGAGAAAAAAAAAACCTGCCAAATTCTGTTTCTCAACCATGTAAGATAACTTTGCCATGGAATTGTGCCATAATTAAACTTACACTACTAGGTGACACCTAATCTTAACTAAATTATTTGTGCAGTCAAAAAAATGGAAGACGGTGAAGAACTTACAGACCAAAAATTCTGAAAAGATAATTGAAATAATAGGAAATTATTTTTAACATAAATAAGCATAAAATAATACACATAGAGAGAAGCAAACTGTCTTTGATGATGTGTCAGTATACATAAGGATAAAATGTGATCACTTCCAAGAGGAAGCTCTCAATGAGAGCGTAACTGTAAGTGATCTTTAACATGCATATAAGATAGACACAGATGTAAAGAACTCACAGCCTAAGCAGCTGCTATGCTCACAAACAAGCTTTTCAGAGGCAACCTCTCTTTGAACTTCATCCCCTCCTTATGCACTTGCTGAAGCTCCTTCCATTCATTTCTGTTGCATCCTTACTCAAGTACTTTCAACAGTAGGAGCTACTAAAGCTTGGGTGCTTTTTTCTGTCATAAGATGCTCCTCTTATCTTGATCTTACTACACAGGAGCTTACAAATATTTGAAACAAAAGGAGCATAGTAGAAAGTCACTTGTTATAAACTATTACTGCTTCAGTGTGCAAGGTCAGTTGCGTGGTACCATCTTCTTCAAATTACCCTGCATTTACCATGTGGTGAGTGTTTGTAGTCAGTAGTTTTCATGAGCTACTTTATAGTAATTATCCATATATATGTTCTTACATGGGGTAACTGCAAGGTCATTTGAACTGACCCATATACTCTTATCTACTTATGTATAAAACAGAGAATTTTAGAATATTTTGCTAATGCCCATAATTTAGATTCACACTGTGTTGAAGCAATAAATGCAATGATTTTCTTCATGCATATGGATTTCATTTCAACATATTCACAGAACTGATTATCACAGACACCATTCTTTCTACTGTATACAAGGTTCTTCTCTATTCCTCATGTCTTTATGAAGCATGGAAGTATTATCTCTTCTTTCTAAAATAAAAAAAAAAAAAGAAAAAAGGATAGAAGTATAGCTTTTCATGCTTTTGCAGGGATTTTTCTTTCTTGTTCATCACCAATGTCCCTTTACTCAAGTGCACCGAAAATGCAGTTGTCACTTCTTTTCACAAGTGAAAAGAACAACAGTTAAACCTTAGTTGTTTGCTCACCCTGTTGCTGAGAGTGATTTTACTTTTGCAGGGCAATGGCTATTAAGACAACAGTTCCTTGTGTTCAGACAGTCTCTGAGAATCTTATCTGGGTGGAAATAAGAGTGAAAGGAAAAAACAATAATACAGCAACCAAAGTCATATCTTAACAACTCCCCCCTCATTTAGAATTTACACAGGTTTTCCTGTAATTTATCTTCATTACTATAACTTTATAACATGCTTCATATATTTTGAGTTTTATTGCAGATATTTTATGATCTGCACATCAAGCCTGCATTGAGGTTTAACAGCTAAGTATTAAAAAAATAAATAAAAATATTATGTACAAACCAAAAAATATTATGTACAAACCACAAGGACAAGGAAAAGGAAACAATTGAAACTGCCAATGTATGTGACTACATATAGGTATTACTTACAGTAGAAGGAGCTTGCAACATAGGGAAAAACAACCAAGCTAATATGTTATTTGTGATTCTTGTTTTCACCTAAGGATAGGAACTGAAATTTATTGCTTTGTTAAAGGGTACTTTAACAGCCAAAATTATATTTAACTTCCAGAATGAGACTTGAATGTGATACATATTTTATTTTTACTCTCAGCAGACCGAACATCAATCATTCTGTCCATATTTGAGAGGAGACAAAAGAGAAAACAATAGAGCAGAATGATACTGAGGCTAAAATCTCTCAGATGTTTGTGAATATACAAGTCTGAAAATATTGATGATTCTTGGCAATAAAAAACATTCCTATCAATCTGACTCCAGGGAGCAGGGAAATTAAAACAGATTTCACAAGCCTTCTAGTGTTAATTGAATAATGACATCAATTAACAATTCCATTAAATTATTGAGTCTCACATATACAACCACATTATCTCATACCTTCCTCCTTGTAGGCAATGATGCTTGCCAGGGTAATCAAGCCACAATACTAGCAGACACAGAAGCTAACAGTCTTAACGTATAAGAAGCCACAGAAATTGGATGTCAGGGGTAGCAAATACCTCTAGTAAAAGTTCATGGTTTGCCTAGCAAGTCCTAGAGATACTAAAAGAATAGAGTGGAAGCTCTGACGTGATCCCTGTGTGACCAGCTGTATTAGTCCAAATAATAACAGCTTTACTTATTCCAAGTTCCTGTTAGCAAGACTGGAGCTTTTGCCTGGGTATGTTTTATGGATATAGATTTGGAATTTGGATTTATGTCACCTTCATGGTGTACCATCACTAAGAAAAAGCATCTGCTGCCATGGGATGTGTACATCTTTCAAAGGATGTCAGTTCACCTCTTAATTACATGAGTGCATTTTACTGAGAACAGTGGGAGGTACAGGGCAGCCAGCACTGTAGGGCTCTCACTTTGGCAGGAGGCTTTCAGGTATCCCCACAAGGAAAATGGTACAATCTGTGTTGCCTGCCTGTCTTTCTTCTTCCTATGAAGAACACTCCGGTAAATTTTTATTTTTTTTATACAGAAGTATCTCTTTTCTTACTGCCTGGCATGGACCAAGCTTTGCCTTCAACCTTTTGTTTTCCTCAGGCAATGACTTCTGCCCTGAACTAAGTCCCAGCTTCTCCACGTTCTTTTTACTAGTAATGGGGAAAGGAGAAAAAGATAAGAGAATATTTTAGGATTCAGGAACCAAGTTGGTAGCATACAGATGGAGGGAAAAGGAGCCAAAGGCTGTGTTTAAAGAGGGGGGGAAAAAAAAGATAGGAAAGATGGGAATAGCACCAGCAAAATCTTTGTCATGGTTTCAGACCACAACTTCCTAATTCACACTGAAACATGGTAAGGGATTTTAAACAGTGAGGGAGACTGCAAGGAGTATAGGACAAAGAGTGTGTTATGCAGGGGCAAGAGGTCTTTGTGGGAAGTTGGCATTAAATCAGAAAGAGTTTCTAGACATATGCAGAAGCTTTAGCCTGGTCAACAACTACTCTACTAAGGTCTTGTCTAGGCTGGAGTTTGGCCCCAGATGCAGCTTCTAACTAACATAAATTCTCTCATGCAAATATTAGTCTCTGCAGTTTGTGCTCTGGGTTGCATCAGGTTATGGTGTAATCAGAGCCAATTTCCAACCTAGGAAAGAATCAGATTAGTCCAAATTAGAAAGTATATGTTTTTGTCCATAGATGTTGCTAGATGGACAATCTGCTGAGCAGATTAGCCTCCAGGAACAGAATTAATCAAATGCCTCTGCAAATACATTTGCTTGACTTTTACATTTGTAGACAATACAGCAAGAGCTCTTTGAATTTACATTAAAATTACACCAATTCTTTAAACTAGTCAAATTTAACTGCATATTGTACTTTATCATGCAAATAACTGTGTTTTCTTAATATGTACTGGGGGAGAGAAAAAAAACCAACAAACTTCAGAACTTCCAATTAAACATAACAGATGACAATCAATGATATCTTGGAAATAATTTCAGTGCAGATAAGACTGGGAATTTCGTGTGTTCAGTAACACTTGACTTTCCAGACTAAACCATTAGAAGTACAAGCCACATTTGACATCCCAGGAATCTGTAAGAAATCTATTGATAGAAAAATATTCTCACTGAAGTTCTTATTATTGATTTCCATGTTTCATTAAGAGCATTAAAATTCTGCTGACAGTGAGGGCTTCACTACTGCAGTACTGGTTACTCTATAAATGTGACAGAAACTCGCAAATTTGGAGTTACTCCACATCTGCACTTCTGTAAAATAGTGAGCCAGGCCCTGCACCTCATCTGCATTGAGTGAAGTCACATGGCAGTGGAATAGGTAAGAGCCTGTAGCAGCAGCTCAATACATGTGTTCAGTCTACTCTCATATCAGTGTGCTGCTCTACTTTTTAATTTTTATCTCCCACTTGTGCTGGACAGAAAGAATTTGTCATTGATGTACTCACTGGAGAGGAAAAATACTGGAATTATGACCTCTTCTGATTCAATTCACTAACAGTATTGATTTTCTAATGGAATCTGAACTAAGTTTCAGCTGATTGACATCAAGGGGGAATAAAAGTTGTCACAGTGGTGAAGAAGGAAACAAAGAAAATCGTAGCCATATTCTGAAAGAGGTAGTAATATATTATAGCAGAGGTGAGAGCTCTGATGTACACATTCCAAAAGTGTTATTTGTTCAAACTCCTGATGAACTCAATTTAATTGATTTTTTTTTTTCTAAATTTATGGAACTTCCTTTATCACTTGAAGCTTGTTATCTTGAGAAGGGCAGTTGAGCTCCAACTGTCTAGAATGTATTCCGATGGCAAGAACAGAATGAATTTCCATCCATCTCTGTAGCTGGAATTGTAAGTATTTATCTTCTGTCTTGCTGGAAATATATAAATTACTTTAGGAGATAATGATCATAATAAGTGAATTTACTATTTTTTATAGATCACTGGTAAGGATTTGTGGGAAGAGGAAATACGTTATGCTGGTTTAGCAGCCTTAATGTGAAAATACCATCACACGAATGACTTATGTTCTTTTTATTAATTTTAGATCTTAAAAATGTCTTAAATACAAAACATCCTCTATTTTTCATGACAATTCACAAAAAAATAAGATTTCCTTTTTCTTACCGTTTCCATTTCTTGAAAACATTTTCTGAATTCAAAAGATATTGTATTCAAAAGATATTGTGTTTACAAAACTATTTTCAGTAAAATCATTCAAGAAGTACAAGTAGATATATGTCAAATAAAAACAATCTTAAAAGACAAAAAAATATATTTTCTCCTCCATAATTTAAAGAATCTACTCAAAGGCAATAATTTGAGGACCACCAACACAAATATCCATGAGAAAGCAATTTTTCTGAGAAATTGACTCATCTAATGAGATGGTTTTGTTGAAAATCATTTCAGTGACAATGTTGTATTAGCACTGATCAATGTGGCACTAGTGAGGGAGTTACAGGCTTGTGACCAACCGCAGCAGAAACAGAAGTGCACACTAATGGACCTGCACACTGAGCAGGCAAGCACATTAACCACAGGCTTTAGCTTCTAAATAACACCTTCCAGGACTTTCATTTTGGGCAACAACATAACATTTGAATTACAATGCATATTACAAATGTCAGCCATGGTCTTCCCTGGACACACCCCAAGACCTCAATGTCTTTCTTGCATTGAGGTGCCCAAAACTTAGCAGTACTCAAGGTGTGCAATGCCTAGTACAGAGGGACAATCATCTCCCTGGTCCTGCTGGGCACGGTATTTGTAATACAAGCTAGGATGCTGGTGGCCTTCTTGGCCACCTGGGCACACGTGCTGTCTCATATTCAGCCACTTGTCAATCAATATTCCCAGTTCCCTTTCTGTCAGGCAGCTTTGCAGCCACTCTTCCCCAAGCCTGTAGCACTGCATGGAGATGNCTCCCTTGGCGGCCCCTCTCCCCCAAGCCTGTAGCACTGCATGGAGATGTTGTCACCCAAGTGCAGGACACAGCACTTGGCCTTGTTGAAGTTCATACCACTGACCTCAGCCAGTCGATCCAGTCTAAGTCCCTCTGTAGAACCTTCTTACCCTCAAGCAGATCAACATTTCCACCCAACTTGGTGTCATCTGCAAACTTAGTGATAGTGCATTCTGTCTCCTCATCCAGATCATTGATAAAGATGTTAAACAGAATTGGTCCCAACACTGAGCCTTGGGGAACACCACTTGTGACTGGCCACCAGCTGGATTCAGCTCCATTCACCACTACTCGCTGGGCTCAGCCATCCAGCCAGTGTTTTACCCAGCGGAGCATCCAGGCCTAGGGCAGGCAGTATTTTTCACAAGAATGCCGTGGGAAAGTGTTGAAGGCTTTATGGAAATTAAGGTAGAACAACATCCACAGCTTTTCCCTCAACCACCAGGTGGGTCATCTTGTCATAAAAGGAGTTCAGGTTTGTCAAACAGGACCTGCCTTTCATAAATTCCCATGCTGAATGGGCCTGATCACCTGATTGTCCTGTACATAGTGTGTAATGGCACTCAGGATGATCTGCTCCAAAACCTTCCCTGGCATTGAGGTCAGACTGACAGTTCTGTAGATCCCCAGATGCTCCTTTCAGCAATTATATAAATATAAAGATATAGCTGCAATTACAAGCATCCATCATTAATGAGTTTCAGTGCTTTGCTTTAAAGGATTTGTGCTGAAAAGGAACAGAATGAAACTATTGTATGACAAAAGAAGACAAAGTGTGAAGAATAGGATTTATCTTTCTTAGCTTCCACTATTTATAAGTTAGTCTAAGCTATTTGTTCAACATTTACATCTTAGTCTAAGCTATTTGTCTAGTCTCACTCTACAGTCAGTAAAGCAATGGAGACATCTCCAGAGGAAATTCATCCTATCTTTTTTCCTATCAGGTGTCTTGGGATGGGATGACTAATGCTGGATGTCCTTTTCTATGTTACATGAAAAAGTCACCTTAATAACCAGCTTCAATTAGGGACGTAACACCTTACAGCTAATGTTAGGTGAAGTCCTTGTTAGGCTTATCACGATATTTTCATTTGTTACAAAAATGTTGTACTCTACTCTGGCTTACATCTATATTATTACCAGAGGTAGGGCTAAATCCTTAGGAAAAACAAAGCAGAAGTCTCAGAGTAAGCAAATCAAACTTTTTCTTAGGCTTACCATTTACAGACAGATTTTTGAATCTACAAATCTATTTGTCTGTCTTCTCTATTCTGTGTAACTAAAAAGCCCTCAAGCAGCAGGGGCTGTGTGTACTCTCTTCATGTACCTCAGTGTCTTTGAACACTAAGACAATGTAATTGGGTCATCAGAATCTGTGATGCTGGCTACTCACCTATCAATTTTTTTTTCAATGTCTTGAAAACAGCATTGCAATTTTTAAAGGACTCTGAAACCAAGCAAGTTTGGCGGCACTTGATTGTCTCAGGGAATACGTCAAAAATATCTTTTATTTAGTGGTAATATTGGTCTAAGGCATTTTCACTTTCACCTGGCCTGGCTAACTATTCCTATTCACATGCAGATTTTGCTGCCCCCTTTAGATGCTGCTGCTGCTGTTTGTGCTGCATCAATGAGAAAATAGTTTTTTAATATATTTCCATGAACACAGATACCGGCATAATTGAGGGAGCAGAGTGGCTTGGAAGCAGTGCTCAGAATTCAGGAAGCAAAAGGAGGACATGTTTTCATTTGCTTTGCTGCTGCTGGAAGGTTAATGTTATCATCTATACTGAGATGCACATATGATCCTTAAGACCATTTATCCTGTGCAATAGGCCTTTCTAGGTGGGAAGGGACCTTTCATTTAGAGTGCCATAAGTCATCTCTGATTATACTTACCATGTGGTTCCTAGAGATAGTATGTCTAGTCTTAGGCTGCCTACATACAGAGACTACACACAATCACCAGAATGAAAGTGATGAAATCATCTTCTCCTACTTAAAATTAGATAGCTTTAACCCAGAGATTTCTGGTGGGCAAGTATCTTTTAGCAAAATATATCTCATTTTGTGCCATATGAGGCATCGGTCCCTTTATGCAAGCAGCTGAAATAAACACCATGATTTGCTATGGTTAATTCGAGAGAAATACAGTACTTGCACTTGATATGAATTCAGTCTGTTTTGCCAGGAGACCTGGTCTTGTTAATAAACCAAGGTCTTCAGTACTGCATTTGACCTCGGTTCACTCTGAGAGGAAAGAAGAATGAACTTCTAATTGTCTTTACACATAGCAAAATTATCCAGCCCACCCTGACCCCCACCACCAGGCGAGCTATAGCCAAACTCACTTTGCTAGTGAGTTCTCTCTCTCTGTTTTCACTCACAGTAAACTCATTAATTTGTCTGAATGATCAGCTGGATAACAGCCATAGCAGAAACAAAAATGAGCCTAACTCAAATAGTGAAAGATCTCCACAAGGTTACAAATTGTTGTTTTTTAACAGCTGTATACCTCTGTTATTTAACCTTTGAGATTTTCAGTGATGCTCCTTCTCCTGCTGCAAACCCTTAAACCAGCTCACCTTAACAAACTGCAGGGACCATTTTGGAAGCTGAGGTATTGCTTGAAGAGGAGAAATATGGGCAAGGAGGGAACTTCCATCATAACACCCATCTGCGCTTTTTTAGTGCCTGGTATCCAAAATTCCCATTAGGCTGGCAAGGTTCTGCAGTGCACTATATATTCTGGCTGCTCTACCTTTTTTGCCTGACATACCTCTTATGTGTTGTGGGCCAGAGGGACTGATGAAGAGATAACATCATCAGTTTTATGTCAGCTGCAGAATTCTCCATTCTAGGGATAATCCTCTGCTGCACATTAGAGGATGCTTCAAGGTCCCTTTATGTTCCTCAGGTGGGTGGACCTCTGCACCAGCTTGAATCTGGCCCACAGAGAGCTTTGCATGCTTTAAGATCTGTGATTTGTGTCACCTTTAATGAATGTTGTTTGGGTAAAATCCTGTATGCAGTTTGAAAGTTTATTCTGAACTTTGCCTTCATCTACCTGTTTGGCTATGACTGTGTCCAAAGTAGAATTTAACAAATCTTATTTTGCTCTCTTACTCCAACAATACCAGTTTAACACCGAATCCCAGACCACAGTGATCTAACTAAGGCGGGAAAGAAGACATCGTTACTGTCTGTGTTACCTTGTATATTAAGTACCTCTGAAACATTTTAGATGCTGCTACAACTAGTAAAGATGACTAACACTATCAGGAAGTACTTAGGGAAACTGTTGTTTTAATTAGGAATAGTCTGACACTATAATTTATTAAAAAACATTCCATAAATCTCTTTATTTCCAGTAATTGTTTATTCTCTCCTATCTCACTCATCCAATGTGCAGTCTGCATTACAGCCAAGGAAAATACAAAAGGCTTTTATCTGCCAGCAAAAGGAATGTATATCCTTGCAGCACAGTGAAGTTAAAAGAGTGAATATAATTTTAAAGTGGTAGAGGAAATTCTACTATTTTCTTATATTTTCAGTTACGGTGCAATTCCTCTTCTTGGTTTTAACAGTGACTGCAGTATTTGTATTTGCTGCTTCCTAAAGCAGCTGGACACATTCCACAGATTACCAATTTTCCACACATACTGCATTTTACCTAGTGTAAAACAGTAATCTTCTTATCAGAGTGATCAGTGTGAGACATCTCTGGAAGAAGCCCTAAGAGTTAGACTGGACAAAGTAATGATGTAGACATTAGAATGGCCTCAAATAAACTCAGAAGTTCTAGAATTCAGAAACAGATATTGATCTTGACATTGAGGGCCTGGCTGTGGGAACAGCTCAAAGTTGTCACTAAAGTATTTGCAGTAAATGTAGAAGTGCCCAGAAAAAACAAAAAAGGGCTAAAAATATAAAAGAGGTAGAATAGGTTCCCCAGAAGTCAAATATAGAATTAGATGTGTTTTGACATCCCATATTTCAATATCCTTTCCCTCACTGGGTCTGCATTCATTCTAGGTACCATTAACTGCTGAGATCATTTTGCCCCATAACAATTCTGAAGTTTAGGTCATTTGGATAGTGATGTACTCAAACCCTGACATAAATCAGGTGATTTATCATCATTAACATCTTCTCATGGACACAAACAGCTAAATTTACACCCAGACTGGTTGGGCATCTACCATTGAAGAAAAATGCAATGAAAAGTTATAAGAAAATAAAGCATTATCAAAGGGAAATGCTTAATGAATAAAGTAATTATGAAAAATTAAGTTGGAAGATAAAGCTGTGAATGCTTAGAAGACCCATTTTTGAGGAGTTTCTAGTTTCAGAAACATAAGGATAAAGGTAAGCCGCCATGTGTTGATGGGAGAGGGTGAGAAGGAGAATACATTGCAGCTGTCTCTTCACCAGTGCTCCAGAGCAGCTGAAAAATAAAAGCATCACAAAGTATAGTCTAGAACTGCTTTTCATCATTGTTTTGGGGTTGTGGTTTATTTTTACTACTTCATGTTTTGTTGGCTTTTTTTAGAGGGGACAGAATTCTAGGACTATATAACTAAAGACTACAGCTTTTTGTCATTGGTTGAGAGAACTTACCCATATTTTTTTCTGCTCTTTGACTAAGCAAAGATATATAATCTTTACTACTGTTTTCTAAAAATGAAGGGTCAAGAGATAGCAGGATGTAGAAGCCATTGTTTTCAGAACCTGCTAGCTAGGATGAATATCGGGACCTTGAGGAAAAGTGTATCTCACACATAGCTGCAAAAGACCATGTGAAGGCTTGCATTGCCAGTCCTGAATTCCACAGAGAAGATTTTGCTTGTTGGTCTAAACCATCACCCTTCTAGAAAACAAAAGGTTTTGAAGGACAGTTCATCAGAGTAGACTAAAATTCTATCTGTCCTGTCTCTGATGATGTCTGGTATTAATGGGCAATGTAAGAACAGAAAAGGTCCCATGACATGTTCCCAATAAGAAGCTTCTAATGTGGACATGGTACCTTTGTTCTTAATAGCTGTTGATGGTTTTTCTTTCATGAATTTTTCAAGTACACTCTGTGTTAGCACATCTCGGTGCAGGGAGATACAGTGTAAATAGCAGCAGTTTGGGAAAAAAAAAAAACATCTTGTTGATTATTTTGAAAGTGTCATCTCTCAATTTCATTTGATTCTGACTTTTTTTTTTTTTCACTTAACAAGAAAAAATGAGCAACAACTATTTCTCCCATGTAATGTAACTTACCCATGTAATGTTGCACATTCCTATCACAGCTCCCTGATTAGTTTCATTGCTCATAAAGAAATGCTTCAAACCTTTGACCTTCTTTCTACTCTGTCAACTTTTTTAGTACAACTAAGTCCTGTTTGAGATAAAGAGGACCAATTCTCCACCACAATTCAAAACGTATTCACAACATGGAGTAATAGCATAAGGGTTTTTTTCCTACATTTTCCATTTTTTTCCCAATAATTGTTACAATATGTATTGGGGTTTTGTCCCCTACTGAGAATGACCCTGATGTATGAAAATATCTGTTATTTTAATCAAAAGTTCTCTTTCCTGAATGAAAATAGGTAGTTTAGAACCCATTGTTTTAGATTGATTTTCCCTTTATGCATCAGTTCACATTTATTGCACACAATTTCATCTCTCATCTTATACTTTGATTGGTGATATGACATTTCTCCCCAGCTCTTTGAAATCAGCTTGCACTTTTATTATCTTGGATAATTTGGCATCATCATCACTCTCCTTGCTATACATCTTTTTCCATTTTTGTATATTAAAAGACTTAGTAAAGATCCTTGTAATCTATGGCTTTTCTTCATTGTAAAGCTTAACCATTTATTCCTGTTCTTTGTTTCTTACCTGTTAACCTATTGTTAATTTATAATATGACTTACCTCACTCCCACAGGCAGCTTAATTTCATTAACAACTGATGAGGCTGGCTGTCCCCAGATTTATCACAAAGTAAAAGGAGGATGATACTTCTCTACTTTATAAATTGCTTTCACATCTAGAGATGAGAAATGCTAGATACTAGTATTTGCTAGAAAATCTGTATTTCTTTGCCTTAGATAAAAGATATTATGAGAGATGGACATGAAGGATCAGGAGTTTGAGGATTGCATGATATCATGTGAAGGCAGTTGGCTGTTATACAAAAATCAGAGTCGTACCCATCTGAGCCTGAGGCTTTTTGAGTTTTAGAAGAGTTATTGCTTGACTAATTTCTCTGTGTGTAAAATGGGTTTCCAACCGTGACTGTGTCAGGGGTAAATAACTGTAGGTCTGGTAACTTATCAAAAAGGTGCCAAAGAAAGATGAATCTTTGCTAGGCTGTGAGTACAGGTCTTGACAGGTTTGTATATTAAGTTCCCAGAATCTTCAGTGATTCAATCATATCACTTTTCATTAAGGGTTTTGATGTCTGTTGTTTGTTGGTTGGTTTGTTGTTTTTTTTTTCCATTTTTTTTCAAAAGTGACCTAGTAAAAGCCTGGAGATAGAACAGCCAAAAAGGGGGATAAAAAAACCCCAAAACAAAACAGTACATCTGTGATGCAGAAAAAAAATATTTTGGCATGTAATTTTATCTCCACTTTCTTTCCAAATAAGTTTGAGCATTGACTTCTCAAAGGTTTCCTAATTTGCTTTGTTTTTAATGATAACACAGCTTTCTCAAAGTAGAAGTTTTATCTATGTAGCACAACACTGTAATAAAAATAAAAACTTGGTCAAAATGTCACTGTTAGAATTTTTGTCTAACCCCATAATTAAGGATTTGTCTTCACTAAAGTTAGGATCCATACCAGCTGCTTCTGATGTCAGCTGGTATCATTCCACTAATTTTAAGAGGAGCTTTTTCAGGACCTTAATCATCAGAAATACATTTTATAATTGCACAAATGACAGAGAGTCAGGATATAGTGACAGAGTGAAGAAAGGTAATATGACTGCAGTAGCTGGCAGAACTGAAATAAAATGTGAGTAATAATTGAGTAGTATATAGGAGATCTGGGAAAATCAGATTTTGCAGTTCTTTTAATTATCCTTTATTATATTAGCTATACTCAGGGAGATTGTTTAATATGTGAATTCTATTTGGACAATGCCCTTGTGAAGAGAAGCAAAGTATGCATTATGAATGAGCAAAAGACTTTTAATATCTTCCTACTGGAATCTAAACCATTAAAATCACTATTGTATCTTTTGGAGCTCCTTGGGTTTGATTGTTTTAGTGTTATGCACAGTTAAGGGTAGGGATGCCCCATTGCTGTCACACTGGCAATCTGCAACCACCTCGCAAAAACTCCTATCTTTTGCCACAGTCTCAGCAAACAAGAGGTATAAATACTGCTGTCCTGGACCTTCTATCAGGTTGGAAATGAAGCCTCTGAGTGCAAAGAAATTAAAAACTCTGAAGAGTGTTTGAAACAAAACTCAAAAAACCTTCTAAAGAAGGGTAGGTTAGAATGAAATTGATGTTCAAAGCCATAAAGTAACAATGCCAATCTGTGTAGTTCCTGGCTACCATAATGAATCTCCCTCTGAAGAGCAGGGACATTGAAGCCAAGCACAGAGAGGCAAATGTTAACATCCAAGTCCAGCTCCGACTTTATTTACATTCCTCTGCAGCTTGAAAGAGATTTGTCATTAATATGTAATTAGCAACCTTTGTAAATGCATAGAGGTACCGGCATCTTTAAACTGCTCCTGACTGCATGGTTGTCATTCACAGTCACCACACAGCTCTCCATAGATCTCCGTTTGGTATAAGTTGGTGAGGAAAAAAGTAGTGATCATAACAGTGATTTATACCAGTTTTTTTTTATTCTACTTAGCAACTTGGACTATTTATAGATGCAAATGTTTACAACTGTTTAAAAAAAATCTCAAAAAGATAAGCACGTTTTGTGTCTTGTAAAAACTGCTTTTAAAATATATTTTTTTCAGGCTGAATCCTGACCAACAATATTTTGGGGGAAAAAAAAAGGTATTTTGAGGTGGTTACATCTATCTGAATACCACCCAGCTGCTCAGATTGGCTCATCTTGTCTGGAATGAGATCTAATTAAGCACTGTGAACTGAATGTTAAATTCAATAAAAATCTCTCAGCGATTTAATGAAAAAACATTTTTACCAACCAAGACAGAATTCTGTAGATTCAAAATACATACTTTCCAATAAATCCAATCTCCAAAGAACATCCTCTCCTCAATTTTTGAAAAAGACTGAAAACAGATAAGATGGTTAATAAAAATTGGGAAACTCTGTGAAATTACAAGGTAGAGCACAAAGCTTCCACCTTAACATGAGGAGGAACTTCTTTACTGTAAGGGTCACAGAGCACTGGAACAGGCTCCCCAGAAAGGTTGTGGAGTCTCCTTCTCTGGAGATTTTCAAGACCCGCCTGGATGCGTTCCTGTGTGACCTGTGCTAGATTGTATGGTCCTGCTCTGGCAGGGGGGTTGGATTCAAAGATCTTCAACATCCCTTCCAACCCCTGACACCCTGTGACCATGTGACATTATAAGTTTTCCTAATCTAAATAACAGATTTGTCCACTCAAATATTAGATTTTTAATTTTTTTTTTATTGTTAGAAACTTCTTTCCGAGTAACTAGTAAGCATGGAAGGCTGTTTTTATGAATAAGTCAGAGAAGAATCCTGAGATAACAAGACCAGATTGTTCATTGGGTCTTCATATTTTTTCAATGAGGAAAAAACAAAAACAAAACCAAAAACAAAACCAACAACAAAATATAAAAAAACCCCACACACAAATAAAACAACAAACCACCATGATAACAGCTTTGCAAGTGGTTACAATTCTGAGATAGAAATTTGTGCATCCAGATTATTATACATCATGAATCATGAAGATTTCATTATGTGATTATGCAAATACACATTAATTACACAATTACAAGCATCTATGGTGATGAAATATGATTAATTATATGACTTAGTTCACTTTCAATGCCATTACCTACTAGCTTTCCATACATGTGTTTCTTTTTTGAATCTCTGACATTTTAATATTATGAGGGAATTATACATTATTGTAACAACAGATGATAAAAGCAGATGGAATAAACTCAACCGAAGCCAAGATGATTTACGCAGCTTTAAACTGAGCAGTTTGTGTATTTATCCATCAATAAATGTTTTGCTCCATGATCAGGAGTACTGTTTGCAAAGAAAGTTTCCAAAAACCAGTGACATATCTGGAAAAGACTCTTTAAACATGTGTCTTAAATTGGTAAGCAGTACTGAACTGAAAATAATCAGTGGGGGGGTTATCACGGTTTAGGGTCAGGCGGCCCCTTAGACCTATAACAGACACTCTCTGTTAACCCCCCTCCCTCCCCAAAGGGGAAGAGAAGGGAAATAAGGGAGAGAGAATTAGTGATTAGAAAAGGAGTCTTTAATGATAATAGTAATAAAATAGAATATATACAAATATATACAAAACAAGTATCAAACCCAGCCCCCTTATAGTAATTACACCACCATCACCACTGATGCTGTGGAGCAGGCACTGGAGGAGTCCCAGACTGGGTCCCGCAGCAGACAGGAGCTGTGTTCAGGAGCTGGATTCTGGTACTGAGTTCAGGAACACACCGATCGGGATCAAAGGCAGAATGGAGTCCTCCTTGGATGCTCCAAGGAAGGAACTGAAAGAGGACCTGAGCCAAGCCAAGCAAAGCTGGCAAAGCAGTCCAAGATGGGGGAAGAGACTGGGAGCCCCCAGATTGAGAGTGAGCTAGCAAGCAAGCAAGCAAGCAAACAAAACCTATAGACCCTCCAGATCCCTCAGCTTTACCCTAAATATGATGTATATTGGATGGAATACCTCGCTGGTCAGTTTGGGGTCACCTGTGCTGTCTGCTCCTCCCTGCAGGTGCAGCTGTTCACTTTCCTGCACACCCAATGTTGTGCACAAGATCCAGCAGTGGCCTTGGTCTGCACACCAACTCTTGGTAGTAACTCTGAACATGGGTTGTTACCACTGCCAGCAGCAGACACTGTCAGTGAAAACAGGCTGCTGACTTCAGAAGGTGCAGTGAGTTAGAAGAACTGAGCTGAAAAGTAAAATCACTGAACAGAATTAGTTCTGTTCTCACTCAAACCAGGACATAGATAATGTAGGTCTGCCAAACACACAGCTGTACCGGCCCACTTGAGAAGTAAGGGACATGTATTTCTGGCTGAGACTTTGGAAGTACAATCTAAATTTCTTGCCTAAAATGTGAGTTGCAACCAGAGACCCTTATAGCCTACCTGCCTCAAAGAACCCTTTGAGGGACAGATCAAGAGCTTTTTATCCCTTTCTGTTGATTACAGGAGGAGCTCACTCAAAGGTGGCGCTTTGTGTAGAGGTGATTAGAGTTAGTAAATCCTACCCAAGCACATGGTGCAGTACTATACCTCATGTTTACAGGAGCACTGGGTAGGTATGATATCTTCCAGTCAAGTAAAAAAGAGTAGCTTGTTCTTCTCCCAATAGGATCTTTTGGTTTGGGTGTAGGTCTCAAACCATGAGAGCTGCTTCGAAATACCCCATATGGTCAGTAAGCCCTCAGCCTCTCCTCACAGAACTTGTTCTCCAGACCCTTCACCAGCTTGGTTGCCCTTCTCTGAACTCACTCCAGCACCCTGATGTCTTTCCTGTAGTGAGGGGCCCAGAAATGAACACAATGCTCAAGGTGTGGGCTCACCAGTGCTAAGTACAGGGGCACAATCACTTCCCTTCTCCTGCTGGCTGCACTATTCCAGATACAGTCCAGGATTCTGTTGGCCTTCTTGGCCTCCTGGGCACACTCCTGCCTCATATTCAGCCAGGTGTTGACCAGCACTCCCAGGTCCCTCTCTGCCATTCATCTTTCCAGACACTCTTTCCCAAACCTGTAATGTCGCCTAAGGTTGCTGTGACTGAAATTCAGGACCCAGCACTTGGCCTTGTTAAAAACCTCATGCAATTAGCCCATTGATTCAACCTGTCCAGATCCCCCTGCAGAGCCTTCCTACCCTCAAGCAGATTGACACTCCCAACCAATTGTGTCATCTACAAACTTTCTGAGGAAGCACTTAGTCCCCTCAAGAAACTACTCCATCTTGTCAGGAAGCAACCAATCTCCTCAATACACAGCTCTTCTGACACTGACAATTTTTCTGACTGATGAGTAGAAGAAAGTATATTGCTACTCAAACTGTATCATTGTTCTCAAGCTCAGTCATGCCCCAGACAGACCAGCAAAGTCTAAGTCTGCTATCTACCCCTAGCCTTTGCATTTATAATGAAACAGCTGCCAGAGGTGCAGTCTTTCCACATCCAGCTTGGGAGGAAACTTTCTCCTCCTCGCTTGAAATGATCACTTCATAAAGACGAATTGCAATTCTTACTTCTAAACATAACTAAAGGTGTCACCTTAGAGAAACTACAGCGTTTAAGTCAGCAGCTGTTTATAAAATACAGGAAAACTCACTAGTAAGTCTATCAAACTTCAGACGAAAACAGATGAAGAGAAAGTTCCCAAAACCTGACCTGTTTGTTCTATATTTTTTCACTTCAGGTTGAATATCTGATTATTTTTGCAAGATGTAAAGATAAGTTGTTTTCTAAGCACTAAGATGGACTACCTCAAATACTGATTACAGACGTAGATATTCTGAGAAGCAATAAACTTGAGATGTCTTTTTATACAAACAGTGAGAATATCACAGATTTAAAAAGAATTTGTTTTGCCTGTTCAGAACACAGATAATTGGAGACATTTAAGAAAATGCAGGTATTAAAAGGTAAGGGTTTTCTTATGATTTAATGGATTATATTTAAAAAGGAAATAGGCTTCTAAAAAAGTACATGAATTAGAAAAGCCAGCTTTTGCAGATGTGCTCTAAGTCATCCTTATTTCTTGTTCAGTAATAATGTCTTTCAGAGAATTTGCTTATACAGGTATTCTTCTAACATTTGCTTCTGGTCCTAACCTTATTCCACTGAAATAATTGGTAAAACTCCAATAAGCCTCATAAGTGATTAGCATTAAAGCAATAATACTAAATGTTTTTTGACTATGTCAGTTAACAGTGTTTATCTTACTTGGTGACAAACTTCTGGAGCTTCTCTCTGAGGTCACTACTAATTAGAAGATGGATTCACTCTGAAAATTTGTGGAAGGTCTCCTCCACACAGATGACAGCATAGAAATTAAAGTACAATAATGTACAATAACACAATCCATTATCATTAACACCATCAGTAACAGAACACTGTGGCAATTACTAAAAAAAAAATATATGCCCTTTGTGACTTTCCACTTGCGACAGGAGATGTGAATTTTCACCAGCTTACTCTGTTTCTTAGAGGAATTGACAAATACATGCCTTTTTCTGGAACACTGAGTCTCTTATGGAAGTTTCCTCTGTGTCAAAATAACGGATGCATTTTCATGGAGAAGCAGTAGTTTATCAAATATACTTACTACAAAGATCAAAGGCTTTCACTTTGTGAAAGATGTCTGTAAAACCATTTGCAGAGCTCTAGGCTAATACTACAGACTGACCAACTTCATGGCTCAGGTGCCAGCTGCTTTCCTAAACATCACACAGCAGATTAGCCTTGCCTCTGTGACGTTCTAGGGATTGGGATCCAGGAAAACAACAGGGAGCACCTTTTTCACACAGCTGCAATCTGTAGCTAAATCTTTTAAAGCTGTGGATTTGTATAGCCAGATACAAGAAGCAGAATAACTCAGGTTTCTACATACTAACAAACAAAATCAAATAAGTGGAGAGGTAACCTAAACATATAGTAATGGCTGTTGTGTAGTAATGACTAACAGCTTCACTGAGCAGCTTACATATTTATTTCTAGAACAGTGACAGGTAAATACTTAGGGGGATAACATCAGTGTTTGATAAACCTTAACGATGTGTTAGTGCTATATCACACAAAATGGTTTCTGCCTCAAATGAATTTCAGGATGCCACCTAGTCTCAGACTGCATCTGAGGCCAGCACACATATGTAAGACTTGACTGTATATGTCTATCACAGCTTTATGGATGCTTCTGGCTCACCTGCTGAAAGTGCCCGTAGATATGCAAGACACTTGAAGACAGAGATTTCTAGGACTCATCTGCCCCAAACCATCTGAACACTGCAGTCCCAGGATGGGCTGCAGCAGGTGGAGGATTTGCATGGGGCTGATACACCAGGCAGAGCTCCCCATAGCACTGGGTCACACCTGTGCTTCTGAGCAGAAGCACAAGGTTTCTTCTGCCATCACCCTGGAGACTTCATGGAGTTTGTAGCTGGGGATGGGCAGGGATCCACTTCACCTCAAAAGGCATTTTAAGCAATACCTCACTCTCTTCCAGCTGTTTCTGGATGAGCTATTGGAGTCCAAGAAGAACTGGGGCTGTAGAGGGAGTAGCCAGAGGATCTGTCAGCACTGGGGACACAATCCCCAGGTTTAAGATTTCTTTCTAAAAAGCATAGAGAGGGCTTGAAGCTCATATCATACAAAAACCTTCACATCTGTGATGCCACCAAACTTGCAAACACCAAAGAGTAGAAAAGCAGCCCAGAACAGGTTAAAAATTTCATTTCTATCTGATTTTCTCAGAGATGAACACTGCACTCTCATACCTACCCTCCTCTGACACAGAAAAATTGGATGGCTTCACAGAGCCCAGTCATAAACCCTGAGTTTGCCAAGTGGAAGACTGAAGTGTCATGTTTTGATATGTGTGAATTTGAAATCCAGATCTGCAAGTTATTTTTATTTTCATCATAAAGTGTTTTCCCCATTAATAAAAACAGTAAAAATAAACTCTGAGTAAGAAAAAAACATTTATAATGTGATCATGGAAGAGTAAATATATACATGTGTATACATAAATACATATTTATATACAAGGTAACATATCTCAGTCTTTTTCATGAAAGCTCATCTGTCAGTTCAAGAAGTAAATGGAAGTTCAGCTCTCCTCCTGATTTGAAGCAAGTACTGTGAGCCAGGTTTGGTTCACATTTTCAAAATTTATAACACTGTGATGCTTGCCAAAAATCTTTAATTAGATCAGAGGAGCAGCAAACCTGTCAGATGCAACAACAGAGTACAACAAGGAATAAAATATTCTGGGGTTAATTGGATAAGTTCATTCAGCCAGTTTAGCCAGGCTACTTTTCTATAGTGATTTGAAGACTGATAATGAGGATAGGGTTTTTCTCAGTAACAATAAAACCGATTCCTCAAATATATTTCATCTGCAAGACCCTCAAATTGTTTATGACTAACATAAACCAACAATTAACATCCCCCTTCTCACAGCACACAAACTGTGAACTTCTCATGAACTCAACTGCTTAGACAATAATTTGGGTATCTCACTTGTAGAGAATTTCATGGCAAGTGCTGCAGGCTGAGTGCTGCAGTGAGGCTGAGGCCCAGTGACATCTCTAGTTACAGAAACTATATAAGCCTTCATATATATATTCAGAAGGCTGCAACTCTTGGAAGGATAGAGTAAAAGAAGACAATGCTGAACTAGGCTGCAAACCAAGTTTCATCTGATTCCCCCACTTACTTAGAGAGCTCAAATAAAATAAGATATTCAGGATGTTTTACTTGACAGAGTATATTAACACAAGAGCATTTCTAAGAAACAGTATTTGTAATACAGACTATTTTTATTAGAGTCTTTTTGGTAACAGTCTTTTTCAGTCAATTGTCCACCCTGTAATAGTTTCAGTGCTGCAGGGATATGTCTAGAGTGAGAGCATGATGTTTGATCCCAAAGGTATATAACTACAGGGACAAAACCACAAAGGTTTATAATGCAGGAGGCAAAAACCAGCCTGTGCATTATTTTAGAGAGGCCCTTCCAAACCATGAGCCAAGTACCAAAAATGCTGCACAGCTAATCTGTAAATGATTTTTTAAGCCCCAGCACAGCTGGTCAGGAGAAATTCTGCTAACGTGGTGCTCTGCCAAATCATCTTCCAGCCACAGGAGAATGTTATTTCTTTACAGAAGAATGAGCAGCGAGATATTCCCTTTTGAAAGGAAAGTCTTGCCATCTGATCAAAGTTTTATCCCCTGACACAATAGCTGGTACTTGCAACTGCTATTGGGAAGTTAACAAGTAATTCAGAATACACCCTATGAAGAACACCTACTAATGTATTTTATAAGAAATTTGGAGCCAAATAGTGTTTTGAATATCTCAGTGTTATTTCAGCAGTTATTTGGGAAAGCTTTATTCTGAAATAAAGAGAAGTGTTCTGTTCTTCCAGAGAGCAAAACAGTCTTTCACCATTGAAAATATTTTCCTGACAATTAGGGAACAGCACAAATGAGATCGAAGTCACATCTAGACCTAGAAATTGAAAAGCAAACTTGGAGAAGTAAGGATATGAGCAGCTGTTCCAGGAGGATTTAACATGCAGCTGGAAATGAGCAGAAGGTATCCTGCTCACTGTGTTTCTGTGTTCAAAAGGAGGTTTGGTCTTACCTTAACACCGTTGACAACACTGCAGCTGCACACTGCTCCAGAGTATCCTTTTCTTTTTGTGCTGTGTCAGATACCCCCAAGCCCTCCTGTTCTCAGATGACACAACAGAGGACCTTACATAGCCATGGTAGAAGCAACATAAGGCCTTTTCTAACTATAGGCTCTTTCAGCAATGAGCTCCTACTTAATTCAGCTAAGCACAGCGCTATTGGTAAAATTGGGAAGATTAAATAAAAAACAAAGGTAAACAAGTAACTCATGTGTTACACACTAATACTCATGAGCTTTGCATTCTTATGAACAGGAAAGGAGAAAAGCTGCAAAGAGGTAGTCCTCCAGAGAAAATACAGAAGGACAAGGCTGTCCTTTCCTGTGACAGGATACATAAAGCACATAAGAATTTCAGCTAATTTATTGCCAATTAACATACCATTTTCCTTGCATATTCAGCTATCAAAAAACAAAGAAGACATAAACAAGAAAGGAAATCACCCTTCAAACCCATTCCACAGGTTCAACATCAGTGCAACACCATTCCTCACTCTGCTGGTCTTTTTTTTTTTTTCACCACATTTATCTCAGTCCTTCCTAATGTCATTGATGAGGCAACAGGCAGTGCAGGAGGGCAATGTCAATGAATAAAGGTTTCTTCTGCCACACCCTGATTCTCCCCTCCCCATCTCCCCCTCCCCCTTCCTCTCCCTTTACTGCTCTCAGCTCTGGTGTGGCTCACTCATGGGTAACAGTCTCTCAGGAGTGGCCCTGTTCCAACATGCGTTGCCTACAGCTCTAGTTCTTTCAGAGCTGTACTTCCTTCTTCCATGAGTGTATCTGCAGCTATGTTCCCAGCAACAGCCTTTTCCATGTCTTCATTTTGTCCCTCCAAAAGTGTCTCCTCACATTTCTCCTTATGCGTCCCCTTTTTTTGTTTTCTCCCGTGCCTTCCTTTCTCTTTCTTGTGCCTTCTTCCATATGAATGTGTCTCTTCACAAGTGTCCTCTGATTTCTTCTGCCCCAGCAACTAATACCTTTTCTTAGTCATGTCCATGCAGAGCTGCTGCAGGCTGCCCTGCCTGGATCTAGCTTTAGTGGGAAGTGGGTTTTTCCACCATTTTTGAGCCACCGGGAACCAACCATCTGTGACTGGGCCAGAGCAGTTCACAGCCTCCTCCCACATAGGGCACCCCATCAGGTATTCTCCAAGTACATGCATGCAGGATCAAAACAGACACCAGGACAAGGGAAGGGGCACTCAGCATCCCAGAAAAGGGTGCAGGAACAAATATTGTGGATCAGCTGTCCCTTTCAGGAGGGTTACAAATGTAGTATTAAAACCACTCACTTGCTCATTCTCTCTATCCTCCAGAAAGCAATGGCAGCTACATGACATACAAGTTTTCACGTCTTCATGCCTCTCAGAGCAAGCCACAATCAGAGCAGAATCACTGATTCTTCTTACAAAGGTATTTGTGCTAGATTGACATAAACCCTTACAGCCCAGCAAGCACAACAGGGGATGTTCAGGCTGCTCAGAAGAGCTGCTGTGGCCTTTATGCGGCAGGATGGGACTAGGTTCACAATCTGTGCAATCGCTGAAGCCAGTATGTACCTGAATCACTGTAATCAGGGGAGGAAAAAAGGCTGTTAGGTCAGTTTGCTTTGGGGACCTCAACTCAGGACTGTAGACAGATTCACAAGAGACAAGAATATTCCCTACTGTATTTGGTCTACATGGGCAGGTTTTGCTAGCAGTGAGGGATGCAAGGGTAGTCTTTTGAGAAGACACCAAAAGCTGCCCTGTATTGGGCAGAACCTGGCTCTTTCAACTGTCTCCAAAGCAGACCCACTGCTGCCCAAACCAGAGCCCATCAGTGGCACTGGTGGCACCTTGATAGTGTATTTAAGAAAGGGAAAAAAATGCTGTGCAGCAGTTGTGAGAGAGAAGAGAAAGAAAATAAAAAGGTAGAAACAACTCTGCAGAGTGAGGAGATACTCCAGGCAGTGGAGCAGAGGTTCCTCTGCAGACCATGATGAAGACCATAGTGATGCAGGTTGTTAACCTGCAGCCCGTGGAGAACCCATCAGTGAAGGAGGTGAATGTGCTCTGAAGGAGGCTTCAGCCTGGAAGGCCCATGATGAAGCAGGCAGTTGGCAGGAGCTGTAGCCTGTGGAAAGGAGGAAGGATAATTTCTGACAAGACATGTAGCCCATGGGGTACCTAAAGAGTGGTTCCTGAAGAGATGCAGCCTGTGTTATGAACTGCCCACTAGTCCCTTCTCCATCCTTATAAACCATTCAGTGGGGAGGAGGTAGCAGAGTTGGGAGTGAAATTGAGCCTGGGAAGAAAGGGGGTACAGAGAAAGTGGGTTTAGTTTAGTTTTTGCTTTTGTTTCTCACTATCTGTATTTTTAATAGGCTGAGTCTTTTTTGCCCATGTTGATAAATTGTGAGCAATCTTCCTGTCCTTATCTCAACCAACAAGTTTTCTCATCTTTGTTTTCCCACCTGTCTTGTGAGAGAGCAGCTGGGTGGGCACCTGACAGCAAGTGAAGGTCAATACACTAAACCTACATGGCTGTTGCTGGAGAACACATACCTGCAGGAAGACAAGGGGACTGAAAATTTCTGAACTGTTTTGATAGCAGATACCAGGCTTCAGTCACCTGCCATCTCATGCCCAGCCTTGTGCCTGAAATACAAAGAGATTTTCAAGATCGGAATATGTGGAGTGGGGTGGAAAATATGGAGTGAGATGAAATTTAACAGCACACTGATCAAGTTCATGCACAAAGACCTAATAGAAAGAATTTGTGAAACAAATGAGAAACTTATCCTCCAGCAATAATGAAGATGGTGAAAGACCTGCTCTAGGCAAAACCAGCGACACAGTGAGCCCACTGTGGAGGAAGGAGGATAGTGGGAAGGAAAAAGATATTTAAAATACAGGATAATGTTGGCAGGAGAACAAATGGATATAAACTACCTAGGAATGGAAAGTTCAAAATGTTTTCTGTTTCAGAACTGATAAAGCAGCTTTTCAGTAGGAGTAAAAGATCCAAGAAACATAAATAGTTTTAAGATGGTTCTTGATATATTTATGAATGGGATTACCCAGCCCACATAAGATTACAGTATTGTCTGGCTTGCTGACTCCCAGGGATCTCTCTTCAGTTCTATACATTGAGCTGCTTTTATTAAATGTACCATATAGTCAAGCTAAATGATATATGATGTGTTACTAAAATCCATACTATTACTGTCCCCATATGAGTGCTTTTTCAATTTTATTTTGGAGAAAAAAATCCATCCCCCTAAAAGGGAGGGATAGACAAACATATATGAGAAGAGATGGGTAATCAAGCAATGGGTATGTAAAACTAAGGAGAAGTAGGATGAAGAGAGACAAAGAATGTGCAAATACTTAACAAAGCACTATAAAGAGAGTAAGGATCAATTATTCTCATTAGTCAATGAGGTTGATCAAGAAATGCTAATAACTAGAGTGAAATGTAGCAGGGAAAATTTATAACTAGAGGAACAGTTACATAATGAAACAACCTGCCAGTGAAGGTTACAGCATTTCCATCACTGAAGATATTCAAAGCTATTTTAAGAATAATTAAATCAATCTACCAATGATTCAGGCTGATGGACTGAGATGACCCAAGAGGCATTTCTTCTACCACAAATGATTCTATTCTTCTGCAAACATGCTGATGTTTAGTAGGAGTTGCACTTCAGTGAAATATTCCATCTCATTTCTAAGAAGAAATCATGTAATAATAAATATTAAGTGGAAAGATAGCTAGCTTTTTTCCCAATTAGCAAAAATTAATGATGTTTCAGTTACCTACATTCTGGAACATTTCTATTCGTTTTCAGCTAAATCTATTCATGCTGCAGTTTCTCCAAGAAACAATTATTTTCAAAAGCAAATCCAGACTTCTTTCATGTTCAACATTAGAACAACTTATTATACATCTTTATCGCATGTATTATGCATGTGTTTAAGAACGGTAGTAAAACATCCCACTGGTTTCATGTAAGACTGCATTCATATATTCCATTAGTAGTTTATGTGTTAAGTGCATTAAAATGGGGCTTGCACTTGTTTTTTATTTCTTGGAATTGGCACAACACACACTACTTCTGAATACATAGGCACTATTTCATTCCTAGTGACACAAAGTCCAATTAAGATTTTTCTCACTTATCTTCATTGTTCCTTCTCTGTAGCAGTCATGGTTCATCAAGATGTCAGCAATGTTTCTATGTGGATCACATGCATGGAATTCATGTAATTATTAGGGGAGGGATTAGAAAGAGAATATAATCACTGAAAATATCAATAAAATGTCTACCTTAATAAGGAACATCTAAGAAATCACTGAACAAATAAGGTTGGGTTTTTCCTGCCTGTTTAACCAAAACCACACCAGTGCTTCCAAAAATAAAAAATGTACTTCAAATAAAAAAAAAATAGAATCTCATACTTTGTTTCATTCTATACACAAAAAATTTTGTGGAACTGACATCAAAGTGCCACAGAGAAACCTTCTCAAGATGGTGCTATGGTGTCTTAAAAAGGAGATTGAATCTTTTAGTTCCAGCCTTGTGTTGGGTAATTTGAAGCAAGAGATTCCACTTCTAGGAGTGAAGGTGATGGTTAAAGAGAACCTTTCTGCTGAAAGGAAAAGCTGGGAGAGAAGTAGACTGCTAAAAGCCGATCCAGCTGAAGTTGTACATTGTGGTCTGCTGAGGTAGCTGGTCTAAAGGATCAGGGTGTTATCAATTATTTTATGTCATTTAAACATGCTGCATGATATAGGTCTCTGTGTTATTCACGGGATAATCCTAGCACAGATGGAGCAGCTCGGGGGGTGAGTAAACTTTCCTATTAAAAATTAGATGATTACTCTCCTTGTAACACAACAAGTCCAGCCCCCTTGCTGACTGTAGGTCAGAGTAAGGGCATGAACACAAGTCAACATTTCCTTCATTGCTCTCCTGCATGATTTTTATTTCAATCCTGCAAACTAGAGCTCAACCAAAATTATCATAACCCGAGATCCGATATTAAAAAATGCTGTTTATTTGGTTTTTTTGTCTATAGGTAGCTGTTATACTTTCCATTGCTATTCCCATTACTCAGTCAGAAAAAAAGGAGGAGACTTCACATTGTCCAGAGCAAGTGGAGAAGTAACTTTACATGGATCAGTGAAGCTGGCAACAAGTTCCACATGGGTGGGTTATTAAACACTCTCTGTGGAGGAATATATTTTATCACACATGAATCTTTACGTGTCTCCTCGTGTCTGAAAAGTCATCCACTCTCAGCTGGTTTTTTATAATGTACCTGGGAAACTGCTTAGGATGCTTAGATGCACTAACAGACATCAAAAAACAACTGAATGAAGCAGGTGTAGAAACACTGAAAATACAAAATTCCAGTACAAAACTCTTAACCATTTTAGCTTTTTGGAAACACAAAAATACGTGAAGTGAAAAGGTGAATTCTAAAGCACTTGCAAAAAGATCCCTTCAGAGTTTCCCAGACTATGATCTAAAAACATCACGCCATAGCAGAATAATCAAAAAAGTGTTTCATACAGTAGTACATTAGTACTCCCATATTTGATTTAATATTTTTTTTCATCAAATAAAATGGCCTTAGTTTGGTTTTGCCACTTCACCTAGAAAATGTTATCGGGAAATTATAAACAATAGGAAAGAATTAAAGCTTGAGAAAATATGGGATAGCTTTCTTTCTGGTGAAGAGTACTGTGTACTGAGCAGTCAGTACCTTGTATGTTAGTGCTTTAGCAATTCCATATTAGAAAAAGATGATGAGGAACTACTGTTCTACTTTCAAATCCTGTGATTTCTTAAAACTTTCAGAAAACATTATGCCTATTCCTCCATCAAATGCATAAGCATAAAGATTTTTTTTTCTGTGTAAGTAGACCGGTAGACTGAAAAAAAAAAAAAGCTTTAAAATAGTTAACTTGAATCATTCATGCAAAAACATTTATAAATTGCTTTAAAGATATATTGGTATTTAGCAAAGCTGTTCATAAGTACCATTTGAAATAGTGAATTTAAGCTAAAAGTCACTGAATTGCATATTGGAGGGCTGTTGCAACATCCACCTAAGGAAAAATGCATTGTGTGCATAACAAAAGTATGCCTGGTATGTCTTAACATAAGTTGTATTTGTTATTTGTCTGTCCCTTTTTTCCATTCAAGAGATACAGTCACCCTACTCCAGGGGAAATTTTGAAGCACATCTTTAATTTTATCATCTCTCTCTTTCTTGACAGTACAAGGAGTAAGGTTTGATGATAAACATGTCCACTATGATGCACCTGCATCCTCCTTCTCTGCTAAATCTGCTCTGTTTTCCCAAAGCAGCAACAGACTGGGATGAGGTAGGCCAAATGAGGGGGGAGGGAATAATACTGAACCTGTTCCTTGCTTAATCCTGCCTTGCAGATATGCATGTTCAGGTACATGAGCACATAGTGCTGCACAGAGCTCTAAAGGAGCTCTAAAGTAAAGGAGAACAACAGAGGAGAAAGAGTCCTGTGGTTTAGGATATGGATTTTCCTCAGTTATGGATTTGTATTTCTTTGACTGAGAATTAAAGGTTCTTCAGTGCTGGATGTCAGAGGAGATGATTAGGATAGGCAAAGCTGCAGAATCCAGAAGTGGCCCTGAGATGTCAACAACATTGATCAGGTTATTAGTGTAGAATAAAGATAGCCATGTGGATAGTATACATGTCTCACAGACAGTTTGCATGAGATGATAGTATAAGGAAGCAATGAGGACCCCTAGAAAAAAAAGAAGAGGTCACAAATGTCTGACTGCTGGGTAATCTGCTGAGTGGTTTTCAGCTTGAAAGGAAGAGGCATGTCATATGGTTTCTCATCTCTTCTAAACTTCCTTTATTACCAACCAAAACAACTTTGTCAAATTGTTTAAATCAATGTTCCAGTTTTGTGGCTCTTAAAAATTATCAGCCTGGAAATGATGTGTAGAAATAATGAACCTGCAACCTCACAGGTACTTATGCTGGTACAGCCTTTTGCATATTTCAACATCACCAATGTTGGGAAAAAAATGATCACCGGTTACAAGCCACTGAATTGAGTGATGAGAACTAAAGGAATGTTTTTTACTTATTTTTTCATTTGCAGCCAGCATAAGGGAAGGATATAGCTAACATTAAGATCTTCTTTGAGAAGAAAAGTATTTTATACATTATTTTGACAACCACATGCTTGCTTAGTTTCCAAGGAATTAAGTTTGTGAAATCCCCTTTTATTTCAGTCTGGGACATGAGTATTTTAAATCTTTTCAAGTAAAGGCTGACAGAAACTTCACTGAGTTACAGAGAAACAACTATATAGCTATCGTTCACCTAGGTAAGACCAAAATATATTACAATGGCAGTATCCACATTAGTTACACTGGACTAGAAGAGGTCTGAGGCAAAACTACCATGGTAACCGAGATAAAATAGCCTCTTCAGTTTGCTTGTGAGCTCAGATACTAACAGAGTGAGGATTTTCTTTCTTTAATCAAAGAAGACCTCTCAAGGAAGAGAACTGGCAGGCTGTTGTTCCCTAGAATTAGTGCAAAAAAAAAAAAAAGCTCTTTGGGGCAAACACTTCCAATGGGTATTCTTTTCTTGATTTTCTTTCAGAAGGACACTGATTCACATCCCCAGATATAAAATACAATTTAAACCTCTAGAAATAATGACAAACTATTACAAACAAGATGTCTTCAGAACCTGTGAATTTTATTTTAAAAACTTCCTGTGACAGAAAAAGTCATAGTGACAAAAATTAAAATAATCAGATCTTCAATTCCAAGCTAGAAACATGAACATTCTACCCCCTCAGAAGGTATTTGTAATTATTTTTTTCTTTACAACTGCAAATTTGTGTTATGACTGTGCCAGTGGTATGTAAATATCAGTATGCCTCAGTAAATAATAACATACAACGTTATGCCTCAAGAGTGTATGACCTAACACCATGGCACAGTGCTTTCCCTGGTGGATGTATCAAGGATAACCCAAGCACTAGCCTAGCTCCATGTGCCAAGGGTACAACCCTACCTAATAAAACTTTCTTCTTAGGGCTGTCAACTTCACAAGAGGGAAAACGAGGTGAGGTGCATTATCAGTGCTATCTTCTTGTAGCCAAGGTAGCTAAGTTAAAACTTGCTTAGGTATCTTTCTATGAAATCACACTCTACAGATAAACCATCAGCATAAGACCATAAACAGAAAAGCTGATGAAGTAGCACCAGAAATTATGAGGCAATCAGTACTGGTCAGCCTTGTCAGCAAGAATCAACAGATGACTAGCCCATCCATTATCAAATCTGGGGTGAGAGAATACGAAATTATTTATTCTTTCAGTGAAGAACAGAAGACAGTGATAAAGTACCTTTGAAGACAAATTCTTCTGCCAAAACGGAGAGGCAGAATGGGAGAAAGCATATATATAATGATGAGGTAATAGGGGTTTCAAAGGTAAAAAAAAAAAACAAAAACCAAGAAAAAACCCCAAAGAACATATGTTTATTGTAGAGGGAAAGGACCATGTGGAAAGTTATAAAGTGAAGTACAGACATAAAGCAAGAGACAAAGAAAATTGTCTTTTCAACAGCATTTTGAATGAAAATGTGTCAGGATCAGGAATCTTTAGCTCCTGTTTTTTCCTGTTTGTGTTGTTTTTTAGAGTTTGATATAAGGAGGAAAAATTGTAAGAGAAAGAGAATGTAAAGAGAAAATCAAAACTCAAGAAAAGGAATAGGTCACTGGAGAAAGTGGAGAAGTTTGAGGTATGAATGAAAAACCGCATCTGTAAGACAAATAATGAATGAGAGAGGCAATAAAGGAAGGAGGAAAAGGAGGTGGGCTGATGGGAAGAACAAGGTTACATCGCATTTGTAGGTTGCATCTTTTGATAAAACACCATGGTCCTAAACTGAGAATAAGTGAATAAATTGAGTAACTGAAATCCTATGGCAAAAATTAGTCCTTTTTCAGATCATTACAGGTTATAAGCTGGTAGATCTCAAAATGTAATTGGTAGATGTATACATGATGTAAACCAATTACCTACCAAAGAGGTCACAGAGTACAGGTTTTTTTACAACAGATGTTTAAAGCAAACACAGAAAAAATAATACAGCAACAGTCAGCTTGATAAGGTGCTGACTGAGATAGCAATACAAACTGAATATGAATCTCTCAGCATCAGGAAAACACTAGTAAAAGCCACTGTTTCTGACAAGGTTAACAGGACAGAAAAAAGGATTACTATAAACAAAAGAAAATATCAAAATGCTAAATAACTTTTCCTAGCAGCCCTAGTGAACTTGGCAACCTCAAAACATTACAATGAAAACATTATTGTTATTGTTATTATTATTATTTTCCAGGTGTTGGTTAACTTTCTTGAAACACATGATGTCAACATCCTAAGACTAAGTAGCACATGGCGGGGACTAGCCAGCACACATCCACTTCGTTTGGCTTTGAGGGACAATATTATTTCCCTTCCTCAGTACTGGAAAAATACAAATTCAGTGGTCAGGGGATTTTGCAGTGGGAGCAGCAGTAAAGACATCTCTCATCTTTCTGAAGGCATTTCTAGATTTTTCAGCAAATAGAAGGAATAAGAGTGGGGTAGCACATAGGAGGTGTCAGGATTTAACTGTGAGACCTGCATATAGCTTCTGTAACAGAGAACAGTGGCACTCTTGAAAACTGTATTTCCTTCAACAAAGTGATAAAAAAAAAACAAAAAGTAATGTTATAAACCTCTTTCATTATTCCTTCAAAATGAGATAATTTACACCTGGCACATCTATATGTTCTGTGCTACTTTTCCCTCTCTCATCACACAATTCTTTTTATTACAAGATCTATCTACGTGGCCTGCCTGCACTGGATGAGTGTAAATATATTAAAAAGTCCTATCAGTCAGGTGAACTCCCTGGGCCTGGAAAAGGAAACATTGCACCCATTTTTAAAAAGGGTGGAAAGGAGGATCCTGGGAACTACTGGCCTGTAGGCCTCACCTCTGTGCCTGGAAAGGTCATGGAGCAGAACCTCCTAGAAGCTATGCTGGGTACATAGAGGAGGGAGAGGTGACTCAAGACAGCATGGCCTCACCAAGGGCAAGAGTCTGACCAATCTAGTGACTTTCTACAATGGAGCGACTACATCTGTGGACAAGAGAAGAGCTACAGATGTCCTCTATCCAGACCTGCAAGGCCTTTGACACTGTCCCCTACAACATGCTTCTCACCAAATTGGAGACATATGGATGTGATGGGTGGATTGTTCAGTGGATAATAAGCTGGTTGAATGGTCACATCCAGAGGACAGTGATCAATGGTTTGATGTCCAGATGGAGACTGGTGACAAGTGGTGTCCCTCAGGGGTGTGTACTGGGACCAGTGCTGTTGAATATCTTAATCAATGGCATGGAGAATGGGATTGAGTGCACCCTCAGCAAATCTGCAGCTGACACCCAGATGAGTGGCAGTGTTGTCACATCAGAGGGATGGGATGTCATCCAGAGGGACCTGGACAAGTTTGAGAAGTGGCCTGGGTGAATCTCATGAGGTTCAACAAGGCCAACTGAAAGGCCCTGCACCTGGATAGGGCAATCCTTGGCATCAATATGGGCTGGGAGATAATGGGATTGAGAGCAACCCTGAAGAGAAGGACTTGGTGGTACTAGTGAATGAAAAACTGGACATGAGAACAATATTGACTCACAGCCCAGGTGGCAGAAAATATCCTGGGCTATATCAAAAGATGTGTGGCCATTGGGTCAAGGGAGGTGATTCCACTGCTCAACTCTGCTCTGGTGAGACCTCACCTAGAGTACTACCTCTGGAGCCCTTAAAATAAAAAAGACATGGCTGTTGGAGCAGATCCAGAGGAGGACCACAAATATGATCAGAGGGCTGGAACACCTCTCCTGTGAAAAAAGGCTGAAAAAACTGAGGTTGTTCAGGAGCTGAACATGGAGGACAGGGAGAAAAGAAGACTCCAGGGAGACCTTATTGTGGCTTTTCAGTACTTACAGGGGGCCTGTAAGAAAGATGGAGACATGGCCTGTTTCAACAGGACAAGGGGTAATGATTTTAAACTAAAAGAGTGTAGATTTGTACTAGACATAAGGAAGGTATTTTTTACAATGACGGTAGTGAAACACTGGAACTGTTTGCCCAAAGAGGTGGTAGATGCCCCATCCCTGGAAATGTTCAAGGTCAGGTTGGATGGGAGTCTGAGCAACCCGATCTAGTTGAAGATGTCCCTGCTCATTGCAGGGGGTTTGGACTAGATGAACTTCAAAGGTGCCCTCCAACCCAAACCATTTTATGATTCTATGATTCTATTCTAAACAGTTGAGTTGGCTATTATGGCACATCCAATATGCATTCAGGGCTGCAGATGGTTCTTGACTTTATTGAATAGAGATATAACCCTTTAGTTAGGTTAAATGAGGCCTATATCACAATTATAGAGAGGGCTTGACAGAGGAACAGCAAGATGTGTTGAGACCACTAATAAAATGAATAAGTGCTCTTCTCCTCTTCATCTGCTTTATCAAAGTAGTCACTTCAACAAGAGTCTCTGAAGATTTTTTCTGTTTAAGATATATAAAGTTTTCCTGACCTAAGGGAAAAATAATCTATTATATTATTCAGAAATAAGTTTAAAGACTTTTCCCTTCATGTCTCAGTAGAAAACCAAGAACATGATGACACTTTCAGCCTAATTACAAAACATTTCATTTTTTTCCTATACAACCTTGCAGAAACCTTAACAATAATTCCCAGTAATATTTCCATGTTCATCTTCTAAGACCTCAAATTAGGCGTTTGTCCTTTATACTTTTCTAACTTATTTTCCCTTTCAGCCTTTTAGGAAAGGAATTTAATTCTTCTCTTAGACTTTAAATGACTAAAAGAAAGATTATCCACAGGGTAATTTTGTTACACAAAATGGTTTTACTTTGTCCCTGTGCACCCAGTGCATTTACAATGCTTACACTAAAGACTGGCACTACACACTGAAAGCTTTTGTGAGTTAGGATTGTTAATGTTGTCCAGTTATAGTGCACAAATCATGAGGGCTCTACATTGGAAACATTCGGTGGCACCACTAAGTGGTTCCACTTAAAGTGATTATGCCAAATGTAAATAATAACAGTAATGACAGATTGTCCTTGGGTATAGTCTCCTTTTCAAACATAGAGAAAAATGTACCTATAAGTGCTTAAAAATAAATGATGGGCTGCTTTAAATGTAAATTCCATTGAGGTTTTGTTAATGCCCCCCATTCCCCCACTCCATCTCTCAGCACACAAGAAAATCAGGAAGTAAGAACTGGGAGCTGTGTTCCCAGGGTGGGCTCTAGCAGCCTCTGCCTCCTGGGGAGAGGGGAAAGATGTTTGTCCCCCTCCACACAGCCTCACCTGTTGCCAGCTCTGCATCCAACATTTCACTTCATTTGCAGGTACTTCTGGATCCTGGTTTATAGCAGATGTGGGGTTTATAGCTAGTTCAATGGATCAAAAAAAAAAACCCTAAACTTCTGCCCAATTTGAAAACAGGGAAGGAATTCTAAAGTCTATATTAAGCCTCAGTTATTTCTCAGTGTGTCAAAACTGATTTGCTACAAGCTTTTCTAGGGCTATTGTATTTTTTATGGAAGAGTTACCAAACAAACCCCCAAATGCTGAGAAAATTATGACATTGTTAAGTTTGGGGCATATCTGCATACACTGATGGTCGTATTCTGATTGTTGAGGTGAATTTGGAAGGTGAATTTGGAACTCAGTTCAATTCACTGATTTCACTGGCACAACTATCTGCCCATAATACAGATGCAGACAGTAAGAAGTGTCACTAGTTTGAAACAGCCTCTACAATGATAAACACATACACAAATAAACATGCTTATAACAGTCTACTCTGCATCAGCTTAACTTCTTCAAAGTTAGTGATGTCATGCTGGTTTCTGATACAGGGGCATCCATGGATGCTCAGCACTGCAGCACACAAGCCCCAAAGAGCTGATGCCAAACACTCAAAATTAGAGGTCACCTTGAAACTGTGATTCTTCTGATAGTTCATGTAGCTTAGTTTTATTCAAAGCTCTATTCTTTCTCTACTTATTCTTACATCAAGATGTATAATCTTGATCATGTACTTTCCAGGTAGGATCATGTAGAAGCACAAGAAAAAGTCCAAGAAACATTTTTATGTCCTTAGGTGTGCTTAGATGTGCCCAGGTAGTTAGACCCAGTCAGTTAAGCTGTATTAGATATGTGGAAACAGTTTTTATCTACAGTGTGTAGCTACAATTCTTCCATTTAAATAAACTTAAAGTGAGATCAATAATTGTCTTAATTGCTCCCTAAGGATTGCCTTAGGGCAACTGTCTATTTTTGCCTAATAGACAAACCATATATGTATCAAAAAAACCTCAAACTATATGACATATAGAAGATTTTCAGGTGCATTCTTTTGTTTTAAACACTTAAAATTTAGTTCCTATGGAAACATCAGACTCAATATTTCAGTGGGACTCTTAATGTCAGACACTATTTGAGTTTGTTGGACAAGCTTTGAAAAAGCTGTGGAATCTGCGGTTTTGTTTGTTTCTACATGACAAGTCCAGGCCTCCAGATTTCTTAGTCTCTTAGTCCAGTTTAAGTAAATGAGCTTGTATAGCCTTGCACTATCCGACAGCCTGTAGCTCTGGTATGCAGAGCCTGAAATGTAAAATTAATCAACCAGAAGTTATTGTACTTTAAAAAAAACCCCGAAGTAAATAATAGTAATTTAAAAGTTTCTCAGAGATCTATCCATATTTTTAGTATAACTTTATTAAAATAAAAGTAAGACTATATTCCAAGAAGTGTAGTTATACTTTTTACCTACAGAGCACAGACATGCAAAGAACTCAAGTCCTGGATACTGGCAGTAACTTGGCTATGAGAAATACAGTTGACAAGTATATCTTCAGTTTTAAGGTATATTTTTGATGCTAATACTCAACTCCACAGCATGCATTTCTGGTTATTTTGTAAGATGTCACAGATTTCTTAGCTGGACCTGTGTCCAAATTTTGAATTACAGGAGTAATCCTTTTCTGTGTGGAGTGAGCCATTATTTTGAGGGTCAAAGGGCTATGAAGGACCTTATGAAGTCATCTGGTCTGTTCCCAGACCGTCTTGTGGGATCTGCTACACAGAGGTTGTTCCCAACATACATTTGTCTAGCCCATGCTCAAAGGTTTTCCCTGAGAGAAACACCATGCTGTTCTTGGAAAGGATCTTCTGCTGGCTCACCTTTCTTACTCTTGGAAAAAAAAACTGAAAATGTTTAACTTGAATATCATATGCTGCAATATAAACCTTCTTAATCTTGCACATGTGTGTGTACATGCGTGTGTGTGTATGTACATTTTCAGCCTTGACTCTATGACCTTACAGCTGGGAGAGAAGAAATCCCTTAGGTCCTAAGGCTCACCAAATTTGGCTGCCCCTAAAATGTCTGCCCATTAAGACCAGCATAGATGTGCCATAGATGCTTTTCAATGCCCAGATTTACACATATTTACCAAAATACTTATGTATTTTAAGTTGACCTTTGGCTGGATATATAAACTAAAACTAACTTTCATTATTTTTTTCAATGTTTTAGCCTACATGTAATTACTGAGAATCAGAAAACAAATAGAAATTTTAACAACACTAAAACAGATACTAATTTAAGAGCTGTATGTCACAATGCATAAGTCCAGGAAATTTAATCAGCCAGGGACAGATAGATATCCAAAAGCATATGCATTTATCCTCCATTTGTCTGCCATCTACTAAGTCCCAGGTTTATCTATTCTTATTAGTTTTTTTCCTAAATTTGTCATTGATGGATGACATACAGCTGTCATCTCAAAGTGCATTTCCAGAGCAGTGGAATAGCTAAAATGCTCTAAAGGATAAAAGTCCTAGGAGAAAATGACATAGATCCTCAAGAACAGATAAGAAAACCAGTTAAGCTACAACCAATTTTAGAATCTTGTGGGTTTTCTTCTTATCATTGTATTAAAGCTTGTTCTTATCTAGTGTCCACTTTAAGAGGTATATATTTGTCAACAATTTAGAGGGACTACCAAGAGGTGTGGGTGGATGTAATGCATCTATCAAAACAAGACAATTACATTACAAGAACTATCTATATATCTCAGGAGACCAGAAGCTTTAGAAACTACAGAGAAAGCTGCTAACTGTATGTCCTGGTTTGGGTGAAAATGGGACTAATTCTGTTCAGTGATTTTACCTTTCAGCTCAGTACTTCTAATTAACAGCACTTTTTGAAGTTAGAAGCATGNAATCATCCACTGAACTTCAGCTCTTAACTGAGAT
>VWZY01000824.1:22189-34910 GCA_013399075.1 Chloroceryle aenea
AAAAATAAAAGGGAAAAAAAAAAGTTATTCACTCTGCTGCACAAGAATCTTTGTACTTAACTCAGTACTGTTTCAATTTTGTACCTATAAATAACATAAAATTCACAACAGAAAATTTTAAAAAGGCATCCTCTTCAGAATGTTTCATGCAGATCCCATTTGCATTTCATAAAATCACAATCATCATTTATATTTCAAGACTGCTTGGTCGGAAGCTGCCATTTTCCGTGAAGAACGTGACATTAAAAACAGATGGGACCTATTCATGGTTCAGTGATTTCTTTTCAGTGGCTGAGCTTTTCCCCATCTACATAAGCTAGCAAAACAAAACCATGGCCAGGATCTGCACCATGGCAGATTTGTGGCAGTGTTACAAAGGTCTTTTAATGGATGTTGCTTACAGTTGTCAAAGTTTTTATCTGCTCAACGCACCTTAAGATCAAAGTGGGCAATTTGCAGAGAGTGCAGATACTCAACACCGTTAAGTATCTGTTTGAGAAACTCTGTGGCTTCCTCCTCCGTGAGAGATTCTTTCTCAGCTAAGAAGTCAAAGAGCTCTCCACCTGCAACACTTGGAGAGCAGAAGCAGAGTTATTGACAATCACACTTTAAACAATGGGTTGCTTTTAGTGTAGCTATTCTCAAGCCATCCTTGAAAAGGATTCAGATGCTTTAAAGGTTGTCAATATTAAAAAAGATGAAAATTACTTAATTCAGCACCCAGAATAGTTAATAACTTCCCATCCTCTCCTGCAAAAGAATACAATAGAAAAGAGTCTTATTTTCAAACAAAAAATGTTTTAAAAAAACCAAACAAACATGGTTGGCTGTATCTAAATTTAGATGCAGTAAACCCCACTTACACCCTGTATGAACATGTAAAGGAATATAATTAAATGAGAGGTAAGTATATTTAAAACATAGTGATGTAATGGGATGTCTAGAAATTAGAACATTAATTGGCTCATACTACCAATAAAACATCAGATTTCCACCCCCCACATTGAAAAATACAAAATTTAAAGCTTACTTTTTAATAGTTACTGGTACCTGTCCTACTATTCAGTTCTTAAACTCCTCATAGCATTCACCTCTTTGAAAATATATTCTGTTCTTTGTAATAGTGTATTACATTTAGTACATATGTAGTATTTGTACTCTGATGTTACCACACTCTTCCTTCAAGGAAAGGTCATTGCTGCCCTTAAATTCCAGCAGTTATAGCTGCACAGGCATCAAGAAGAGAGGTAAGAACTGAGGAGGATACATAAGCAGATCTAGATTTTTGCATCTTAGGGAGAGGAATAAACTGAAGATGACCCTCTTAGCTCAGTCTGGGAGAAGCAATGAAAACTGTCACTAGAAAAAGAGTGAAGTGAATAGGAAACATGAACTACAATTGTTAAAAAACAACCAACCTCCTTTCAGTTTAAGGACATGCACTGAGATGACTGTCCACTGTGGCAAACTTTTTCCAGTTTATAAAAGCAGCATTATTACCTGGAAATGTCTTAGAGACTGCAGAGATGTTCACATTAACCCCTGTATTTTGTATTGTATTGATACTAAATTCAGAAAGTACACCCTAATTTATTTTGAAGAAGAACCCAAACTACATACAATTTAAAGTTCTGATTATGAAAAATAATTGGATTAGCACATAACAATGTCTGAACAGTCTGGGCAAACTTCTGGAAATATATTTGACTTCTTTATCATGTCTAGTTTTCAAGAGACTTAATCTGCATTATTGTAATACAAATTGTAGAAAAAGTGTATTTTAGTGAGTTCTTGGAGCTTTCACTGAGCTACCTAGACAATAATGAGAATATTGTATTGGGTATTATTTGTGTTATAGTATTTTCTTCATGAAAGCAATTACTGAAATGAAGTACCATTAAACATAAGAATTATATACTGGAAGGTAATTTTAATAACCTTTCTTGTTGTTTTTATAGAGACATTAAAATGGAATTCCTAACAATTAAATACAGTTCATTATTTTACAGAAGCTGGTCAGAAACATCTTACAAATGGATACATACACATATTGCCTCATTCTTTGCTTCTGTCTGAAAAAACAGCAACAGATTTTCAGTCTAGGGTCTGGTCTGAACCTCAGCAGCACTTTGTGATGATAAGCAGAAACCTGAATGGTGATGTAATGCTGGCATTTGTCTTCATTCCCAGTTACTGGGCTAAGGGACCTACCCACCACATGGAACTTGTTTCCACAGGTTTCCAAGTGGATGTTTGCTGCAGTTGCCAGGACGCTGGCACCTGGAGCACAGCCATGTCATGCGGAGCTGGCAGACTTGCCTGTGGCTACTTCCCCAGCTGCACATGGGCAGATGTGGCAGCAGTCACAGCACAACCTGACACCATTAAGCCCTCAGTACAGTTTGGCACTGGGCTAACCATCATGCATTTTGGTGAGCCAACAGAGCAATTGCAACTTGCAGCACTGTGCTGCCAACTCTGAAGTCTAAACCAGATTGTGACAGCGTCACACAGGCATGGGTATGTTGTATAGCTGCTACAGAGTGCTCTTATTTCAGTTGCCATTTTAAAGACATGTAGTCTCTCTAAAATCTACTAGCAAACTATGAACAGCAGCATTGATTATACACATTCCTTTTAAATCCAAAGACTGAATTCCAAAGTTCTATTTATTTTTGAGGATCTAAGAAAGACCAAAATTGTATTTGTGTAAAATGCAAAGAGCCTCTTCATCATCCCCTTCTTATCTGCAATCATTCTATTTTGTGCCATTTCATATCCTGAAAGTTATGCTACCAGGTTGGTGTACCTGTGTTTTTATGCATCTCAAATACATCACATTTGTGAATAGTTAATTGCATATAGGTCTCCTCTAGCACATCTGAGTACCATCCCTCCGACTTTGCCACAGGTGAGCTGCAGCGAGACTTCTTTTATGATTATATCATAGGCCTTGTAATAGTGTGAAATGTTATCTGTATTTCATAGGCAATATACCTAGTGCTTGCAAATCTTGAGGTCCAGCGAAGCTAACAGGTTAAAAAAGTATTTTTTTTTCTCCTAAACTTGGGAGTTAATTAGCAAAAGTGGTAGATTTTTCCAAAGTGCTGTGTGCTTCTTTAGATAGTCAAGTACGATCACCCTAAATAACTTTTCAGCCCTTGCTAAAGGAATAGGTGGCAAGGACATACTGGATGTGATGCACTCAAAGCTTTGCTCCAGAAGCAGCTGTACCTCTGGTCTATGGGATTTTAGTATGTCACTTCACACTACGCACCATGCCTCGAATGCCTAGCATGAGTTCCTACGAGGGTTCACCTCAGAGAGTGGGCCATTACAACTTCTCCTGTTTGTTACTCCAGTAGCAGGGCCAAGCGCAGTACCCCTTGATCCCTCTTTGTGTGCTGCCATTGTTGCCAAGCCACCTTCTCCTGCTGCTTACTTTTCACAGCAGGTTCATAAGTCATGAGAGAAATGGGGGTTTATAGCAGCAACGAGTAAAATGTCAAACTGGCATGCACAAGGTGACCCAGAAATCAGAAAAACACAGCTTCCCAGAAAGGTCCCTCTGCTGCAGGTGGCCCACAGAAGCCCTTCCTGTATGTGAAGGCCTGCATCTGCCCAGGAGCTCAGTAATGCAGGCTTTGTGTCTTAGCTGCTTCTTCAGGCTTGCCAGAAGACTGTTTAATCCTTACCTTCCTGCTGACTCTGGCAGGTCTGGTATTAAGTTGTATCATCATGGCTATACAGAAAACTGCATTTATCACTGAAAGGTAATTACTTCAGCCAAGTCATAGAAGATTAATACAAGTCTAAACTCAACATTCTTTACAACTTTCAATTCCACAATTAATTCAGTTGATTAGAGTGCCCCCAGGTCTATCAGCAGTCTGCTTTCACAGATTTCATAACCAGACTATGTATTTAGAATAACTAGAGGCATCTTGACTGGACTTCCAGATATCACAGATCAATAAATAGGTTAGAACAAGACAGTAAAGACAGTGGCTACCTATGCTATTGCAGACTTCACAAACCTCCTAAAATGCTGTTGGGTGTTCCCATCTAGCACGGTGCCTCAGACAGGATAACACAGTCCCACAGTAAATAAACACTGCACATTTTACTAGCTTATGGTCACCTTCAGAGGTGGAGAGAGAAGCCAAGCTGAAAGCTCATTCCACCAATGTACCTATGCATATCCTGTCTCATGCATAGAGGGAATTTTAATCTAAAGGAGAAGGGGCAGACCTCTCCCTGCATCAGCCCCTATGACTGATCTGTTTGAGTATCTTCTCTCAAAAAGTACACCAGTCCACCTCCATTACAATGTGCCAGCCTTGTTTCTAAGTTAGCTTTGGAGTTGCTGGTGCATAAACATCCTGTTGAAATCTGGCTCAAACCAGATCACTGTACAAGGTTCCAGAGCCACGTGAACACAGTCCCAGCCTGCTGCTGGGTCTCTGCAGAAGGTCTCATGAAGCCAGTGTCTAACAGACTACTGTCAACCACCACCTGGATAGAGATTGTTTCCTGAAGGTAGCAGAGGCAAGAGGTTCACCAAACACTAGTGTTTCTTCATGTAGAGCACTTTGAAGTATCTATACCTGGTGTCCTCTGGAAGTGCAGCACTTCTCTGCATTCAATTACTTTGTTTGCTGATAGGAATTACCAGACAGCTTTCTGAGCAATTCATCTGTGCCATAACACAACCCTAATCTCCAAAATTCTGGCAAGTACTGATGGGCAAGAACCTTTATGCCTTCAAGTCAAGAGAGGAAGCCAGCTGCAGTCAAGCCACAGCTGAATTCTTTTATGGCTACAAAGCCTCTATGTTCACATTCACATACCATTTTCCTTTAAAGCATAAATTCTTTAATGTTCCTGTATAAAACTTTTCTGTTTACCTTCAAACTAAGTTACAATTTTTCAGTCAGAAGAGTTTGTTCAAATATTTTCTCAGTAAAATAATTTCTGAATGATGGAGGTTACAT
This sequence comes from Chloroceryle aenea, assembly GCA_013399075.1. NCBI lineage: Eukaryota > Metazoa > Chordata > Aves > Coraciiformes > Cerylidae > Chloroceryle > Chloroceryle aenea. The sequence goes on from VWZY01000824.1 coordinate 27,184, forward strand.
CTTGATACTAAAGGACATGCTGCATTATTGACTATGTTATAGCACAGAAAGCCATAAAGGCAGTGTATTTTCACTGTTATAATGTGACTACATTTTACACTGTTGTGAAATAGCAGAGTGCATGCTTTTACAAATATTTTTGTATAAACACTTTCACTAAGAGCAAAGCTGGTATGTGTTGCTTCCCCAATATTTCTAAGCAGAGGCACTACCTTTCCTGAACAGATACAGGTAAAATAAAGCTTGGGGTCAATTGCATTCTTTCTTGTACAATGTAGTAGTGGTAAAAGCACCTCCCAGCCTTCCTAGAGGAAGGCTGACAGATGTGTTTGCAACACATGTATCTTCCTCCAGGAAATAAAATACATCATGTCCTGAAAAAGGATTTCTGGATAGTGCTTTTTAAGTGGCCAGGCTTTCTTAACTATGAAATAGAACTGATCACCGGATCTCAGTGGAAGTCATTATGGGACCCTACACAGGGAACTTACAACCAATTAACCTTCAAAGTCACCTCCTAATGATTCAGTCACATGTGATGTTGATCACATTGCTCATATTGTAATAGCATCTAAACGAAAATTAATCATTATCTAAGGTTTTCTGGTGAAACTAAAAAAACGCAAACCAATCCCAAACCTAAGTCCAGTCTTCTTGTTTGAAGAAACTTAAGCTAGTAAATTGAAGATTACAAGTTTTGCTTTGCTTAGATTTCAAAACAACATAAACTACTGAAGTTAAAGAATTCCAGAGCTAATTTTTAATTTTTTTTTTTAAGCAGATTTAGTTTGATAAATTATGTGAATTCCTCTTTAATCCAAGTTTCTTCTGTCAACTTTCAAAAGAAATGTTATCCCTAAGGATTCTGTGGTCAAATGCCTCTTGTATGACTTCTTGCATTATTTCAAAACAGAAGTCGTCAGCCCAAGTCTAGACTGAAATATTTATACTTCTGCTTTATTTAAGTTTAAGGAGTTTTACATCCACTTCATTTCACCGCCTTTATGAACTGTGCGGTAACCGACCCACTCCTCAGAAATACAAAGTGTACCAAATATTTTGAAAGAGCAGAATGGGGCTGCTAGCTTGTTAGGTTTCCCACCTAGATCTAGAATAATCTAGAACAGATTTTTCTTTATCTAGCTATCAGAAAAATCTAGGCATTTTACAGCCTCGCTACAGTTCAGTCATTCTCATTTGTCCAGCTTCTATTAGAGACACAAACTGTCATTAAATCCTCTCTTTGGTGTGCCTAAATTTTTCAATTACATTGAAGGAGAAACACTGGCCTCAGAATGGCTAGCCAGAGAACATAGAAACCAAAGCCTGGAAAAAGATTTAAGCAGTTAAGTCTCACAAAGAGGGAGACTTGAACACTCTCGTGCATCTACCCTGCACCCCAACATGGCTGGTATTTAGGCTTTCATCAATGAAGTTCCCTCAGTGCCGAGTCTGGATAGTGCAGATGGCTACCAACACTTTGTCCCAGTGGAGTGCTTTAGTATTTTGACACCATCTAAGACTTTCAGATTTAATGTATGAAGAAAAAATATGTGTTGCTACAATACATGAGTGTCATGCATTTTTCTCAGGGACTGCAGAGCCCAGAAGCCAAGTGTTCCTCCTCTGAAATGCACTTAGTGCATTGCAGAGTCACACTGGCTCTAGCTACTTTTTTTTCAAAAAGCCTGTCAAGCCTTCATTCTTTCCTGTTTGTAAGTCCTCTGTGCATCTCTCTCTGGGCCTGCAATCCAGGATTTTGTGGCTAAAAGGTGGCACAGCATAAACAAATTTGTGTGGTGGATCTTGCTTACCTGCTGCTACATCCCAGTCAGCACCAAAGATTCAATCCTCTGCTCAAAATCCAGTACAAGGCCACCCAAGAAAAACTTTCTTATGACTTAGCTCTATCAAAAGACAACTAAAAATTACAGAAACTCTGTGCAGACTTCAGGCTTCTCTGGAAGCCAAACTATTATAAATTTAACAATTTAAATTAACTCTCCAATAAGACAGAACAGGAATTTAAAGAGTTCATCATTATTTACTCTTCAATGAACAACCTGTGGTATCAAATTTTTACACACGGACATATCATCCTCTCTTTACTCTGTTCTGTACTGGTTTATATTATGAAGGTACCAGTACGATGGCAACTCTCTCTGAGACACTGGGACACACAGAACGAAATTTCAAAATATAGAGGAACTAACGTTAAAAAGAAACCAAAACATAAAACCTAGTATGTAATGCACCCTCACTTGTAAGTTAATGCCATTTCTCCCTTTCTTAGCTTTCATAATTTTGAAAAAGCTTTCTTCTCCTTGTTTTGAAGTTGAAAATGGGTGTTTGTCACTCAGAACTATGGTATGAGACCTAATGGTCTTCAATTATGATTTCTAATGCAAAAATGAAGGTATGTTTTTTTTTTCTGAGAGAAGTATGAAAACTAACTCAGCTACTGCTATCAAGCTATTTAAAAGGCAAGACCACCTCTATTGCATTTGAACATTCTGAGGACTATAACATATAATTTAGAATAAGGGTGTTTATTCTTTGCAGTTACATTGAAGAATCATAACCAAGTTATCTGCAAAGCACCATACATTGAGTAGATTTTGTAGATCTGCAGTCTAAAAGAAGATGTAATAAAGTGGAAAGAAAAACTAAATAGAAGAGACAGCTTATGCATCCAAGGCCAGCAAAAGGGGAACCAGGTAGGTGTAAAACGTGCTTGAGGAAAGAAAATAATTACCACTGCACATCAGAAGCATCTGTGTTTTCTTTCTAGTCTGCAAAGTCTGACAAAATGATGGCTTCAGCAGAGCCCAGTGGTAATAGCTTAGTATTGCTAACATTTTACAGAGAATAGTTAGTATAGTTGGGTAGAAAAAAGTACTACAAATTCTGACAAATTATTTGTGTGATGGGAGAAAAACAAAACAGCTATCTGTCAAGGGTTGAGGCTGCGCTGGCCACTAAATTAATGATAAATGCTCTCTATTAACCCTTCTACCTTCCCTGAAGGGGAAGAGAAAGAGGATAAGGGAAAGACACTTATGAATGGGAAAAAAAACCTCAAACTGCTTTAATGAAATAATAACAGTAAGAAGAAAATATAATAGAAAGAAAATAACGAACTATACACAGATATATACAAAACTAATATTGAACACCTCCAATGATGGTCATGCCACCACAGATGCTGCAGGGCAGGCACAGAGGGAGTCCCAGACTGGACTAAATGGCAGATAGGAACTGGATTTGGGAACTGGATTCAAGAACACATTGATGTGGGTTCAAAAGTGGAAAAATGGACAGAGTCCTCCATGGATACTGGCCATAGAAGAAAAAAACGTTGACCCTCATGATCCCTCAGCTTTACACCGAATATGACATATATGGGATGGAATAACTTGTTGGCTAGTTTAGGGTCACTTGTCTGATCCTCCCTGCAAGTGAGACTTGTTTACTTACTTCTGACCCTTTTATATAGAGCACCCCAACATGGCATACAAGATTTAGCAGTGACCTTGGTATACATAGAAGCACGTTTAAGCAAGAGAGCCTTTCTGCACTCCTTTGTAGTAACTCTAAACATCAGGTGTCATCACTTCTAGAAGTAGATACTGTCTGCAAGAATATGCTGTTAACTTTAGGAAGTGCAGCCAAAAGAGACAACTGAGAATTAAAATCACTGAACAGAGAATTGGTTCAGTTTCAACTCAAACCAGGATACTATTACAGTTTTAAGTTAGATATGGAAGATACAGTGTCTTCCAGTTCATATGTAATATGCACAACATTCCTTACATGATGATGGAAAAGTCCACAGAACAGGAACTGCAAAGGTTGTTTCCAAATCAAGGACATATTTGCCACTAATTAACACATAGAAATATGAGAATATGCCCACTTTCTTTAAATATACCAAAAGACTAAGGCTCTTACAGGAAATCTCATACTTGTATGACCAATGAATCCTTTAAGGAAGCATTTCCTCTTTTAGTAGTTCCAGAAATTAAATGTCTTGTAAATTTTCTTCTTGTAGGTCTGTTTCCTAACATAAGGTAGTTGAGGAAAAAACATCCCAACACTTATGTGAATCTAGTTTTTGCTATGCAGGTCTGTTTTGCATTCAGTGTTTTGAAAACCTTGCCACTACAACAGTTAACTAAATGCCTATATCCTTCTACATAAAAATCACCACCTTGACTACTTTGTTGGCTGACATAATAGTTGCTGTGAGGGAAAGTGAAAACTTTAACAGTCAGTCAGTCACCTCAGAGAAACAGCTGATTGATAACACAGAAAAAATGTTTAGCAGCCTCCATGCAATGCCAAAAATCTTGCTGAACCAGAAGACAAAAATCAAGACTGAATAGGTAGCAGACACTGTTACCCTGAGACTCTGCACATTAACATCTGGCAGCCATTGAAAGAGCAGCCATGGTGGCTTGATGTCTGTGGGCTGTAGCTTCTACTAGAAACCAGAGATACTTTACTGCTTCTTGTGTTTCTACACTTGCTTACTAATATGAAATCACTGTTCCTTCTGAGTCTTTGATTTGCTATGCATTTCTCATACATAGTTGGAATGTTGAGTTTTTATTTTCTCTCTAAATTCTAGAAAAAATGTTACACAAAATCCTGTCTGTATGTGGTATACTGTCTCATCTTCTAGCCATAGAAGAGCACAAGTCCCAAGGAAAATGCTATGTTTTAATCAGAAGGGAAAATGGTCACTTAGGATGGATTCTGAGAACAGCAAAATAAGTTGCTGAATGAGCTTTTGTTTTATTTCTGTTTGTTTGAAATTGTTCTGTAAGAACAAAGCACATCAGAGGAGCAGTTCCCTAGGTAAAATTAGAACATTAGAAGGAAGGGGTAACATATTTGTCTAAGCAAGCAATTAAAACAACAATCTATTGCCTTTTCAATATCTTTATATAGTATCACACTGATGTTGAGAATTACAAAACTTTACAGCAATTAGTATATTCAGTTTCAAAATGGATCACTAGCATGTCATCTTGTTCCTCTTCGACCCTCTAGCTAAATAAATGCATTGCCTTTGTGATACTCCAAATAGCACTGCTTCAATCTGATAGACTCACACAGGAGTTTGGAAAAGTAAGATAAAAGTCTTCAACTGAGGCTGTATGTTATCTAGGTAAAACAATTAGCTAAACTGCAATACAGATAGTTTGCTGAGCTTCACACTGTCAAGCTCACAAAATATTAACACACACTGCGAGAAGCAAATCCGCTTCTCTTCAATGAACATTAGTGGGTACACACAGACACATGCAGCAACCTTGCTGCCAGGAGAACTCCTATCCCAATGGCTGGCAGTGGGTGGCAGAATGGCCTGGTTCCTCCTACCATTTTCCATGAATATGGAGTCTTCCTCAGACCTGTCAAGTCCAGGCACTGGCCTGATTTCATCTGGACAGATTACAGAGCAGAAAGCAAGCACTGCAGAACTAGCAATTTACTGACAGGAAGGTTATACAGAAAAAATGTGAGAGCTAGTATCACGTGAGGAGAGGAAGAAGTGTCACACTACTTTTGCTGTGTATTCATGACATGTTTAAAGAGTTCTGAACAAAACCCAGGAGTAGTAGATATTCTGACAGAAATATAAGGAAGTTTTACTTTACAGGATGTTAATTTAGCTGTTTTCAAAAAACACTTGCTTAAGTTATCCACAGTTGTCAAAGTGATGCAAGTGTATACTTCTGGAACTAAAAAATACAACCCAGACTACAACAACAATTAAAGTAAACCATCACATGCTGGACTTGAAGTGTAAAAGTATGTTCTAACATGACAAAGCAGTACCATGCATGCATATACCATAAAAAAGATGAAACTCCAAAAGTTACTTCCCAGTTTTCTTTTTAAATCTGTACTGTAAATCTACTCATGTGTTACACATGTGGGCATGCAGTACTGAAGTATCCTTGTCTGGTTAAGTGGAAATACCATTTACCAAAGCTAGTAAACAGGAAGATATAACCTATGTAAGAAAAATCACACAAACTGAAAAGGAAAAGGCACAAGTGTTGCCCAAGATTCTGGTACCAAACCATTTACTTGCAGAAGATACTTACTCTAAAGCACACTTATCTGATACTGAGCAAGTATAGCATTAATACAGTGTCATATGTGCAAACCAAGTATAGACATGCATGTCCCACCAGCAGACACTGACAAACTGTAATGGGTGAGTAATGCTTAACTTATAAACTTGCAAGCTTTGAGGAACTTGAAGCCAGACTTGAAATAATGCAGAAGTAGTCTCTGCCGACATATTTACCTTGATCCATTAGCAATAACCTTAGATGAAAAATGAGAACTAAACCACGGATATGAAAGTTGTTTATATTTCAACAGGACAGAACTGGGAAAATCCTGTTCTCTGCTACGTGGGTTAAAAAAAAGAGAACAGGCATTTCGTGATGACAATTTATATCGACATAAAACACAGTAAAATTTGTTAAACTAATCTCCACTTTGAATCTCTATTTCCCTCTGCTCTTATCTGCAAATTAGTTCATCTAGCTCCAGACTATTCTCCTGGATCCACAACATCAACAATAAATAAATCAGAAAAAAAGTCCTAAATATGCTGTTTGTTTGGTTTGGTTTTTAACCTTTGTAGTGCATTTACAGTGAAAACTATGTGTAGAAATCAAGAAGCTAAAGCTCTGACTTAAAGAAACCTCATGCTATTATCTATCTTTTTTGGGAGTGATAAGATACATACATTAAATCACCGCCATTCTTGGAGAAACTGACTATAAAACAAAGAAACAAATACTCTGTTGCTCTGCCCTGGGTTCCTAGAGCTACTTACAGTTCCAGAATAAGAATGACATCTGTTTTGTTCTCATAAACATCATGCAGCATGATCACATTAGGATGTCGAATCTCTTTTAGTATGCTGACTTCTCGCTCGATATCTTCGCGGCTTACTCCACGCCTGCTGGATTTTGTTCTCCGTTTCTTGATAAATTTAGCTGCAAATTGATGACCGCTGCTTTTCTCACGGCATTTCTTCACTACAGCAAACTGCCCACTGAGAAGAGAAAACAAAGGAGGAAAGAGTGAAAATGACTGTTTGGTTCAACGGAGTTTAGAGTTAAGATTAACCTCTATTTACTGCAGTGGTGGAAACAGATGTACCTCTGAATTATCAACTCAATTAAAGTACATGACTGCTTTTTATGCAATCTAGAATAATACCTGAAAAAAAAACCTATAGCATCCAGAAAAGGTAAGTTAGGGTAGCACGTTTACATCACGCAAATGTACATACGTACACACACATTTCAGCACACCCTTAAGTAAAAGATAACACAGGTGTAGAGCATTGGATTTTTGACAAACGTGCATTGGGGGTTACTGGGGAAAAGAAATTGTTTCTGGACTTCTCCTTCCATGCTCATGTTGCTTTTTTTTTGTTGGTTTCTTTGTTTGTTCTGTGTTTGGTTTCTTTGGTTTTTATTTTTGTTTCTTTTTGTTCTGCGAGAGAGATAGTCTTTAGTTTCTTCCAATCTGTAGTATCTGTCAATATTCACTTTTTTTCTATCCTCAAGATTTTTTTTTGTTTGTTTGTTTGGTTTTTTGTTTGTTTGTATGATTTTTTGTTTGGTTTTTTGTTTGTTTGTTTTTGTTTTTTTTTTTTTTTTTGTTGTTTTGTTTTTAGTTTTAAAAATAAT
>VWZY01000826.1:0-45681 GCA_013399075.1 Chloroceryle aenea
GGGAGAGCCCTAAATCTTTCAGGCGCTTTGTGCTCAGCTCCTGGAAGGGCACAGGGGCAGACTACCGTAGCTAGGAACGTGTTTGGCTTCTTCAACAAGGTGCAAGTCACACAGCCACAGAAACAGTTCCCGTCAGAGCCCAACGTGCAGGTGAGAAAGCCCACAGCAAAGTGATAACGAAACGACCTGCTCTGTTGTGCAGGCCTGGAAATTCAGGCCAGTCTGGAATTAGATTCCTGGGTTTTTAATACAGAGATGCGGCTTCGTATGGCTCAGGAAAGGCTTTCATCACATGCACATAGACAGCTGCACCTGCACCATCCCCAGCCCAAATCCACAGAATTTCAAACAGTGCTCTTGCAGTTAGGTATCTAACACACAGCCCAAGTGATTTAGCAATCAATTGCACAGATACTGCACAAACTGTTCAAGACTATGACCATTTTTTATGGGATTTCCACCTTTAGGTGAAGGCATGGCAAAAGAACACTGCTGGTTTTTCTCTTTGATAATTTTTCAACAAAAATGTTTGTTCTTACTGGCACTTGAACTCCTGAAATAAAACACCACAATGTTTTGATGTAGAATATGTAAATTACTTCAGACCTCCTTTCCCAGTTATGGCTTTTCAATACATATGTAAAAACACAGTAGCAAAAGGCAACATTCTAGGTATTGCATCTGTCCTAAAAGTAATTGTAGTTTAGCATGGATGCAAACCAAAATGTTGATGTGATTATTGATTAAACTGAGTTTTTAAATTTTAATCATAGTTCACAGTTAATTGACATAAATATCTCATTACCTGCACTTGTCCTTCAAATGGGGAGAGTGGTATTAGCACTGAAGAGCCCAACAGACCTTTATGGTCAACTGAGCCTATAAACAGGCAAAGGAAAGATGACACAAATCAAGGACAGTTATGTTGGAAATGGCAATCCATAATGATTTTTATAATTGCAATTTAATTAGTTGTTCTAGAGATGCTTAAAGAGTAGGATGCACCTGCTTTGAGGATAGGTGCTTGGGTTTTTTGGTAGGACCCAGGCACAAGTAGATTGAAATTGGTGGAACATTACCAAGGTGACCTGTGTTGGTGACATTGTGAGGGCTTTCATGCACCAGAATAGGTTGCCCAGGTATGTTGTGGAGTCCAACCTGCTTGGACAGTGCCCTGAGCAACCTCCTCTGCTCAATCATGCTCTGAGCGCAGAGGTCAGACTACCTGAAATCCAGAAGTGCCTTCCAACCCTAAATGCTTCTGATCAGCTATACGACTAATGTTTCTGGTCTTACTTACAAACCATTCTTAATCTCAACTTTCAGAAAAGCATTCTAGCCTTCAGAGCTCACCCCTGCCAACTCTCAGATGACCTCCATCTCACATTCACTCTCCAGCTCACACACCCTACAGCTCATTCTGTCTTACCCTCAAAGGTAGGATGTAGCTAACTGAGGAGCAGGAGAAAGGCTGGGCTGTTACCAGACATAAGCATGTGTCATTTAACAGGCTCATGCTTACAGAAATCCTGCTAGAAAAGGGTTTGCAGCTTGCCCAAACCTAGCCCAGTGCTATAGCAACCCCCAGCACATATCTCCCAGCCCAGGAAAGCACTTCAGCAGCCCGTCACGTAACCCAGCACGAGCCCCGGGGACTGGGGTAACTGAGGATGCTTCATGGCAGCAGGGACATCCCTTGGGTCCAGCACACAAACCAATCAAGTGACAATGACACCTAATACTTTTACTTTAAGCTCATGAAACCTCATCATATGAAAAGCGTGAGACCATGTGATATTACCTAATAAAATGGACAGTACAAAATATGACTGACTTTGTAAAAAAAAAAAATCAAAATATTTGAATGTTTTATGCTTTCACATTTGTCTCTCTGCCATTGAAATTTTTAGTACCTTGTGAGCTTAAACATCTCTCATGAATTATTTTTTGATCTTCTTGAAATACACAGTTCAGCTGTCACTCAGAGACAGTTACTTGACAGTTCAAAGATGTTATTACAGCCAGTTGTGGGAAAAAAATTATCTTTTACTGACAACTGGTATTTTCAAGACATTTGAAATGAGAAAGAAATTAATTCTTTAGTCTCCAAGTTGGCACAATCAATTTATCAGATCTCATGTTGTGGCAAAAATTATGAGTATTTTATCTCTGATGTATTATATTGCAGTGTATAAATAGTTCAGTGAAAAGTAGCTATTAAAATCCAAATTCAGTGTTTCACTGTAAATGAAAAATCAGCATATTCTCAGTAAGCACAAGTGAGCTCCTACCTTTTATGCCTCCCTCTCAGAAACAACTAAGTACAGAAATTCAGCTGCCGTTTGTAAAAGTGAATGAGTTTTTCCACTTGCTGCTACATACAAATCATCAAAATACCCTTAATAACAAAAGATTGTATTGGCTGAAATTAACAAATCAGTAATAAAGGCTTCTTTTTAATGGTCATTTTCTTTCAGATGTTTATGTGGAGCATTAATTAGAATCTGAGAGAAAATAGGTAATCAAGAGCTCAAGCAGCCATTTTTGTGATAAAGTTGCAATTTTTTTTCCTCCCTTCCTATCTGCAATGATGAAGCGACTCCAGTACAACCACTGAGCTTTTTTGACACCTCTTTTAGTGGGGTTTGAATGGCCTAAAATTTTGTACCCATTTCAGTGCACATTTTTTTTTTTGCACAGTTGAACTGCTGGTCCTCGCTATCCCCAAACACAGCTAATTCTTTAGAGATGTAACTAATTCCACTACCCTGAGACCGCCAAATCCTTAAGAGCACTTAGTTGAGTTTTTACTCCTTGAACATAAAGATGGTTTTAAGATTTTAAGCACCTCCAAGTGCTTTGGAAGGCAAAATCAGAATAAAAAAGCACTGCTGAATACAGATAAATGTTATGAAACAAGTAGAATACAATTTCAGCAAGACCAACTGGAGAGTTAGAAAAGCCAACTGCATAAATACAAGATTAGAAATAAATAACCAATAAATAAAGAGCAATTTTGTAAATTGGCTTCACAGTTGATCACAAACTGAACATGTCAACACCACCGTGCTGTTGCAAAAAGAGAACACTCAGACCTTGTGTTGGGGCAGAGAGCAGCTGTTAGTACGGCTTGCAAAGCCAAGTTCTCCCCTGGGAGATCTGGTCCAGCAGCAAGCACCGTGAGGCAAATAGGGATCAGAATGGAACAAATACAGGAGGCAGGGGTGCAAGTTTAGAAAACATAAAAATCTATGAGAAAATACTGATGAAATCTAAACTTGTTTCATCCAGAAACTGAACACTGAAATGATGCTGCAGCTGCTGCAAAAATGACCTACTTTCAGTGTCGGGGAAACGGGACATGCAGCAATGAAGATGATTTTGTTTAGACACGAGGTAAGCTCTGATAGTCTGACAAGTTTATATAAGGAAATAGGTGGCAAAGAGGGGTTGTGGGATCTCCATCATACAATGCTATAGAAAACAGTTGTACGGAAATCAGTTAGCAATGGTTCAGTTGGACCTGAGCCTACCTTAGGCAAGGGCTACAAGCTGATTTTTGCTGTCCCTTCCAACAGTGTTCCACCAAGTCCTACAGCTACACCAGAGGCTTGGGAGCTGACATAGCATTAAGAACTTTACTTTTGACCAGTACAAAGCACAGCACCCCCAAATATCTACTGGAGACTCTAACTCACCTTAGCATGGTGAAGATAAAATGTTTCTCTGTTGGCTGCTACTGCCATAGCAATCCACGATTGGTTCTCCAGGAACATGTGCTCCCACGTGGTTACATTTTATGCTCTCAGATTTTAATGTTGTGTAGTATTGTGTTCTCCTCCCTTTGTCATGGTTTTGAGCTATCCAATTACATCCAAGGAAGATGCCCCCCACACACACCACCCATTCATTCAAAACAACAAATGTTCTGGCTTCTCAGGTGCAACCAGCTTCTGTGTAGTTTTCCAAAGTACATACAGCTCACTTAATTGTTACTGTACATCGAATGTAAAGCTCTTTTTCCTTAAAAAAAAAATTTGTATTCTGGAAGATTTTCACTATTTCTGATAAATGGCATAAAAGGTATTAGTAAATGTAAATAAATTCAATAAGATCTCTTGGCCAGGTGAAATAAAACACTGCTTTCTCAGAGCAGTACAACTCGCTGACAACAACAACAAAAAATCAGCATGCTGGAAGTGCTATCTTGTGAAGCCTTTGAATACATAAAAGTAGAGGACTTTTCACAAGTCGAGTAACTGAAAAGCTGTCTGTAGCCAAAAATACTTTGGAAATTAATAAAATTTACAAATCTCATTAAATCTTAGATCTGTGTTGCTTATAGACCATAGCTTGCCTCAGTTTCGCAAAAGATTTTTACAGATTACAGTGCTACCCACTCTACAAACGGTTAAAAAGCATGTCCAAAACGTAAACCACAGTGTTTGTTGACAAATTAATTTATAAAAAGAACAATTTACACCAGAAGGATCAAAGTCAGAGCCTTTATTAAACGTTCCTTCTTTAAACAGACTGCATTTAATCCCCCTTTCGCATTTGTGATCTCTAAGGCTATTTTAAATACTTTGTTTTACAGGGATTTTCAGTCTTCAGAACCATCACAAGCAGCAAGTTAGCAGTACACAAAAACAATACGCTTTTAACTTTCACTGAGTTCTATTCCTGCAGCACAGGGTCTGTGGAAAAGACTGACACTACTGCCAAGTACTGGAGTTTTTGCACAGACCCTGGAAAGGAAATAGGTGTCACCAGAGATTAAGCCTGATGTGCTCTAACCACATCTCACAATGGGCCACAATTTACCAGTATTGATTAGTATAGCTGTTTCTTGCGCATTACCTGTTTCAAAAGGGGACAAAATTTTCAATTTTCGGCTAATGTGGGTCTAATTAAGGCTATTCTGGTATATTTGATACTAAAATACTCTCTGGGAGTCCTTTTCATGAAATCCCATCAGAATTAACATTTTCAAAAATGAAAACATTTAAAAAAGGTGTTGGAGTTGAAATGCTGATGCAGCGGTTGGTTCAGTGTTTTCTTGTCTTCTGGAGCTTTATTATCACGTCAGTATAGTGTCATCTATCTGTTCATCAGAGTCAGTCTGGCCAGCCAGCTTCTTCAGAGATCTCCTGCAGCTTTCGTTGAGAAGCTCTAAGCTGGCAGCATCTAGAATTTTCGACACCGACTGTGGAAAGAAGACACCACCAATTACCAGCTTGTTGCGAGATTCCATTCAAATTAGGAATCAATGTAAGTGCTTTACAAGTTGTTTTTATCTAAAACCTCTCAGACATACCAAAATCCCTTCATTGGATTTACGATTCCAGACAGGGGAACTATCCAAAAGCAGCTGAAACTTAGAAAAGAGGTCTGGAAATGGATGTATGAAGTAGTCCATCCCAAAACACTCTCTCTAGCACCACTAATGCTGCAGTAGAATCATGCTAGTAACAAAAGCAATAAACCAGCAGTCCTGGCTAAGGTAGCTATAGCACAGGAAGGGCTTACAGCATTTGGAAAGCAAGGCTACTATGATAAATGTGGGAGGTATGTTAAATACTGGGATTTTAGTAATACGGTACCAGAAGGTTGTACAGGATCAGTATTGCTTATTTCTCCAAGGCTCAGCATGAAAATACTGATGCAGGGTTAAATACAAACAGGAATATCCCACTCCATCTCTTTCATAAGAGACTGACGGCACATTCTGAGGCTCCAAGCACAACAGCTGCAGAGCAATGTGATGCAGCTGCTTATCAATGGTTACATTTTCTTCTGTCCCATACCTCAAGCACTTCTTCACCCACTCTCATCTTCAGAAGATTGACAATAGCTTGGTCGCTGTAGGCTCTTACACTCGTGTTTTTGTCCTTTGTGTTGTCCAGAAGTGCTTTCAGAATTGGTTTAATTGTCTGAGGATCCAGTGAGGGAAGATGGTTTTTATTTGCCCACCAAATCATCTTTTCTGCAACTAACTTTATGTCACTGGATGAGTTCTGAAGACACTGAAGGAGACAAAAATGGACATAACTTCGGATACAACAAAGACAGGTATTTAAAGCAGTAGTTTATCTTTTTAATTGAAATATTTTAAACTATAACAAGAAAAGCAAACAGTTTTCAACTCACAGGTACACAAGAGACTCACTTGTTACCAACAAGTTTGACTAAACTGACAGTAAAAGAAGATCAAACACTGAAAACAAGACACTTTTTCAAAAGAAAACTTGTGAAAATGCAGTTTAGTGACAGGGTCACATGCTTCTCTTAACTGACTCATGAAATGACAATGACCACTAAGTGCAGCCAAAGCCAAAAGCGTTAGCACCTCTGTAAAATACAGTCAGCAGCAACAGCCAAATCAATCTTTGGTTGGAGTACAAAGTGCATTCCAACAGCGGATTTCATTTAAAAATGAAAATATAATTAAAACTTTGTATTTCTGACTTAATCTCAACACATTTCAGACATGAAAGCTAATGTGTGAGTGTCAGCTGCATTATTAATCCATGATAAAGGTATTGTGACAATTGAGATATTTATATTTTAATATGATACTATGATACAAATCAATACATAAAAGTGGGATTTCAAACAAGAAGTCTGCTTTGAAGAATGATGGCCTGCATCATTTCAACTTCCAGATTTGGTAGTTTTTCAAGTAAACTGAAAAGAAATGTAAAACCTGAAAATGTAACAAATCTTATCTACAATAAAGATGACAGACAAAATAAAAAGCATCTCTCCTGCTCCAGAACTACCCTTCAGTCTTCCCTTATCTTTTTTAAGACATAAAAACATCCCGAGGTTCTAATGTTCAAAATCCCGTCTACCATGAGTGATACTTTATGGAGTAGGCAGTGGAAAAAAACAAAAGAAAAACCGAAACAAAAAAACCTATCACACAGCAAAACATGAGAACAACCAAGAAAGAAAGGATTTTCAAGGTAAAATATATAATAGTTATTAACTGAAAAAAGTGTTAACTTCCATACTTTATCTCAGTCTTTTAGAGATATTCCCTTCCACACCTGTGGAAGTCAAAAGGTACTGCAGCAAACCTAGCTAAGGTGAGAGCTGGTATTCCATTTGGTTCTAACAAAGGCCCTTTGCTCTTTAGCAACCTTGAAAAACTGACAATGACAGCTCCCCTCCACTCATCTCTGCCAGCTGTTCATTACCACAAAGCACCAAATCAATTCATAAGAAACAAATGTGAAGTTTACCAGAGGAAGATCAAAAGTCACATTTCTGTACTGCAGCAGGGATAGCAATATTGTATCCACAGATGCAACACAGGCTGATAAAGGGATTCCTTCTGTATGTTGCCAGATAAAGAAACACTTGGACTTTCAGGGATCAGGGGATTTAGAGCTTCACAAGATAAGGCAACCAAGTTTTCTGTTTTCATGCTGGGTTACCATATGGACACTGCACAGAGAAAGCCACCTGCGAGTTAGCTCAAAGACTCAGATCACATGAGAACAACCCCAGGTAGTTACTATGAAAAGTCTTACCTTAATAAAGAGGTTGGAAAGTTTTGGAGGCAAGTTCCCTCCTCCTTCCATGTGGTATTTCATAAGAAAGCCCATCCCTCTGATGCCACTAACTGCAATAGGAATCTTCAACATAAAGACAAAAATTGGTATTACTACAGCTGAGTTCAACAGCCTTTATAACAAGGCTCAGGGCCTGGTAAACTTTTGTAGAAGGCTAAACTGATTTAAAAAAACCAAAACTGTAGTATGCAAAGCAGGAAAATAATAACAGGTCAATGTTACTGGGTAAAATGATGAAAAAGTCATGTTGCCGCTATGAGCCACAGGGAATAAAGTGCCAGGCCCTACAGGACCTCCAGGTTCCCTACACCAAATTACTCATTCAACCTTAGATTTAAAACCTTCCTCTAAAATGAAATATTTGCACTTCTTGTAAAACTGGCCCATGAATGAGAGATTTAACAGGGAAACAGAAGAGTAATTTACTTCTGATGAAAGCTGCTCGGCAGTTGAAGATTATTTAATCTTCGTCTCCACAGAGAGCAGAACTCAGAGTTGGAACAGTCATGTAATTTCACTATCAAAACCGAATCTAGCCAAGGGAGACTCTTCAGATTGCACTTGGGGATTGTTGTTGCATTTCAACAGAGAACCTGCGCAGCCTTTAAAATGATTCCCAGCACGTGCTTGCCACAGAACTTGCCTGCTCTCCTGTAGCGCTTACCCTGTCAGCAGTGGCATTGCTGAGGATCATCTCCTGGACACTGCTGTAGTATTTGGGGGAACACAGCCTGCCAGGAGCAACGTTTACGGCCACGGAGAGAGCCAGGCTTCGCCCGTGTCTCACCATCCAGTCAATGCCAGACACGTCTGCTGCAAATGACAGAAAGGAACAATAGCAGGACTCCTGCTAGCTAGCCCTCTTTCTCCAAGAAAGCTTTGGTCACTTTGTCAATTCACTTCCACAAAATGAAATAATAAGCAGCATCTAAAGCAATGCCCTGCTTCCTCCATCCCCCTCAAAAGCCACACTAACAACACCTCTACCAGACAGGAACACCTTCTGGACAGATAGGAAAACCAGACACAAGTGACTGTATTGTTCAACCCAGTTACTTCTGATGATCTCAGTCACGTGTAATCAACCCCACATCACTCGGTGCATGAAGGAGTCTGGCATCATGATTACACAAGATTTAACTCAATAGTAAAGTTGTAAAAATTATCTGTAATTTGAAAGCAGCTAATAGATCCCCTTTTTAATCCCAGAGGAGACTAATCCCATGGTACTCCCAACCACTATGAGTTCCTATACAATTCAGGCTTTTATCTAACTTAGAGGCAAATTAGTTAATTCTCAAAAGCTCCTGAAACCATCAGATGTGGTCTGCAATTAACACAAGCTAATCTAAGATCCCAGTGTCATCAAAAAATGTGGAATGATCCTGTCCACCGTGCCCAACCATCGTGTCCCCTCCTATGCTCTCTGTGCCAGCACTAGCAGTCACTCAGCCATGCTGGTACTGTCATAGACTCATCTGAAAACAATACAGAAAAAATTACCAACCACCACCCTGTGCTCACCTATGAGCACAAATGAACAGCCACAAGCAAAGAAAAGCACAAGGAAATCTGTACTAGCAATTCAGGTTTAAAATAAACAGGAGAAACCTAAAAAATAATCTGTCATAAAACTTCCCTGAACCAATGGCTAAGAAGGCACCTTCCCCTGCTTTCAGAATCAGCTCCAGTCACCATGAACAGCTTCACCTACCCAGCAAGTGCTGGTGGAGAACAGTACTGAGCTCCTCTTCCGACAGGAACGCGCACAGTTCGGCTAAGCAGCCAGCTGAGGCCATGCGGGTGGCATCCTACCGAGGAAAGGAAGACAAGAGTAACACTGGCTGAGCCCGATACACATCAGAGAGAAGGAGCAAGAGAAGCAAGTGACAGAAGATTATATGAAATAAAAGGAGGAACAAGAAATACGTATTATTAGTAGTGTTTCACTCCTACTACCTGTGGATTTCTGTCAGTTCACGTGGTTTCTTGTACATAATGGAACTTAGAGCCAAATCCATGGTCAAAAAAGCCAGCAGAGGCTAAAGAAGTGGAGACCTTATATAAATTCTGGTTTGTTAAATGCAAAAGTCATAAAGATGGAAGTAAATGTTTTCAAAGATGTGTTCACAAGAGTTTAGATTCACAGATTTGCTAGGAGGCAAGCATTCTAGCCATCTCTAGCTGAGTTTCTCTCTGTGATAAACTCATGCTACTTTTAATTCAAAACTTGCAGGCTTTTGTTGTGCTGGCTTGGTTATGTGACTATCCCAACACTACTCCTCTCCACCCGGACACTTACTATCCAGGGGGAACTTTGCAATTCTGTCTCTAGCCTGCCAACAGTTGCATGTCTATGTTGCATAAATTCAGACACAAGGAAGAAAGGACTAGATGAGCAATTTTAATCTCACAGATGATACTGTTGCTATTTGTCACTTACAGAAGACCTTATACTAAACTAAGAGAGTTTCTTCCTTGTCGGGAGAAAAATTTGCCATTACCTGAAAAATTTCTCAGACTAAATGGTAAACCCCACCACAGACACATATTATGTGCCTATAGTGAAAGTACTGCAGGTTTTCTCCGTGATAAAAAGCAAATCCTGACTTCAGAGCTGCTTCAAACACCTTGGTGAGGAGCTGCAGGTCAAATACCCATATGTGGTTGCCAAGGAAACTAAACTCAAGAGATTTCTCAGAGTTGTCAGGGATCTCTCATTCTTGCGCCTGGCTCCCAGCTAACACAGCACAAGGCTCCAGCAAGATTAACTCTGCAGATCATATTCAGTTTAGTGAGTAATGCCTAACCACATGCTTCTTTACATACGTTTCTTTCCATTCTATCATTGGTAATTTCCCTCATAAGTTATTTTAGACAATAATTCTGTTAGAAAGTTCAGATTTTAAATTGAAGAATGAGACTGGCTACAGCAGAGATCCTCAGCAGCCAGCTAAAGCAGTACCTCATCGTGTCCCAGCATCCCTAGAAGCACTGTGCTGATATTCTTCCTAATTGCAGCATCCACTTTTGCACCAGCTCCTCGTGTTACAAACCGCAGAGCTTGCAGCATTGTGTCCCTAGAAGTGATCATAAGGTACAGTCAGACATAACCTCTCCTCCCACCTTAAAGAAGTTGTTGAGCTCTGGCTACCTGTCAGTTTCTTACATAGCAATTACACCGATATCATTTCAGTTTAGGAGACTGACACACTCTTTGCACTGCTGAGAAGTCCTTACTAGAGAGTGTCTCCCTGTTTGTGCACTTCTGTCAGTTACAACATAAATATTTTCTGACTATTTAAGCATTAAAAAGAAAAATCTCAAATGGGGCAGTTGATTTCTCAGTAACTTGTGCACTTAGGGTACAAGGAACAGCTGCATTACTTCAGGTCAGGCTGACAACTGACACAGTCTTGCACCTGGGAGTGGGCTGCAGCACATTGCTGGGGGGTGTGCAGCAGAAAGTAGACCTGGGCTCCCCCTGCTGTGTTGTCACTTCTCAGCTTCTAACCCAGTAACTCCCCACTCCTTGTTTTACAACTGCTGATTAACAGTCAACTACTTTCACTCATAAGCAAATCTTACTCTCAGGATCAGGGGATTTGTTCCTCCATCCTAGCCCTTTATTTCATCCTTAACAAGCTGGAAGGTCTGAGATACCACCTACAGCTTACCTGATGGCAGAGTCATCACTGGAACGAATTCCATTCAGTAGCTCTGTAAAGAGAGGATCCACCTTTACGTGGATGATGATGAGTTTACCAAGAGCATCGGCAGCTTTAAGGCGAACAGCACGGTTTGAGTCTTGTAGAGCTTTGGTGAAGGTTGTTTGCAGTTGTGGCAAAAATGGTTTCAGGGCAATCTCAACCTATGGCAGAGATGAAAGAAGGGAAAGTGCTGCAGTCAAGTCTGGAATGGTGACTAGAAATCAACACCTTAAAACAGCATGACCTCTTCTATAGCAGTGAGTTATAACAAAGAGCCCTTACTCACATCTAACACACTATTAAAATAGGCAAAACATTAAACAATGCCACAAAACTTTTAACCTTTTCAAATCTCATCTTATTTTCTCTGTACTGAAATAGAACGTTGCTGAGAGATTTTACACTCTCATGAACAGCCTTTTGTATATAGAGCACTAAATAAAAGCTCAGCTCAGTTCAAAGATACAGAAGATGATCATCTTGGCACTTAACAGTTTCTAACAGTGGAGGACAGAGTGGAGATTAGTTACGTGGCAGTTTTTAATCACTTGAAAGTGGGATCATCATTTAGCAATATTTCCGAGAAGCCAGGTGATTCAAGCATTGGCAGAAGCAACTGGAAATCACCAGTTACAGTGCCATTCCTAAATATCCATACCACACCAGCAGACATCCGAGCTGTATTTATAGGAACAGCAACAGATATTTCTGAAGGTTACCACAGAAAATGTTTATAAACCACAATTACTTTGAATCTTACCTTAGCTAAAAGAAGGCTTAATGTTTCAAGCAGAGCCACCTTGACATTCCAGCTGAACCGATCTCCCAAGATCCGAATCAGTGGCCCAGTAATGCTCACCACAGATGGTTTAAGAGCTTCAGCAGATGTCAGCTTAATAACCAGCCCTAGGGCCTTTGCTGCCTCTTCCTTCTGATCTGGATTACCAGTCAGAACACCTTCCCGCAGCACCAGGAGTATGGAAGTCACTCCCTGTCATGAAAATTGGATGGGAAAGCTTAGAAGCTAAGAGAGAAAACTTAGGAGCTAAAATATCTTATTTTTGTTCCTGTTATACACCAGATGCACAACTTGGAGAGTTTCTCTCAATTTCCTGTTGACCTTCAGCTGCCTGCTTCCACATTCACAGAGCTACTTTTATTTGGTTTGATTTCATGCATCTACGCCTTACTAAGCCAGTTGCTATGAGAAAAGTGGGGCGGCTCAGGGAATTTTTAAACCAGAGAAATTTGGCACAGAAGTCCAGCATTACTCCCCCACAGAAAGCAGACAGAGACCATGACTTTCATGCATAACAGAACTGTCAAAGATCTTGCTGCGAGAGGAGTCTTCTGCAGGGTAACTCAAGGGGAGCAGTAACCTACAAGAAGTCTGTCCCAACATACAGGTTTGGAATGCCCAAATAGTCACCGCTTCTAATAATAGCTGTAAGGTCACATCAATCAGTTCCCTGAAAAGGTGGAGTAGTGTGGCTGTGACAAATCCACGCTCTTTCTGATCCTTTACCTTCTTAGGAATACAGAATCCTGGCACGTGCTCGCCTTTGGCCTCGTTCCCTACAATCCGGATATCCTTGTGCAGGTCCTCAATGAGAGCAAGCTGGTTTCCAGCATCTAATTTCTGCAGGACAGAGGGGTAAGGTGAAGATGAGGCAACACAGCAACCAGCTGTTCTTCGTGAATTCTTCTCACGTGTGTCAAGAGAAGACACCTGGTTCCCACCTCCTCGCTCACAAAGCTGAGGTCAGACTCATCTTACAACTCTCAAATCTTTGCAGCATTTGCAAATGTAAATGTAGTTTACAATCAAAACAGAAGGTTCAATTTAGGTGGTACTTTACCAGCTATCCCAAATTTCTCCTTGCCAGGCTTTACCATTGTAACCTTTTTAAGTTGTCTCTCACCTTGGTGATGGAATTAAGCGCATCCCAGCTTTCATTCAGAACAACAGGGTTGGTGTCGTTAAACAGACGTATCAAGCCTGAAACCAAGCTCCTGAGATGACCAGTATAGTCTGCTTTTGTCTTGGAGCAGTAGATATTCAGGATGACAGCTGCTGCCTGTCTCATTCCCAGCTCAGGGCTGCGGGTAGCTTCCAGTAAATCTTCAGTTATAATTCTTTGTCCAGCATCATCTTCCACTGACAGGATTACAGACTGGCAGTTTGCCATCTCCTGAAGAGTCCAAATTAATTTTATGTTAGCTCTCAAATAGAACAAAGCCAGATTTAGCCCCAGGTTTCCCCATGTTATCCACAGCATTATCTCCTAGAGAAATATTACAACATATCCCCCTTGCTAAACATTTCTCATTAAATAGCTGATCACATCAGCAGTTAAGGCTCGGTTCAGTCCTGGAGCAGAGAGAGGTATATAATCAACTCTCGGAGTTTAAGAAGTGACCAAACTCTGCTGAAGTGATTGCTGCTCAGGTTGCTCTCTGGCTGCAGAACAGCCAATTTGCAACAATTAAAGTAGCTCAGTCTCCCCAGTCTTACTCACCCGTCAGAGACTGTGGGTCTTGTCAGATACCATTTTTGTGATTCAGATAGTTTAATGCTGTGTGTCATGATACTAATTACAAGCACGTCTCTAGGTACATTAGAGATCTCCAGGCAGACTTGGGGCTAGAAGCTGAGCTAATGGGCATCTACAGCAGACAGATCACAGGACTCTGTCACTAACATTCCTAGTTCACCAACTTATGTACACACGTCTGTCCGCAATCACAAGGCCAGGATGTTCTCTGGAGTCCAAATGCCAGATGTTTCAGAAGGCAGTACAGGAGGAGCACTGCATGCAAAACAGGAGATTCCTCCCTTCAGCCCTTTAATCTCTCAGTCTTCTATACCAAGAATAAGTACAAAGTTAACTAGACACTCTGGCAGTTCTCCAAGAATAAGTAAACTGAGAATTGTGTCATGTTGCAGGCCAAAGAGACTTTTATATGGATACAAATAGATTTGGAAAGCATACGTTTTTTGACTCACAATATGCCACCAGGCAAAAAGACTCATCCCAAAGAAGCTAATGGATTGAATTAAAACATGCAATCTGTGCATCTAGAGAACACTGACTCTGTGCTGGGAAGTAAACCCAAAGCTCTATCTTCAGACAACCTGTCATAAAAAAGAGCTGAGCCACGCTACTTGCCAATTGCTCTTCACTGGTCCCCAGCTTCTCTTTCAGCGCAGACATCATAGCAGGCAGGATGACACTCAAGTGCCTTGTCAGAGCGTCCCCTGCCACTGATGAGAGGAAAGCCAGCACACGGGTGTTCACAGGGGGAGTAGTCAACTAAAAAAAAAAGCACCCAAAAACATGAGACAAGCAGAAAGTTCTTTCAGAAGGAATGTCATTTCATTTACAACATGAAAAATTTCTAAGTATAAATGCATTGCAACACAAATGACAATGTTGTGAGCATAAAGTCAGGAGAAAATGTAAAGCTATGGTCTTCATTTGGCATATCTGTCCAAAGACAACTGGCAGCAAGCAGAGGAAAAAGCACAGTTCTAACATTTAAAATTTGTTTCCATTTGTACCTTTGGCACCAAGTAAGGCAGCACCACACGGCTCTTGACAGCCATAACTTGTTTAAGACCATCCACAGCAAAGTCAGATGTCTCTTCATTATCCTACAGAGAAAATTACAAACCTGAGATGATTTGCAACAGACCAGGTTGAATCCTATTTCAAGTGACAGTTTACCATACAATCATATAACCAACACACAAGTCCTTCTATCCAAAAATGCTCTCATGTTATATAGCAAAAACCCAAACCAAGCTCTTCTGTCACATCAGAAAGATTTTCTGTATTGGGAATGGTGGCCAAACAATTTCAGCAGGTGAAAAAAGCAATTCCCTAGCAGAGCCAGATATAACAATTCTTAGGCTTTAGTCACAAGACCTTCCCTATGGATGGCTAGAATGACTCCACCAAGGAGATAAAACAGAGCTGCCATTCCCTGGAAGGTCTGCCACTACAATCCTGCTTTTCCTTTAAGCTAATTATTCAAAACCTGTCCCACAACATCATTAATTCAAGTTCTTGACTAATGTTGAGCAATGCTTACCAGCTGCTTCAGCAAAAATGGCAGGATATCTTCAAGAGCTTGATGTCCAATTGTTGAGTGCAACTGTTCAAATGTTTTAGCTGCAGCCTCTCGGACTTCTTCCAGAGGGTCACAGAGAGCTTTTCTCACTGTAGGAACTAGGGACTCGGAGAAAAGCAGCACCTAAAGATGCAGGGATGAAGTTATAGAATACCTAAAGCACAACAGACACCTCCATCTCAGTAAAGTAGCTAGGAATGCAGAATTTGCACAACTGAAATTAAATTACTGTTTACTTGAAATATGCTGGAAGTAAAACAAAATTAATCAACGAAAATATCTGCAGTGCTCTGAGGCTACTTAGTGGATGATTTCTATTATTATATAGCATAAAACATCAGAACTGTGCAATGGTGTGAATTTACTGGCAGATACAAATGCATACATTTGCCTCAACAGCAACTCATGTTAGTTATAAATCCTGAATTCAGCCCATAAAACAAGTCCAGCACTAGCTGTATTATTCTGTCTCAACTGCAGTATCTCCACCCTAACATAAATATCTAAGGTAAAAGTGGAGATTTCACCTTCCACATTGAACTTACCGCATCCCTGCTGGTAGATTTCATTATCTCGCTCAGCCCAATGCAGACTCCTTGTCTCTCATCACTCTTGTCTGACCTCAGCCCATCTTCCAGAATAGGAATGATTTCAGGAAGGATCTTCTCTCCTAACTTTCGGACAAGGTCTCCTAGTGTCCGTGCTGCAACCTGTCCCCAGAAATGTATTAATTAAACTATTTTCCTGTTTTATAAATCTTAAGAAGGTGAACAGTGAGCAAATGTTAACTTTCAGTCATAAAATACTGTTCACAATGGAAACACCACTATTATAAATAACCACAGAAAAACAGTTTTACTGTTGTCACAGTTGTCTTCAGCAAAGTGAGAACCCAGACATACTCATGGCTCAGAACAGATAAATTAATGACAGCTTTGGAACGATGTATAGAAAATAACCATCCCCTGTTCTTCAGGGAATGGCTTATACGGTCACCTGCTGTAACAGGAAGGCATGAATCAGTTTCTCACCGTTCGCTTATCTGCACAAGTACTGGCCAAGAATTTCAGCAGAAGCCCAAAAAGGGTTGGCAGAATTTCACGCAGCGTACGAGGAGTGTTGGAGACCACAATCTTCCAGACGTGCAGGGAGGCTTGACGCACTACCAGCTGGGTGTCAGAGCGGCCCATGTAGAGCCCTGCCAGCACCCTGTTCCTCCTCTCCACACCAAGAGCATTAATAATAGCCTGGAAAGAAATATCACAAAATTGCATTATCCACTCCTGAAACTTGTAAAAAGATCAAAATACATGATTATTTAACGTCTTTCCAGCAGGCTTCTCATGCTGAGTTAAAATAAATAAATAATAAAGGCACAACGAACAAGAACAGTTTTACCTTGTTTGACTGGGCTGTTCCGAAGTTGTCATCCTCTGAGGCAGTTTCTGTGGTCATTTTTCCTGTAACGCCTGAGATATGGAATAGAAGATCTCCAAGGAGCTGAACTGAGCTAAACCTAGCAACAGGAACAAGTCAAGTGTTAGGAACAGGGTATTCAGGCAGTACCTGTCCAAATATGACAGCACGTCAAATACAGACATGAGCAAAATGCAAGGCAAAGAGCTAGGTCGGCACTGAAGTGCTGCACAGGCTGACAGGTGAGATCGGTCTGCCTACGTGACTGAGAAGAAGCACACTAAAGAGAAAGGGAAGGAATTCATTCCAAATGGGAAGGGACTGGGAGAAGGTCCAGCCATTAATGGGAACAGCCTGGACTCTAGAAGGGAACAGGACATGGCCAGTATCTGCCTCAACCCAAAAGACATTCTCTGGGATAAGCACACTCACCAGCACTCGGGTGACACAAGCCTTTCAGTGCAACAATTTTTGAGCAATTGCTATTAGCTGTGAGTGCCTCACTGTCTATTTCCACACACAGGGGAACAACAACTTAGCATTTTGAAAAATGAAAACCAGTATGTAAAGACTAAATATTGCCACATCATCTGACTTGGACGCACATTTCAGAGTTGCTACCAGAATTAATAATCTAGTAGGAATGGTTTGCAGGTACCAGGAACCTGCTCCACATCTGGCAGGGCTGTGCAGACTCAGTGCATCACATTGAAATCAACAAGCAAAAGGAGACACCGGCTTTTGCTTCACAGGCCTCTTCATTTGCTTGAGGAGCAACATAGAGTCTAAATGACACCAGATTTTCAACCATGGAAGAGAAGGGTCTTACCTTATCCTCCACAAGTCATCGAAGAGGCCATCCTCCAGCTGTGGCAGGAGCAGCGCGATGGCAGTCTCAGCATACATACTTATGATTCTCTGGCCAGCACGCAGGGCAGTGTCCCGCACAAACTCATTCTCGTCTGCCAGTGCCTGAACAGAGGCAGAAAAGCGTCCATGAAAGATGGGAGCTTTCAGCACAATTTGCAAAACCAACAGGAGGAAAACAAAATGATGTTTTCTCCCTCAGCCATGACAAGTAAATGAACTATAGTGTTGTGAATGCACAAAGGAGATTTCAATAATGACTCCAAACAAAAGACAGCAAGCAAGTAATTTGGAAGGAGAAATAATTTCTAACTTAAATTATTTTATATTATTATTTTTTATAGTCCAGCAATTCTGAACAAGTATCTACACATCCCACAATTACTGGAAATATTTAAAATACTCTGGAGACTTCTTTTCATCCTCTAATAAATAAAACTCTTCAGGCCTCTACTACATACCTTAAGGATACAAGGAATGATGGGACCAACGTAGGGAGTGAACTTGTCTCCAAATGTAATTGGCAGGTAGTTGAACATCATGATATAACCATCTCGTACATGTGGAGCAATATCCACTTTACTGGCAGTAGCTACAATCTCTGGCATAAGTTTCTCCAGCTTTTCTACCCCCAAACCAGCCATAACTTCAGCCAGACCTGGGGGAAAAAAGCAGGGAATAGGGCTGATATACACAAGAAACAAGCAGCTAATGCAATTTAATAGGAGAAAGTCTTCAGACAGCTCACCCTGAGCAGCACCAGATCGATCCACTGAGCTCTGCTCATATGTCAGTGTCTCCATCAGCCATGGCAACAAATCCTCAAAGCACGACTCTCCCATACCCTTCACCATGGCTCCCAGTGCCTTCGCAGACACGGTACGCACCTAACAGACAAGAGAAACAGAGATCTGCAAAATATCCAGATAAATTTACTAAGACAGTTGTGTCAGATGGATTACAGATCTGTGGAAGATCAAGACAAAGTCTAACCTAATGCACTGAAAGACAACCTGTATTCCTACAAAAGCCTTACTTCAGGTACAGGATCCAACAGAGACGCCTTCAGTCCAGGAGTCACACTGGGTAGATAAGGAGCCAGATCCTGAAACAAAGAGCAAGAACTAGATTCCAGATGATAAAGAAACATAAATTACCTGCAAGTAAAGGGCATTCAGCCTCTGGTTATTAACAATCACCCTTAACATCCTGACGGTTTAATCAGTTCCTTTCACAATCCTGCAAACAAGCACACTGAATTGTCTGCATGTCAAAGAAACCAGTAGTTCCATGCAGATCACTCAAAACCTTTTTGATGCTCACTCACAACCCAGCACTTAGTATTTAAGGAAAATCCAACACTTTCAACATTTACACAAGGTTTAGAAATTATCAGCACGAAAATTAAACACAGATCTTTAGCCTACAGTGAGGTTCAAACAAACCCTGGATCCATTTGTAAGCAGCTGATCTGTGTTTCACTGGTACTGGTTTTGCTTGTTTGTTTGTTAAGGCTTTTCTTACATAGTAAAAATTACAAGATCTTTTTACAAGGATAAATCTGGTAAATACTAGATGACCAAAGTACAAAGCTGACAGTGTTAAGAACCTGAGAATTGTCCCCGTCTTTATAGCCATTATCTGTTTATGTACATACATTCAATTAAAGAAGTGCATGGATTCCAATATTGCCAACCTTAACAGCAAAATCCTCAAACTAAATAAATTCCCTCTGCTGCTCGCATGTATCTCCAACACAGTAAACACAACACATGGTTAGAACATGTTTTTGCACTGTACCTTCTGATCAGTCAGGGAGTACATGTTCCCAATGATCTGGGCAGCCATTTTCCTGGTGTCTGTGGAACGATCCTGAAAAGCTCTCTGAACAATAGGCATGATCAGCGCTAAGGATGGAGCATCAATGAAATGCACAAATTTAGTATCCAGTAGAGTCTGCAGACACTTCTGGGTCTTCCTGGAAGGGTCAGTGAGGGCATCCAACAGAACTGGAGCGATTGCTGAACATTTTTAAAAAGAAGAGAAGACTTTATTTGTACATAAAACAAAAGCATGTGTCAGGGTGAGCTGGTGTTCTCTCATGGGGTGTTTTAGATCCTTCTAAAGCAACTAGCAGCACAGGGACAGAGGAAACCCTATTAATAATAGCTGACAAAATGGATTCAAAAACCCCTGAAGCAGACAGCTGCTGTTAATCTTCCCTGTTATACTAGGAGGAGTTTTATTTCTACAGAAGTTTGGATTGAATCCTAAATGTCGTGAACATCAACCTTACTATTATAAACAGTGGTCACACCAGGACATTAGAGATGGAGATGGTTCTTACCCAGGATCTCTGGATTCCTGATGACAGAGCCAATCTGCCTGAGAGCCTGCTGACCTGCATTCTGCACCTTCACGTGAGAATCTGTGAGCACTTCGGTAAGTTTTGGCACGATATTGGGTAAGCAGGAAGAGAGCTGTTTGGGAGCACAGTACGCCATAGCCCCCAGCAGTTCCACTGACCCTGTGCATGAAGTACACGAAAAGAAAGGGGAAAAAAAAAAAAGAAAGAAAAAGGAAAAGACAAACACAGAACAATACACAGCATTGAGATCCGAGAAGATGATCAGTTACCTCAAACTCTTATCTACCAGTTGGAGAAAACTAAAATGTATTAAGCCACTCAATGCCACTTAAAAACACTAAGAACTTGTTTGTTTCGCAGTGTGACTTGGTTTTGGTGGGGTTTCTTTGTACCAGGAGAAAGAATGGGGGACAAAACTTCCAGCATCTGAAGTACTTCTAGAGAAACAGGGGATAAAAACTGTCTCTTGAATCTGCTGGGGGGAAAAACAGTTGCTCAAATGTGTCAGGGAGCTCATTTGAAGTTCTACAATCCCTTGTGAGACAATAAACCATCCCAGGGAATGACAGCAAAGGGAACTGTGGGTTACTCTCAATCATGGCAGTTGCACATTGGTCCCTACCAGCTTTAGTTCTCCAAGATTCCTCTTCTAGTGCAGCAAGAAGCGATGGCAAAACCAGCTTCACTCCATGAGTACTCAAGTTGCTCATCACAGCTTTGGCACAGTCATCTGCAGCCTCCAAGGACAAGAGAACATTTACAAGCTATGTCACAACACATGTTTCTTCCTTCCTCAGAGACTCAATGGGAGTAAAGCCTTCATAAAAAATAGTGTCTAAGTACAACAATGCAGCTAGCCAAGTAGCTCCCAATTAATGGCCAGTGAAATAAGACCCTTTCAGTTACAATAAGATCAAATTGTTGTTAGTGGTATCTCAAGGGATAGGTCACCTTCTCAATTTGCCTAGTTACAAACAGTATTCACAGCCATTCCATTTCATTTTTCTCTTAACACTCCATGTTCACAGAAATTTAAGGCATCTTACCTCCCGCACATACTGGTTCCCATCTCCAAAACAAAGCAGCAAGTGAGGGAGCACATGAACCACATAGGGCTCGAAGAGCTTTCCAAGCATGCTGCAGAGCATCTCGAAGGCAAACAGAGCCCCTAAGGAAACAAAAAGGACAGTCAGAAGAAAATACAACTTTACTTAAAGAGGATGGAGAGAGAAGATAAAATCTGCCCAAGATCTGCAGAATTTCTCTGAAAGCACTCAAGTCTCACAGTTCAAACTCGCTTGCCCTCTTGCACTTGTGGCTAGTGCTGTGGCGGGGATTTCTGGAGTCAGAAAGGACAAGAAGCTCAGTAGCATAAAAAACATATAACAGTCCCCTAAGTCCTACTTTAAGATCAGGGAACATCCAGCAGCAAAAGCAATAAGTAGGCTGTGAGAGCCCCTCCAGACCAGCTGGAGCTGAACACGTACTGTCTGATGGGGAGCAGGAGCAAACCAGAAACACCTACCTCTGCAAACAGGAGGGAGGGGTGCATGCATATTGTCTAGCACCAGAAACCTTCTACCACAATGCAAGAAGAGCAATTTTAGGACACTATCCACCAACAGCCTGATGACAGACACTTCCCATTTCTTCCTCTGCAGGCTTTAGTAAAATAAATGCAGATAAACCAAGCACAGGGGTTCAGGTATCATTTGATCTGACCACAACAGGAGTAAGCACAAGGGAAATACTAAGTATTCAGATGGAAAAGCTTTTGTGCCTTACCCTCACGTCGACGGAAGTTCTTCTTGTCCTGGATAGCATCGGTCAGAGTGGTCATCATCTCCTGTTGCTTCAGAGAGAGGATCCCAAGACCCTTCACCAGGCCTGCCAGCCCATAAGCAGCACCTTTGCGCTCAGCATACTTGTCAGACTCTAAAAGCAGCTGCATTAGTTTCTGTATCATTCCTCCTGCATCCTCCTTGATTGCAGGCACCAGAGGAGGTAAACAGCTTGCCACTGACTCTTGAACCTGTAAAACAATCCACTAGCTATCAGATCACAAAATACTCATCACCCACAACTTCCCCCTAGACTGCACCCGCAATGACAGCTTTCTGTCACCAGAGCCATTTCTGACACCCCTAGAAGTGTAATAGTGTTAACCTGCCTCTGCGTGGAACCGGAGAACTTCTCCAGAAGGCACCTACCTGCTGAGATGGTGTGGACAAGGCTGCTATCAGTTTGCCAACAATTGGTTTCACTTTAGGGTCACTCTTGTCCAGGTGTTTTGCCAGTGAACCCATCAAAATGACCACACTTTGCCTGACAGCATCATAACTGGCATCATTAGGAGCATTTTTCAGGAATTCTTCAAACACTGGCAAGAGAGAGTTAACATTGTCCTGAAAAACAAAACCACAGAACTTGCCACTAGAGTCCACTCAGAAAGAGATTTGCTATGCTCAGTGGACTTGTTTGTTCTTCTCTGAGCCAACAAACTGAACAATCATACTGTATTTACAGTTCATTTGATGTGTCACATCGCATAAAACCTTGTGCCATCCCAACAGGCAACAAATATCTCCTGCTAGAGAAAAGTTAGCTCTTAAAAATGAGATGCCCTGAACCTGCCCGCATTCCGTTCTGCCAGCAGCAATGCAAGCTACTAGGCAGGACTGGCAGCCTGAACACCAGTGCCTGCTCTTCTGCTTCCTCCATTTGCAAAGAAAGATCAAACATCACACAGCTTTTCTAAGGAACAGAAGGAAAGAACAAACAACATGAAAATACTCCAGTTGTCTTGGGCTGAGCAGGGAATGAAAAGGGCTGGCCAGAAGGGGCAACTCGCACACAGGAGGAAATCAGAAGCTGAGCAATTTCTGCTGCAGACACCCCCCCATCTAGCACTGCTGGAGAAGAGATGGCAGTGAGGAGAAGGATGGGCCTCAATTCTCTGAATGACTTCAGCTTTATTTTAATTAAGCCACTGATCAGCAAGCTTTCATGTTTTGCTTTGCATGAGAGGCCTGAAAGAGACATCTCACCTTTCCAGCATTAAAAGATCTGTGGTCTGGTTTTAATTCTATTACTATAGTTTTAAACATTTTTAATTCAGTGCTATTTCTTTTTTATAGCAATAACAGGGAAAAAAACTACACTCTAAATCAATGCTAGTCACTAACAGAATGACTCCAAACACACAAAAATCCCTACTACGTGGCAGATTTTAGCTATTACAAGTAACAGCAACCTCTGAAAGAAAAAAAACCTAAAACACTAAAAATCTATGGGCTCCAACACAATACCTACATTTGCATCCCATTTTTTTTACTGCTAAAGAGAAACATTTGTACTTACTTTGCCATGAGTGTTGAGCGTTGAAAGAGCTGCATCCAACATGCACTTCCTGACTTCAGGACTGCGATCATTCAGCGCATCCGGTACAAAAAACTGAAAGAGGGGCTTCACCTGAGAACTGTCCAGATGCTGTGAGAGCTTGTTGAGAGCCAAAGCTATGCCACACCTGTAAATACAGAGAGATTGTGAGCTTATTGACTTCTAACAGAATTTGCTTGAGGTCACAATCACATCTGCTATCAGAAGTAAATTAAAGAAATTGAGAAAGAACCACTATGGAATTTAAGAGCTTCAGAGTGTCCAACCTATGTGCATTTCATTATATAATCCAATGCTGCAGGTTCCCAAAAGGACAACAACCCTTCAGCCATGTAATGACTTTTATCCTGATTAAGCATTACAGATACTTGGGCCAACACAGACAGACAGCAGGATCGCTTCACCTACTGCTGAAATACAGCAGCTTTACAACAAGGGACATCAGCACTAAAGAACAGATTAGCTTAAGACCGGCAGTGAACAAGATGATCTCCAATTAAACCTGTATAGGGCATACAAGTAGACAAAAAGTAATTATCTGAACTGGAATCTGTCCAGTTCATTAAGGCTCACACTGCTGCTCTTGAAGCAATCAATTGCCCAAACAGAGGTGGGAATACAGGAAGATAAGACAAAAATCAAAGCAGGCTCAGAGGGAAAGACTCTGTTCTTATCAGGACATAGAGAAGGTTAACATTCAATATTTTGATGGAACCCAGAGCATTTCAGTCTGGCCTGCCCAGCCTGTTTGTGGGGCACAAATATTCTCTACCAGGAAGATCAACAAAACCAGCAAGTGGATACAACTGCATATATTTTGTTCCTTTTAACAATCCCTTATGTCTCCACTGTCAGCATCTCATTTGGATGCACAGAAGTGATGACCAATCTGCAGAGGACTGTACCTAGCTTCCCATTGGTCAGGTGGTGATTCAGATATCACTCGTCCCAAAGCATCCAAAACTGGAGGTGGCCTCTGGAAGGAGAAAAAATTTCATCAGAATGCCTTTTCCAAGGACACACACACACACACAGAATACTGTCAGCCACACCTTCAATGGCGTCTTATAACACTGCACAGAGGTTACAATACCAATAGCAGAAAAGCAGGGTAGAAAACAAGCAGAGAGAGTCAGCTTGGGCCCAAAATGACCAAGACTGACCATGCTCTGCCACAGCCTTCCTGTATCACTTAAGGTGTATCTTCCACCTGTGCAATGGTGTCATTACTGTCTGGTAACTTAGGGATCAAGATGTTAAAGTCTGTGATGAGCAAACACACAGCAGCAGCAGGGTTCGTGTCTATCCTCAAGATAGACAAAAGGAAAAGTGATTAATAAAAGATAAATATAGCACAAGCTTGTGCTTGTCAACCCCTTAGGACAAGAGTACTTACGTAGAGCTTCTCCTGATAAATCTCTGTAAGTTTATTCATGACCTCTGCCGCTTGGTTTCGATACTGAGCTACAGCCCTGGAGAGAGCTTCAGCACCTGCTTGTCGCACTGCCTCTTCATGATAAATGACATCTTTGATCAGCAGAGAACAGAGGTCAGGCTGCAGCTCTAGACCCATGGACTCCCACAACCTGCAGCGCAAAAAAGTAGGTGACCGATCACCCTTCAGCAAGAGAAGCCACTGCTATATGCAACTATCAGGGTAACCTGAAGCTGCTATCCATCTGTGGGAGGCAAAGCCTCTGCCAGGGGAGCTCCATGAGGTAAACAGGTCCCCTCACAATCCAACCAGACAGGAAGATCTCTTACCTCTCTGCCAACTTCTGAATCTCATCTTCCACATCAAACTTTACTACCCAAAGGCGACGCAACAGATTCAGTCCATTCTTTTCATCACTGTCTGGGGTTGGTAGAACCAGTTGTAGTTCCATGAGTCCCTGAATGAGTTTAGAGGAGAATTAGTTCAAGGATCTGATTTTAGAAGCAGATACTTTAAAATACCTAAAACCTTTGCCAAGTCAAGCTCTCAGTGGTTAGAAATGTTAAAATTCATCTTTGATTGTGCGGTACACTGCCCGTGCAGATCAAGGACTTCCTGTTGCTAACAGATGAGATGGTGAAACTCAAGAATGATGCTCCATGGGCAGGCTGCAGAGAGATGACCAGGCAATGGGTTGTGCTGTGGTGACTAAGTCTTTTCTGCTTCTAGGTACAGCGACAGCATCTCCGGTGAGCTAAACTGAAATTTGTTTCATGACAAAGAAAACCAAGTGTCCTTGGCTTTGTTTTTTTTTTTCTTTTTTCTTTTCTCATAAGTGACTAAACTCAAAGCTTTCCAAAAACACTGGGCCCAATACAAACATAAGGAATTTTTGACAGCTTCTCTCTTTAAGGTCTCTGCAACTGTAAACAGAAGGTGCTGTCATAATAACACCTGCTTTAACAAAACAAAATTGTGGATAGACCCAAAGTTCTCCTTTTTGCACGACAGATCCAGCACAAAAAGCATTACTTACAGCATTATTGTACAGTAGCTAATGCCTCCTCCTGCAGACCCCCTACCCAAAGACCACCATCACAGCTCAATCTTCATCATTGTTGGAAAAGATTCACCTCCACAAAAATTAAGAAATTCAGTGTGACCCTGAATGATTCGCACCTACCCTGAGAGCTGCATCTCGAACGTTCATGCATGGAGACTGCAGGGCCTGAAGTAGCACATCGATCTCCTCCTGTTCTGCATAGGCACAGCCATCCTCCCCACTGCTGCTCGTGCACAGGGTCGTCAGTGCATCAGAAGCCAAAACCTAAAATGCCATGAGGAATTATGAGAGATTCCACCACTGCCCTCTGCTGCTGGGCATTTGGTCAAAGCAAGTCCAGACGACAGCCGAGTGCTATCACATGAGAAGTTTGCAAAGAGCAGTGACAAGGGCTCATGATGAAAATGAGAACTGAGTTCAGTCCACCCTTTGCCTTTTTGTTATTTTTGATCTTTTTGACATCTCATCCCTAAGAACAAAGTTCACCGCTGGTTACTCAGGGGAGCAAACACTGAACTTCTTTGCCAGAGCAAGGCCTTAGAAAAAGAATAAAATGACACCTGTGGAAAATTGAAGAATATGTTTGGTGCAGTAAAATGCACATGAGTAAAGATACAGGCACTTTATCTCTGAAAGAATTCAATAAACGTAAGAGAGAATTGGTAATGTATCAACCACCAGCCTCCCAGACTTAAAACCAGGTGGGTGTATCAGTTAGAAGCTGATGAAACTGAGGCAGACTCCTGTGGTTATGAAGCCAAGGACTCACCTGTAACCGTGGAGAACCCGTTCCTATCACTCGTGTCAGCAGAACCAGCATGTCCCTCCGGGGCAGCAACTCGGGGCCATTCTGAAGGGTTGGGAGAAGAAAAGGTGGAAGAAAAAGCCTTATGCCTTGTGAAACCAAAGTACCTTGCCTGTGTATACCTTTCACTTTAGCTTACAGAACTATGCTGCTCAGTCCAGTTACATGTTAGCTGTAATGCCTCATCTGAGCAACTACTGGAGGTGGTCATCTAATCCCCACAGCTCTCACCTCATCCACCAGCAAAGCCTGGCCAGTTCCTGATGATCTCAGCTGAGCGTGGACCGTAAGGATCTGCAGAATCTTGACCAAAAACTCTTCCTTATCTTCACTGTCATGAGGTGTTTCAGTCATAACAGTCTTTAGGAGAGGAAAGACTAACGAAAATGCTGGAGCTGATAATGGGGCAGCACCTTCAGAAAGGAAAAACAATCCCGTCAGCACAGCTGACCTTCTCATGTCTCTGTTTTATAATATCAACCAGTGTAAAATGTACACCTTAGTAGCTCATAATGGATACATCCAGCTTCAGCCTTCCATACAAACATGCCAAGTGACCCTAGAAACAACCAGCCTGAAGGACACTGTCTCACGTGTATCTGGACTCACCCCACATAGACCATTCTTAGCCTCCTCAAAGCAGCACACGCAGCCAGCCCCGTTTGCCACTTCACTTAACGGCAGCAACAGAATGGCTCCAACAGTGATAGTTGGCATCTCAGTGTTAGGTTTATGGTGGGACTTGATGATATTAAGGGTCTTTTCCAATGTAAATGATTCTATGATTCTACCTGGTGGTGTTGTTCCTTGCAACACCAATGAGCTGGCTTTAATTAAAAAGTCACATTAGAATAACAAATTCCTTCCAACTCTTCAACAGTGCAAAAACCACACACTGTAAGTCAAAACAATTCAATGTATTAAAGTTACCAGACAAGCA
Organism: Chloroceryle aenea; assembly: GCA_013399075.1. NCBI lineage: Eukaryota > Metazoa > Chordata > Aves > Coraciiformes > Cerylidae > Chloroceryle > Chloroceryle aenea. The sequence continues at coordinate 27,718 of VWZY01000826.1, forward strand.
AAAGTGGGGCTTTGTGGAAATACTTGCAGGCAGGGGAGGATAAGACACAAAATCAAATCCATCACGCAACCAAAGTTGAAATGAAATCTATTAATTAAAATGCATTAAGTTTGTGTACACTCTGAGAGAATTAAAACAAATTAAACAAGCAAACAAACAAAAATGGCCAAGATTACTTCTGAGCAGGAGGACGCACACACAGGGATCTGACACAATTTAACTAATTCACTTTTAAGATTCATTTGTCATCTACATTCCCTTTAAACACTTCCTACCAACCTAACTAACCTGTCATTCCAGTCTTCAGCTGGATTCTTGAGAATGAGGTTCCTCTAATTCTGGTGCAAGTCTCAACCCTCCTCCTTTCTTGAAAAAATTAAAGCTTTGTGATTCCCATTGTTAAAGATTTTGATCCCTCCTTAGAGGGACTTGGCTATGGGACATAACAAATGCTTATTCCAGTCACTCCAGTTAGTCCAGTTAAACAAGCAAGAGACATCTAGGGAGAATATTTGCTTTCTACATCTTGTCCATGCTGTCAGCAAATGCCAGATTTTGAATTTCTAAGATGCAGCTGAAGAGCACTGCAGATCCAATACTGCAGTGTTAGTCAGCTTATGTAGGGCACAGGTACTGCAAAAGGAGTTCAAGGGAGAATACCAAACACACTGCGAGCTCCTACTTCACATGAACAGCTGATGTTTAAACCTCTCCACTTCTGATGTGGGATTTTGCTCCCTGTTTGCTTTTACACTTTTTACTTTTTTTTAATATTATTATTGGCCAGATATTTTTAGGCTTAAGCAACTATCCCTCTACATGCAGCAGGAGGAAGAAAGCTTTACCTGAGAAGACAAACATTCTGTTAACACAGTAGCTGATATTGACCACTAGGAAAACGATTATAAAATGTGTCTTTGCATTTCAGCAATGAATGATAAATTTTATCATCCACATTACAGTGAAGTATGGTCTCTCAGTAACCTAAGAAACTAATGTCTACTAAATAATATTGCAAGTTTACGCTCCAAAGAACTTTGAAAATGAGTGCTGTGGAAGCCACATCCTTTCTCTTGAAGAAGGGGGAAAAAAAAGAATCAGATATCCATTTAATTTAGCTCTGTATGAAATCGTGAATGACAAGGGTTGAAAATACTTTTGCTACTTTCTGGAAATAAACGTGAAAATGGATTTGAGTGTTAATGAATTTGCACTTACTATGGAAATAAATTACATAGTGGAGACACTGAATTATCACCAAGATGTTAAGCACTGAAGTGATGCTCAATGTGGTCAAGGGCTACTACTCAGCTGTGTAGACTGTGTGTGCCAGTCACCCAACTGCAGATCTGACTGGCTGGGGCAAGGGACCAAATGGGATCCTACATTTCCTTAAAAAAAAAAAAATCACAAACCATCTACCACAGTAGCTTTTGATTGAGTTAGACTATGAACAACTCCAGAGCCTGGATAAACCACAGTACACCAGACCTAAGCCATCCTCGCCTCCAAAGGAAGCAGATTCCCTCTTCCGTACCATTGTCTTCAGTGCAGTGGTACAACAACTTGCACACATCATGAAGATGATTCTGGAAATGATCTAGATTAAAACTGACCCAGGGTGGGGGTGAGGAATCAAGAGAAAAAAAAAAAGAAAGGTTCATTTTAATCCAGACCATATTCTTGCCCTGTAAAAAAATGGTTCCTTGGCTTCATGTTACATAGCAGGAAGGAGCTGCTTCTTCTACAACTGTGCCAGAATAAAATATTCATGAACTGCAGCAGTACACAGCAAACAAGCAGAGGCCACAGGCACTTCACTGCTGAGATCATGGATAACAAGCAATTATTTTGTCTTTCTACTTAGTCTCACTGAATCACTTATGCTAAGTGGTGTTGAAAGGTAGGAACTGGCCTTGGCAAAGATAAGCCTTAATTTCACTATTATTTCTGTATGAAGTATTTTAAGAAAAAATACTGTTATTTCATTTCTACACTTAGAGTACTTGTAACATCATTTCTACTACCACCACTCAAAAAAACCCTTAAGGTTTTTCATACTTATAAAGACTTAACCCATTAAAAAAAAAAAAAAAAGAAAAAAAAGAAGTCTCACCTGTAAACATCATACACACCATCAAAACTAAAGCAGCTCACTGAGTTATTGGAGGGCACAGGGAGGGTGAGAGGGATCTACAACACTTTTTACCTGGCTCTCCCTTGCCTGTTCGGCTAGGAATGGTATGGGCATGCAGCAAGCTAACAACTCTGTTCAGAGCAGTAGGCAGCTCTTCTTGACACCAGGATTCATCTAATTCACATTCTGGTTTCATCAGGCGCAAGGTCACATGGCTCACTAAAGTACCTGGTATGAAAAAACAAAGACTCCATGAGAGGACTAAATACAAACATTTCTTGAGAGAAAAATTCTCCAGGAATGCAGAGCCAAGAATTATAACAAAGCTCTGGGCAACAGTCCAGGCTGCAAAAGAGGCACAAGGAAGGAAGCACAGTCCTGAGGCTTATACAGGACAGCTTTCTTCACAATGGTTACATGTGCCAGTTATACTCACATCCTCCAGCCTCTGCACAGGAGAAACAGTCCCACTGCAACCACTGAGAGGTGGTCACAATGACTAGAAAACTCCTTGTCTTTTGACCCAGTCCTGCCCAGCAGTAGGATCTCTGGGACATCATAATCATCTTCCTAAACACTGTTCCAGGGTGGGTTTTCCCCTTGGCTTTCTGTGGTACACGGACATGACCCACAACTTATAAAAACAAGGATTTTCACCACACTGACGTAAAAATAATCACCCTGCTCTTAAATTAATTATTGGACTTGATGATCTTGAAGGTCTTTTCCAACTTATATGATTCTATGATTCTGAACAGCAACTGCAAATACTAACCAAAAGTTTTCAGTCGAGCAGGCATGACACAGGAAGCCAAGGAAAGAAAAGGCTCCTTAATCCTTGGAGCAGCCAAAGGTGATCGAAAAAGTGGCAAGAAGGAACTGATGAGACCAGGGATGTACTGAGTTAGACCAGGAGGTTTTCTCTTTATAACAGTGTCCAAGAGTCCTAGGGCTGTTTCCAGCTCATTATCAAGCTGTAATACAAACAGTGCAAATGGTTACCATAAAAACTCCATTGGGGAAAAACCAAGTTGTTAAATCTAATTTCTAATGAAAATAGCTTCTTGCCAAACATTCTCTATACTACACCATTTTCCTTTTATCAAAATGACTTGAGCCATGGTAACTGCATTGTTGGAAAAAAAGACCATCAAAACTTGCCTCCTTCAGCCGTTTTCTTATCTGAGACTCCCTTTCCAGTTGTGCATGCATCAGCTCCTTCTGCTTGCTTGTCAGCTGCACCTCATCCTTTATTCCTTTCTTCTTCTTTATCTCCTGCAAGAGAGCCATGGACATTATTAACCAAGAGCTACTAACAACATCCCTCAATTAAGTAAAGAAGGTTGGACACATTTGGGTTCTTTTTGCAATTTACTTTTAAAACAGTATCCAAGTATTTTTCCAAGCATATAATTTTCAAGTGAAAACACAAAACAGAAATCAGCAGGTTAACAAGATTCTAGTGTCCCATTAGCACAAGACAAGTTTCTGCCATGTTTAAATTGGTCACAAATTATTCAATTTCATTAGGAAGAGCAGTCAAGCTACAGTGGATGGGCATGTCATCCTCCTCAGAGCAAACAAAAGTCAACCTTTAAGGGAATGCTCCAGTCAACTCGGTATGTTCCTTTCGCCAAATCCTCCCCCCTACACACCCCCACTGCTCTGACCAGACTGAACAGAACTGCTGGGTGTCAACAGGATGGAAGCACCTATTTAACAACCCTTACTGAAGAAGTTACACAAGATACGCTGAACAAGAGATGAAGAGAAAGAACAGGTATCACCTGTTAGTAATGGCACTACCAAGTAGAATGCCACATAAATTGATAAAAATACAGATATAAGAGAAGACAGCATTTAGGTATTCAAAGAAGTTCAGAGACTCTTTCACCATGCCAAAAGTGATGCAGCAAAACCAATAAGAGTCTGGCATCAGAGCCTTCACTCCTGGCCCTTCTGATCCCATCAGCTTACCTCCTTCAACTCTAGCTCAATGATTTGTTCCTTGAAGGAATAAGCTTTGTTCTCCCTCTTCATGTTAGCCTTCTTCATACTATCCTGTTGAGCACTGAGAAGGAAAAGTAGAGAAAAGAATCAGCACTGCTCTGGACTAAGATTCAGGCATGAAAATCAGGGAACACCTGACCAGAAAGAGTATCTGACAAACCCACTCACACACTGGCTAGATGCCAGCAGTAATCAACCCAGAGAGAAAAGAAATGATCAAGACCTACCTCTGTATTATAGATTTGTCATATAGTTCTCCCTCTGGTGTCTTCATGATGGCAAATTCCTCTCGAGTAACCTGACAGAGAGCTGGATTCTCCATTGATGCTGAGATAGTGCTGATAAGCTGTGGGAGCACTCTACCAGGTGAAAGAAGAGAGAGAGATCCCACTGCATTCATAGATGACTATCAAGAAAACAAAGGGAAAAATAATGTTATCAGCCTTCTTTCAAATTGTCTCTAAAAAGTACGTTCTGTTGAGGCAGCCCACTTTATATTGTAGATCAGAATTCCTTGTTCAGTGGGTACTTGAATCTTGTCTAAAATTCTACTCAGTGGCTGGTACACATTCTTAGCCCCTTAAAGTCCATCTCCTTTTCACCAGAGATGGTCCTCTTTGAACCTGCCTCTTCCCCACTTTTTAGATAGACCCCCTTCCTTATTGACCAGGTAGTACTTAACTCCCCCAGAAAACTCTCTTGTTCCAAAGGATCTCCCAAAACTAACAGAAGGAAAGCAGAAATTTATCACCTGGCTCTCTGGAGTGTAGGCAGTGAGCCTGGGCAATATGTCATTCAGGTGTTTGGTAATGAAGTCTTTGGGATCGATCTTCATCTTGAGGAGGAGGGCTGGCCAAAGACCTGGCTGCACTGCCACTAGCAAGAAGAATAAATGAGCATAATAAATATGAAGCAGGCTGCTAATGCAGTGAAACAAAAAGTAATATAACTCTGTACATTGACTGTGAGACTTACCTACAGATGGATGATGGCTCACCAGCAGCATCTCCAGTGCCAGCTTTTCTGGCTCAAAGGAATCCACATCAAGCCCTGCCACACTTGAGATGACGCAGAGTGCCTCATGAAGGACACGTGGAGGAATGTATGTCCTTCCTAGCTCCGACAGCTCTCCCGACTCCGTCACCAGGACTTCGTGAGGCAGAACCTGAGTGGACAACTTGTCATTAACACATCACACCAAGCCTTCCTGAGCCCTGAACGCTCTTCCCCATTGTAACACCACACTGAACACCAACAATCAGCTCTCTCTGCCAGTACCAAAACCATGAAGTTTTCAAAGGAAAGAAGGGAAAAGGGATAACAGTGGAACTTGAAGCACAGAGATGACAGTGACAGAAAGACTAAGGAATGGAGGACTACACTGGATTGGGCAAGTCGAGGTGAAGTAAAACTAAACCAAATGTTTTTGACAGAGGACTTTGGAAAAGATTGAACCTACCCAGTATCTTTTCAAAACTACTTTATTCAAGCTGTATCTGTAACACACAAAGTCCCAGCCTTGGTACTAATTGCTGCAACTTAATTTATTTTACAGCTTGACATGGCACTTCTTTAGCAGCATACCCAATAACAGAGCAGTCATTGTTTCCTTTTATTTTCTTTTTATTTTTAATAACAGTTGCTACTAACATATTTATATAATATTTGTTTTAAATAGGCAGCGTGGGCCGTAAGCCATGGCCAAAGAACTAGGATGCCAAGAAAGGAATGAAGCCCTTATCCTCCAGTAAAGATGAAATTTTGATTAAAATAATAGAAGAACGTGGAAAACTACAGCTTCCTCCCAAAATAATTTTGAATAATGTCTTCTGTGTATATAGGGAAGACTAGGCACAGCACAGACACTGAGAGAGTAATATGCAGTAATCTAGTAACAAATGGCACTATTAGGAGATCTGTCTGGAATGGAATCATCTTCATATCACACTGTATGTCAATATGAAAGGCAAACATAGGGGAGGGAGGTGACTGGCAGCAAACAATGGTCTAAAGCAGAGACCAGGCTTCTAGACTACTTACCTTATGAGAACAGAGAACCACTTTGAGCTCCTCCAAGAGCCCATAGGCCAGTTTGTACCCTCCCAGAGAGGACAAGAGCTTCTTAACTGTTTGATGGGCCTGTCTTCGAACATGCCAGGTCCGACTCAGCAGCACTGCAACAAGGGCACGGTGATACTGCCTGAAAACAAGAAATAAACAGGTATAGCAATGGAGGCCGCTCTGCAAACTAACTGGACACAAAAGCACATACAGTTCAACATTTTGTGGGAAGTCCCAAGCCCACCCGCTCCGCTGCCCACGTTAACATCCAGGGATCAGACACAGATCAGTGGCAGCAAGTGCACTTTACGTACTGAACTTTACTTTCAGGCAGCCGTTGTGCGTGGTCCAAGAGAAGGCGCTCGGTTAGCTGCAGTACTGTACACATGCCTGTGGGAAAAGACAAATATTTAAAATAGCATGAGACTTCATAAGGAAACAGATTATTTTTTGTACCTGAAAACAAACAAACAGAAAGGGGGACACATTAAAATAGCTACTCAAACTGAGCTCTACATAACCTTCTCAGTGAAGGTAGAGACAAATCCAGCTCATATGTGCCAGGACTGGAGATGGAACCATGATTTCAGAGAGATGTTGTTAGCTAGATGCCAGCAGGATTTTCCTGACCACTAAGTGTGACCTATTTTTGCCTAAGTCAACAAAGAAACCAAATGGTAAACACCATGCTTGCTGCATCAACACTGTTAATTCCTGAGCTGTGCCAAAATATCTTTAGTCACAATAAAAGGTACTGAATTCATACACAAGGACATAATGCTATTTGAATAGTAGCCTTGGTGCTTTACCTCATACCAACTTCTGAGCTTCAACTGTCACTGGGCCTTTTGGCTTGTCTATCAACAATCAACCATATCACAGAAGCAGGAGGAGAAAGCCCTCAAACATGGGGTAGATTATAACCTGTATTAAGCATGGGTGTACAGGGGACTCTGGACATTCAAGGCACTGGACAGTCTGGGGAAGTTACACATGACAGCTGGATGGTTTTGCCTAAGTAACCAGTAACAAATCATGATAAATCTACTCTCAGCAGTAGTTTCTGGTTCTAACATCCTAAGAGAGCAGTATAAAATTTTCCAGATCACACTGTTTCATGATACTTGAGAGGGAAAATGAATGGATATACACATTGCCTTCAGAAAACAGGGATCACAGGAGGCAAAGGAGAAATTCTTTCCCATTTAGAAAACTTTACCTCTTCAAAGCTTTGTACAAAAGATAAATTAATTCATTTCAAGAAGTAATTCATGAACTTGTTTTCAAAACTAATTTAAAATGTAGTCAGTATTGTCTTCTGTTGGGCACATCTTTAAATCTTTAAACACAAGAGAACAAGCAGAGCACACAGACCCTAATTTATAACCCAACTGATTTCCTATCTATTATTACACTTCTTCCACATATCTTAAGATTTTCACATATGTGTTTTCTTCTCCAACGTTATTTTACCTTTTTCCCCATCTTCTTCTTAATTAAAGGCTTCTCCACATCCCTCAGATTGGCTGCAACTATTTACTTACAAAGTAGGACATGACATGGACATATTTGCATTGGAAATACTTTTATAGAATATATGAATTTGGAATTATAGATGTTTGATAACTTAGGCTCATTAAGAAATAAATCATTTCATTATCAAGCTTAGACTATAACTAATCTAGATGTACTTCTGAAAGACTACATTGACCATTTTTATCTGAAACTGGATCCACCAAGAATCACAGGACAGGGGTCTCATAGAACATTAGCTCTTACACAGCAAATGGATACACAGTAACTGACAGCTTACCTTCCTCTGAGGCAGACTGCAAGAACTTCTCAGATGTAAAAATTTGTTTTTTCTCATCCAGAATCAGCTGCCAGAAACCACTCAGCTTAGACTCTGATGGGAAAAGAATAGGTGTCTATCCAGGATGTTTCAAAGTAAGTCAGAACTTACATAAAATATAGTAGAAATCTTTCTCCTGAAATCACTCAAGTTAATTCTAGCTTTACTTGTTGCCCATCATAAAGACTCTCTTCTCCCTCATTCAGAACTATAAGCATGCCAAAAAAACACCTGTTGACAAAAATATATTTCTCTGACTCACACTTGTGACATGTAAAGTCTGTTTCACCTTAACCCTTCATAGGGAAAATCTTCCTAAAAATGAAGGAAAGGAGGAAAGTGGTGTGTTGCTTTTGATAGAACACATCTGCATTTTATATCCTGGCAAATGTATGAACTCAGTTCTTATAAGATCTTCTACTGGAAGACAGAATTTCAGTCCTCATGCTTTCTGAAGACAGTTTGTAAAAATACTACTTATATAACAAGCAAGTAACAAAACTTCTAATGCCTCAGTCAGGTCCTACATGTAAGGTCTGGGTGACCTTCCTCTGTCAGAACAAAGAGGAACATTGCCCTAAGTGAATGGAAGTTGGAATCTGTGAAGTCATGGAAGAGCAAGAATTCTTCACTAGGAGCAATGGGAATAAATCTTTTCCTGGTGCACAAAAGAACAATCATCCTCTGTGCAGGACAATGCACAGATTATGGAATAGTATCTCATGCACATAGTCAATAAAGCATTAACCCTCAGAACCTGTTTATAAAGGATTCTACTAGATGTTCTGTGACCTTACCAGTTTGTCCCTCAATTACAGACATCCTGCAGATCAACAGAGCTGCAGCAACTCCTTCAGTTACCATGGGAACCTGAGTACTTTGAGATGCTGCTTTTTCTACCGTCTGGATCAGCATTGGCAGCAAGTCCATTCCCTGTAATAATGTGTCACCTGAGGAGACAGAAACAGACAAGTTGCAAAACAACATGGTCACAACATTTCACACTGCAAGGGTATCAGTAGTTCTTCTGTTGTCCTGAGACAAGGAAAGGAACCAGATGCACACTGGAAAGACTCTGAATCTCCTGGAGTATTTGCCAATCACTACTATCATTAAACTGTAACTATGAAACACTAGGTAACAACTACTTTAGTTCTTTCCTCACCACAAGTTCAGAATTTCTTAAGATCATTTCAAGCACAGTAATTTTTTCTTTATTCTTTTTTTTTTAAAGCTTCCCAGAGTGCTGGGTGCTATGTAAAACAAAAGCATGGTCCCTGAACTAGAAACCTTACCCACACAGTAAAGAGTGTTACTAATAGCTGCCCAGTTTTACCTTTGAAAGAGGCCAGCATGCACTGCAGGTAGGCATGTCTCACAGCTGAAGTTGAGGTTTTAAGGCTGAAGGCTTTCTTTAGCCATTCTACCAGTTTCTTAGGAACTTCCGTGGTGAACCGAACACACCAAAGAGCCAGGACAGAGACCGCATGAACCAACGTGCCTTCATGGACTAGGGAAGTAACACAGAGCTCATGTCACTATAGCAGTTGTTTAAAAGGCAGAAACATAAATCACAAAGCAGGTTAACATCAGGACAAGGGAGAAAAAGAATGTGTCTGCTTCTAACAGATGCAGCACTGTCTCCAGAGGGTTACTCATCAAAAGAAGGCAACAGATTTTATAACACAACAGGAGAGAATTCAGATTTATCCTAAATAACAGGCCATATGCAAGTCCTGCTCAAGACAAAAGCAGCTTAACAAACCCAGAACAAAGGCAAGACATCTCACCTTCTTGCTGCAGGAAAGGGATGAAAAGCTCAGCCACAGTTCCAGTCAGAGCTTGGCTAGAGGATCCAGAAACCACATGGTGACTGAGGCTGCCAATCCCTGAAAGGACAGAACTCTCTCGTTAGTTCCCAAACTACCAGCCCTTGCTGCAAAATCTAAAAAACAGTTAAGAAAGATCCTTCACGTTTCAATCCTTGCACATACATCTATTTTTCTTGCATTACATCTGGATGTCACATTCGCCAAGTACCAACACTCCAGGACCCCTGTCTTCAATTTTCCTCAGGATACATTCACCTTCCTCCTTTCATTTAACATTTTACCTAACAGCCAATTATTTCTTTTGAATAGAAAGTCAGCAGCCTCTAGGACATCAACTACAGCCAATGTGGAATGACACGCAGGGAATCCTAGAGGCTTAACTGAGTAGAGATCTCTCTCATTCAATCTTCTGCTCAATTTCTTCCACCAGTGAAGCAGCGTTCTTCTAGGATCCTCACCTGAAAGGACGCTCATCTTCTGAGCAACAACTGTCAGCTTCCCTTCTGAACCTGCCAACAAGAAACAATTGTGTGATGGCTGACTTACAGACAGACAACAGCTATGTGCTACACCAAGAACCTTCTCTAAAATACAAAAGCTTGCCCCATTATCCCTGATCCCCGTTGAGCCCCTCCTACCATACAGACAGCTAAAGACAACAGAAAAAAACAATACACAAAACTCCTTGAAGCTGGCAAACTTTAATAAAGGTTTAGCCTACAATTTACTCACCCCCTAAGATGGCAAAAAGGTGTCTGCCCAGCGACTCCACAGCTGAAGGATCACTACACTGTCGAGCCAAGTTCTTTAATGCCACCACTGCTTCATCCATCAGCTGCACACTGTTGGATTTCAGATGACCTAGAAAATAATACATAAGATAAGAGCTCCTTACAACAAACTGCATAAAAACATCAAGACAAGGACCTATCTTTACATGTGGCTTGACTCAGCTTCTGTAACCATCACATGAACTATTCAAGCTCCGAGTTACAGCATCATCCTCCCTCCCACATAAACAGCCCCTTCACCAGTAATCAAGTTCTTATAGGCACAGCCAGAAAGTTGAAAAAAGCTTTATTCTGAATTCATCATTCCCTCCAGAAGTTACAAGTACTTACTGGCCAGTCCTTTCACAATGTCTAGAGCATATTGGCTGAGATCCAGGTTCACAGATACGAGCAAGCAAGAGATTGCTGGAAGCAGAAGAGATAATGGCATATCATATTTTTGTTAAGTAACTGTTCTTAGCATTTTAATACACCCTTCCCCACAGTTCATATCAAGAGCAGACAGGGTCAGTAAGGAGTGAGGAGTAGGAATTAAAAACACTGAAATTGATGCCTAGTGAACAGATTAATTCAGGATTATTCTTAGCACTCAGCTGTGAGATTCTGTCCTCAGTGCAAACAGTAGCTATCACATACCCAGACACCTGGGATCACACCACAAATGCTGCTTCTCCACATACTGCCCTGAGATGTCAGACAATCCTGCCCCCTGCACTCACAGGACCAAAGGCATAGTCCAGAGAGATGCATTCCCCCAACAACTCCAGACCTCTAAGGAACAACTGCTCGTGCTCTTCGACAGAGCAATGCAGAGATGACAGACTCACTTTCAATTACGTTCTCTGGGCTCCGTAGCAGGGATTTCTGCAGAGTTGGCAGAATCAAGTCCTTGAATTCAGCGTGAGACATGTACCGCAGAAGCGGGGAACAGCTGTCCTGCAAAGGGAACAAAGCACTCAGCACTGCAGCGGGCGTCGCACATCAGACAAAAGCACAAGCAGCTCTGTAAGAGTCTGTCTCACCAGCACATGCTTCTGAGGCTTTGTCTTGCTCATAAGTATGGTCTTCAAGTAGAAATCCAGAAGAGCACTCTGAACAAGAGAAAACACCAAATTTACAGACATATCCCAACCTATACACAGCTCCTTGCACACCACCGGGAAGCCAGGCTTGACACCCCACCTCATTCTCCTCTGGAAGGCAGCCCTACCCACTAACCAGAAGCTTTGCTTCCATCCTCACCTAGGACAGTCAAGCAAAGATCAGTGCTCTCTGCACTACCCTTCAGGCCAACACACAAAATGCACTGAGAGCTAAACACTGCCTTCCGTTCCTACAACAGGGGAGAAGGCAGAAAGCTGCAGCACTGGCCATCTAACTTAACACCCAGGATACAGCAGAGCCACACGGCTGGCACCCCCTCCATACAGCTATCTCAGCTGTGTTCCTCAGAAGCACACAGCTGCTGAAGTGACAGATAACGAAACCAGGGGCAGATGCAAAGGACCAACATCACCAAGTCATCTGTTCCTCTCCTTTCTCCATGTTGAGAAGCGGCGCTGCTTATCACCCCCACCCTACAAAAAAAGCAGTATGACAGATTTACCTTGTATCGTTTAATAATATCAATCTCTTTCTGGGCTGTGCAAAACTGGACCACAAGTCCCAGCATTGCAGTGTAACTCTGGTTTGGTTCAAGACCAAGAATGACAGATAGGTACTGATCCACCAGGTCTTGGTTCTGAAGACAGAAAGAGCAAGGCACATTAAGACAACAGAACCTACAACAGCTATTTGAATATGGTCCCGTAAAGTAGACATCACCTCTTTCCACAGCCTGTTCAGTTTCTTCACAGCCCCATCCACTGCTTGCTTATGAGAACCTCCCAGGACTTCCAAAAGGAGCAAACATTGAACCTCCACCTGCCAAGGGAAGCAGTTGAAAAAGCCTTCATGCATCTGCTTCTTAGAGAGCTCATATCAAATAAGACATGTCAGATTAGCTGAACCTGCTCAGGAAAAACTCCTTAGGTCCTGTAAGTTCTTCCAGCTGCACAAGAAACTCATGCCATGCTGCAGACTGCACCCAGTCTGGAAACACTGCTATACACCCTAGTGTGCAGAGCAGCTCTGTGCAGGTGTGAGACTGCCCCACTCTCATGCTTCATGCACCTCCTGCTTTCTCCAGCGGAACAGGAGAGACCAAAATACACCAGAAAGCAATGTTGTCATGCAAGCCTGGATTTTAACAGGACGTTATCAGGTATGCTCAGAATTATTTGCAATGTTTCAGTAATTTAAAAGGTATTAGAAATACTTAAGTCCTTATCTCCAAAGACATTTTTTCTGCAAACCAAAAAGAACCCACCAGTTTTTTCCATGTTTCTCCCTGTCTCTTGTCAGGTGTTGGAAAGACTGTGCGCACAAGCAGGCATGTCCAGGAAAGTGCCAGCAAGGCTGCAGATCCACTGCTCTTACTGTTGCACAAACAAGAGAAGAAGGTAAATCTACAGCTCCTGCTGTGTAACTTAGATGATCTAGTTCACAAGAGACTCATCTTTGCCCCAGACAGAACAGTACCTTATAAGCAAGGCAATTTTATCACAGAAAAATAAAGCTAAAGTCTTAGCATTTAAAGGAAATAATTAACTCCTCTTAAGTTCTGTGTTCCAGCTCCAATTTTAACACTTAGAACTGAATGGCACAAAAGAGGCTAAATCTTGCCTGCTGGGAATGAAAAGCCTTAGCAGAAGACAGACCATTTTTGGATCCTCCCAGTAGCTTTACAGAAATGAGAGTTAAATACTTTGCCAACTGAGAGTGCCCAAAAAGCGACTCAGGATTTCTCATCTGCTGCTCATCTTTACTGCCAGAGCTTCCCAGCCTCAGACTGCCAAATTGTTTCTCAGCTTACATTCCCTCCTGGCACACTACTCAGTTTTGGTTTCTAACTGTCACCTCCTCCATCCCCTTCAGGTAACAGATCCCACCTGGCATGTCCCTCAGGATCCGTGCCCCATTTTGATCTCTACCTCAGAGTGAAAGAACGCAGAAAGTGTCCTTGCACCCAAGGCCAGCCACTGACTGAAGCGTAAGTATCACTGCAAGCCTTTAAACCAGGCTAGATACACATTTCATTATCTCCCTACCTATGATATGGTCTTGAATTCCACCAGCTGAACACCAAATGGACAAGGAAATTCCTTCCTAATCATTTTAGAGACTATTCCTTGATAAAAGAGTTTATTCCTCATCTCTGCAGCCTTGGAAGGTTAACAAAGGTAAAACTGTGATTCAGATCCAATCTACCAGCAGTAATACCCCAACAGTTATTCTGCTTTCACAGAAGACGGGGAAGAGGTCAGAGAGGAACATTTGAGTGGGCATTAAGGGCTTTGTCTCTATGTGTTATTAACACCTCTGGCACGCAGCAGAATCATTCTGTACACAGGAGCAAGTGCAGGCAACTCAAAACCTGCTTCCACACAAAGCAACTTGTCCAGCACCTGGGAACACCAGCCTTGCCGCCGATCCCTGAAGACTGAAGCGACTGCAGCAGGTTCTTTGCTGTTGCATCTGGCTGGGATTCTGCGAGCTGCTGAAGCGCCAGCTGCAGGGCTCTGCGGGACGCTGCATCACTAGAGTGAAAAATAGATCCCCGGGCATGTTATAAATCCTGCCAACATTACACATATTACTACACTTGCATCACACAAAGAGCTCTGCTTTCTCATTTCAGCAGCTGAGCTAATAGTTATTTCATCCCTGCTGCTCCAAGAACTGGAGAAGTTTCTGGCTGAATGCTCCACTCCCTTCTTCAGCTGACAGAAGTTATGTTGAGTCTCTCCAACAGATTGCAGAAGAAAACACAGGTTCTGAACAGCTTCTCTACAACAAGCCACAATTTAATCCAATCTAAACGCGTCTCAAAGACATCTAAAAGACACCTTAGTTTTGCTTCACAAGGACACAGCCATTTGTTCTTGCAAACTGAACCACAGGATGCAAGTTTCAATTCCAAAATTCAAGGTGAAACACAAGGTCAGTGGTGTAAAACTTTTAATGTCAAGCCTAAATAAAGAGCCTAATTCCTAGATGGCATCTTTCAATGTCATGTGCATCTATGTGACACCGCACACGAACATTTCCAGACGCTCCATCCTAGTTTAACTAATAAATACATAAATACTTCTAGATTAAATAACACAGCCTTTCCACATCAATTTACTCACCGGTATCGATGCAAGGTAAGGCAGAAGAGTTTGCAAAGGCCTTTCACCGCAGCCTCTGGAAGATCTGTAACAGAATGTATTTCTTAATCTTTAACACAAACGTGAGTCACCGCACAACGAGCATCAGTGAACCGCTCACATCTATAAAACTGCTTGCAAGGGTCATATTAAAAGTTCTCCAGTTTTATATGGTTTATACAATATTTTTTACATTGCAAAATCAGAACACATGCTATTCCATGGGCATCTGCAGAAAATGAGAAAAATCAAAAAGATTTTCACAGATTTGCTTCAATTGTTTTATTAAGACCATCTGAAATCGTTCACAGTCTCCCTCTGCCTTCCTACATGTGTGGGTATATAAATATTCCAAGAATCATTAAAAGTCAGGCTAAGAGTCAAGAGAGAAACAGGCAACAGATGCACTAATGAAAAATTAATATAAGTGATGCTACAACTACTAAGTGGAAAAAGCACACATGCTAGTAACTGGAGTTCCATGCCACCTACAAAACCCATGCTTAGAATTAACGCTGTGAGAAAGCACAGACTCCAAACGCTGACAGCCCCCTCCCTCAACAAAAAGCTACCCCTCAAGTCTCACACAGCCCCTGAAACAAAACATTTTAACATTTTTTTCCACCCTGGTAATCAGAACAGTGCCCCAAAGCTTTTACCTTTCCCAGAAATGCATTTTCCCAGGTCACTGAGGATCTCTCTCCGCTCCTTCACACTGGCTGTGGTTACTTTTACTGCAAACCGCTTCAGCGTATCAGAAATCTAAAAACACAGGCAGAGGAAAACACATCAGACCACCTTTGGTATCAACACACAGAACACAAAACCAGGGTGAGCAAAACACATCATCTGCCACCACACGACCTCTTAGTGACCACCTGGGAGTCTCCACAGCCCTGTCTGCTGGGGGAAGGGTCACTGACATCATACACGATGAAGCTCAGAAACCTTCCCCTTCAGCTGAGGGATGGCTGCTTTCTGATCACTAACCTCTGCTGCAGTGCTCATGGTCTCTAAGATACATTTACCCCTCTAAAAGTAGGACAGAGAGGCAAGGTCAATAGCCTAGAGCACAGAACCTTTAAAATTTAAAAAAAAAAAAAGCAAGCAAAGGTGCTTTTTGGTGTACAGCTGTCTCCTAAAGCCCACACACCCTCAAAGGGGACTTTTAACTGCCAACCCAGGGTTGACTATAAAAATTGATCTGTGGCTTCAAGCTGTCCACAGTTGTGAAATTCTGTACTTGGGCCCAGCAAAAGAACAAACCAATTCTTTTCCAGAATTAACACGTGTGTCACCGGGAGTTTCTAAATGGGATTCTCCAGTTTACAAAAGGCTGCACCTCGCTATCAGACTCCTTCCATTTGTTATCAGCAGCACCCAAGGTCACCCAAGCAAACTGAAAAATCACATCCCCCAGCAGAATGATTTTTCCATGCCTGTGCTATTGTCTGCCCAGATCTGGCAGGGGGAAGGGACCAAGATCACTCACATGGGAAGTGAACTCTGCAAGCATTTCATTTCAGCGTCAAGCAGTATCACGACAGCAAAAAACACTGTCTGGAAAGGCTTGAAAACAGTTTAAGTTCTGAGCAACCAGCTCCTTGAACTGCTGAAATTGTATCTGTGAACTTGGAAGTTCTGCAATACATGCAAGATAAAAGACTTCATGAGGGTTGCGCGGGGCTCAGCCAGGTCTATGCTCACAGAGTTTCTACACTTCCATAAACCAAATACAGCTCTCTGGGAAAAGCTTTCAAAATTCACCTCTTAAACTGAGCAACTTTAGATCCTAATAATAATCACCACCATCTTCAGGAAGGGGGGCAAATATTCCCGCCTTTATCAAAAATGTTCCTTTCCTCTTCAGGCAGAGCTCTGCCAGTATTGCCACAAGTCTTTTTGGAAGCACAGGAAGGCTGGCACTGGAGAAGCGGCCGTTGCCTCCATCCTTCTGAAGTGCTGCTTTCAGCAGAGCTTTTTTGCTGACAGGCAGGAAGCACAACCCTGTGCAGCAGCTACCTGGGATTTAAAGAGCCAGCCCACGCCCCCCAGCCCTGTGACCACCTCACACCCTAAGCCCTCCTGACCAACTGGCTGGAAGGAACTGCTCCCCTGGACAGTAAGGTACAGGTCGAACCAACATCGTTACCATCAGAACTGACAGAACAAGCCACCATTAGAGAGCTCATCTTTCAGACCTTCCAATTACATGAGTTCATCATATGCAAAATCAAACCAAGCTGCATTACTCAGGATGCTTAATCACAAACAGGGAAATGTAGACACACACACAGAAAAAAATGCATTAAAATTAGCCCAGCAACCTAGAAATTAAAAATATAAAACATATATAACACTATAGGGCTTCCCAAGCAGCTTAGTGACTGCTACAAATGGTACAAACTAGAACTCCCCACGCTCCCTAGAAGAGCTGCTGGGACAGGCTTCACCCACTTTTTATTTTTATTAGGATATATGTGTATTACAGGTTACAAAGCTAGAGCGCAGGCAACGCTGCTGCAAACAAATACAGAGAACAAACACGGTATTCGCCCTGGTGAGGACCTGGTCCTGAAGGGGCTGGGATCTGCCTGGGGAACATCCCAACCTAACGCTCCAAGCTGGAGAATAAAGCTCATCGGGGCCTAACAGGCAACCCCAGGCCGCCCAGGCACTCGGGAGCGATTCACACCGGGAGCCCGCAGCGCGGCCACCGCTCAGGCTCTCGCTTTCTGAAGGATGATGGGGGGGGGCGGCGCAGCCCCACTGAAGCGCTGCGACCCAGGGNGCAGGCCAGGAGGAATGAGAGCTCCCCTCGGGTGCCACTTTTCCCAAGCCTCCGGTGATCTAGAAACTACACCATGGATGCAGGCACACGTGGAGGTGTAAAATATCTTTTTATTTCTCCCACTGGACCGACTCTGACACAAATCGACAGACAAGGGCTGCTGTTAGTCAAAGAGACCGAATCCCATGTCCTCGTCAGACTCCTCCGATTCCTCCTTCGCTGCCTCCTTTGCCGGAGCAG